>UESW01003856.1:93292-224838 GCA_900491605.1 Calamus simplicifolius
TAGGCCAAAGCGGGTCGGGTGACAGTTCATGCGAACAAAGGCATCGTAGTTCAAAACATCCACCGAACTCCCACTGTCAACTAGAATTCTTTTTACAGGATGCTTAGCGATCGTCATAGACACACGACGCTATCATCATTTTTATTCACACCCCATCTAAGTCCTTTTCGAAGAAAGGAATTACAGACTCTGACTCCCCTCCCCTCTTGGCCTCTTCGAGGGGCCTCCTGCCCCCAGGAAATCATCGCACCGTCTTCTCCGTCGGGGCATTGTCGATCACCGGCGGCGGGGCGCTGACGGGCCAGGAGCTCCCGGGTTGTTCCTCTGAACAAACTTTCCTAGGTGGCCATACTGGATAAGGTCCTCTATGCCCTCTTCAGCGAGCGACAGTCGTCGGTGTCATGGCCATGATCCCGGTGGTAGCGGCAGTAGAGGTTCTTATTGCGGGGGATCTTGGGTTCATTGGGGGAGGGCGCTGAAGATAAGGCTCTCCCTCAATCTCGAGCAGGATGTGCGATATTGGGCGAGCAGCGGAGTGTAGGGCTCGTTTTTTGGTGCAGGAGCTCGGGGGCGGTTGTCTGGTCGGCGAGGAGGCTCGGGCCTTCTAGGCCGGACTTCAATAGGCTCTGGACGAACCAGCTTTTTGGTGGTGCTCCCGCTGGCCTCGCGCCTGGAGGAATCAGCTTCGTCGGCATGGATGTACTCTGGCTCGGCTCAAAGCTCTGTAGAAGCCGGGTGGCTTCTTGTCGAGGGAATACGCAAAGCGAGAGGGACGGAGCCCTCGCTTCAAGGGCCAGGGTGGCCAGAGAATCCTCGAGGTTGTAGACTTCCAGGGCGGCCTCCTTAAACCGAGTGACGTAGTCCCACAGGGACTCGCCACTCCTTTGCTGGACTGAGAAGAGATTTTCTGCCACCCTTGGAATCTTTCGACAGGCATTAAAATGGGCCAGAAAGGCCCTCTCCAGCTGGCGGAAGGAGTCGATACTTCGCGGCGGCAGGCGGGAGTACCAAGCTCGAGCAGCTTTCTTTAGAGTAGCGGGGAAGGATGCATAGAAGCGAATCGATTGCCCCCTGGATCTGCATGAGGATCTTATAACTTTCAAGTGGTACAGGGGGTCCGTGGTCCCATCATACGGGTCCAGTGAGGAAGGCGAAACCGAATGGAGATCAGTTCCTCCATAATCTAGCAGGACAGCGGTGGCCGACTGTCGTAGTCCGCCTCTGGTGGGTTGGTGATCCGGCGGCTGAGCTCCTCCAGTCGCTGATTGTACATCGAGCGTCGTCTCAGCTCGGCAGGCTATTCTGCCATCAAAGGACCCTTCCTCGAGGAATCCGAGGAGGGGGAAGAGCGGCAGCGATGCTGACGAAGGTGCTCCGCTTCCTTCCCATATCGCCGCTTGGGAGATGCACTAGCGCGGCGAGAGGGCGATCGGGGCCTTTGGAGGCTTTGTGGCGGTGAGGCTTGGGCGAAGCGTGACGATGGCAAGCTTCTCGAGCAGGAGACCTCCTCTGAAAGGAATGCTGGCTAGGCTGGATGGCTCCTGGCACTGACGGGAGGGGCCCGGTTGCTGCGCAGCCACCGCTTGATGTTGCAGGCCTTGGACCGCCGTTGCCAAAGATTGGACTTGCGCGGCGAGGGTGGCAAGCCGGTCTTCTTGAACCTGCTATGGTGGAGGTGCAGGAATGTCAGCTAGGGGAGCAGAGGGGCCAACCGCTAGTGGGTCAGCTCCTTGACGCTGCCCCCCAGGACGACCTGTAGAGACCTCTCGCGCACGGGTCGTCACCATTGCTTGCGAGCTCGGGGAAAGAGGAGTTGTCGCTGACATGCTCGAAGCTTTCTCTTCTTTTCCCCCATTCCTAGTGCGGAAATCTGTTGACGCCGAGTCACCTTCCTTGAACGTCAGGGAAACAGAGATCCTCCTCGCGACTCCTGCAAGAAAAGTCCCTGGAGACCGGATGCTCCGGTGGGGACCCTCTGACGCTCAAGTTAGTCACTCGAGAAAGACAGAGGTTTAGCTAGCAGAAGGAAGCTAGAGAGTTAGGGTTCAAATCCTTCCTTTCTTGTAAGTGCGGGCTTTTATACTGTTCAAAGATCTCCTCCTTTTTTCTCCTTCTAGAAGATTTTTGATATCCTGATATCTCCATCTGATAATGGACAAAAAGGAGGGGCTGACAATGACAGGCCATATCGTTAATGTGCGTCGGGGGCATCCTATTTGATTTGCCACGCACTAGTACGGTATCATGCGTGTCGGATGGCTATGGTTGCACTAGACGCGTGTCGTTATGAGGCATGGCCGCATGCAGCCACAAGCAAGCGGTGGATCGTACTCCGTAACGGGATATGACCATACGTGGTTGCAGGTGAGTGATGGACTACGTACCGTAACGGGGTATGACATGCATCGTTACGGGTGCATGGTGGGCCATACGTCTTAATGGGGTATGGCGATGCACTAGAAGGTGAGTAGCGGGCCACGTGGGCATGCCAGGTGGCTCGTAGCTATAAGCTGGCATCGGAGGTTAGCTTCGGAGGTGGGCCTCGGAGGTTGGCCTCGGAGGTTGGCTTCGGAGGTGGGCCGAGGTTGGCCTCGGAGGTAAGCCTCGGATGTTGAAGTGGGACGCCATCAGTCCCCTTACCGTTAACCCTGACGGCGCTGGATCAGCCACATCAATATAAATACTCTATTGTGCAATACTATATCAGTTCCATTGTTTTTAGTACTGGATCACTTGCTGCATTTCACAATAAATGCACACTTTAACGATTATCATAAAATGCAGCTGATAAGCTTGATGTTGTTAATCTATAGGTGGTTCTTTATTCTTATTTGATTGAAAAGCATTTAGGTATTTTCGTAAAGATGGGCATAATTGGAGAAAGAAAAAGGATGGAAAAACGGTTGGATGCCTCTCTTCATTCTTTGCTTTGTGTTGTCAGTTTATATGTGTCTCTTTCATTAAAATTATGAGCAAAGTGAGGATATCTGGCCACAATTTTTACAATGAGAAGAATTAAGCTTTAAGAAATAAAAATGTGGTCATTCTGCTTGGTTTGAGTGCTTTCATTCTGTTCATTTCAATGGTATTTCTTAAGAGCACCTGAAAATCTTTTGTAGTGTCTTCCGATTGAAGTGAAAAAAAATGTTATAACTCATTTGTGTTGCACATCTCATGCAGTGTTTTTCTCATGAAATAACAAACGTTTTTCTAAATACATTCTCAGAAGTTGTTTAATAGATACTCAGCTAGTTTCTTTCTATTTTACATATTAATTAATCCTCAACTTTTTATTCATGTCACTTGAGAAACAATACATGTTGTGATGACCAAGTCACTTCAATTCCCTTTGCTCAAGGATCATATCAATTAATTTTTTGTAGGGTTTATCAAATGTCTTTTCATGTTTGTCTTAGATGACAATGAAGATATCAGTATGTTGGTCTCATTAACCATAATTTTATCAGTTTATTGTCTTGAGTTTTAAAGGATTTGATTTATCTTCATTATTTAGTTAGGTCTATTGTATGATTAATGCAGTAAATACAAGTATCTAATATCAGTTATTTAGATTCAGTTCTACTGTTTAATGCTTAATGAGATGTTAGTGATGTATGTCTTTGTCATGTTTATGTTTGTGATTGTAATGAATGTTATCTATTTCATGTTTGTTGAGATTTAGGTGTTAAAAATTATGACCCAATTGCATTTTTTGCTTATATCTTATTCATGTTTGCAGTAATTATTTATTTATTTTTTTAATGGAGTTTTCTCCATTGTATTCTAGTCTGGAAGTGTAGATGTTCTTCATTGCTACTATGCCCATGGTGAAGACAATGAGAACTTCCAGAGACGAAGTTATTGGATGCTTGATGGGTGAGCACCCCGCACCCACACCCCCCCCTCTCTCCCTCTCTCTCTCTCTTATAAAAAAATTAATACTTTGTACTATTGGTACTATCTGTGATATGATTATATTCATCTAAATATGCTATGTTGTTTATATTGCAAACACTTTCTCTTTTTACAAATATTCTGATACCCCTTCATGGTGTAACTATGACTTGCTGGTGTTCTGAGCATGTACAGATGGGTTGATGTCACTTTAAAATATGGTTGATAGTAGGTGGGCATGAAGTGCACCCTGGTTCTAGGTGGGCTTCTAAATTCCCTACAAGAAAATTATTAAAAAATTTCAAAATTATAAGAATTCACTAGGTCCAGGGGTGGATAATCATTTAACATTTCCATTTTGTCATTTGTAAAATGCCAAATTTTGAGTTCATGTGGTTGTACACCCTTGATGGTCGTTAGGAGGCAATTGCTGACTGTTGTTCCCTGATTTGTCATAAACACAACACCTATAGTCTGAAAACATAATTCCTTCTCCCCCTGTGGTGGTGTTTGACATCTCTATATTCTGCCAATTCTCTCTCAGAAGAGATGATTTTTGACCATTTAATTTGATTCATTGGATTTTCTATTCACAACATCTGAAACACATTTCTACTGTCATGTTACCCTCAACCTAATCAGTTTGGATCATGGATATCTGAATTAAATTGATATAAACTTCAGTTTGGGATCAGATTGTGCCATTTATTCACTTATTGGTTCAGAGAGGCATAGGTCCGTCCACAAAATTTGCTGAATGCAGTCTAATTTTTAGTTATGCATTGCTGTTTTAGCCCTTTTTTCCAAAAAAACGTTGTGTTGTGGATGGGGGTAATGCGAGCACATGCTTTTTCATTAATAAGAGAACCATTACAATCTAAGGGACTACTGTATACTCTAAAAGCAAAAGAAAAGCTCAAGTGAACTAGAAAGAAACAAAAGACAGCTTCTTAGATCTATGCTTGAGCAAATCCAAAGCTGAGAAGTTAGCTGATTTCACAATTCAGGCATGTTACATCCCTTCTGTAAATTTATCTTCGTAGAAATTGAAAAGATTATTTTTAATTATTGCTTTGTTATATTAATTTCTATTAGCCACTAAAACAATATTTTATCATTATTAGAGCAATATTAAAATGTTATGGATATTTTTTTTGTCACCATCTGATTTTTGAAATCAAAGATTTAAGTATTGTGTGTATTGCTCCATACTGGCCATACCTTTTTGGTACCAGTAAGCCAGTAAATGCCTGTACCACCATGCCTGTTGGCACTCTACTGCACTGATGTACGGTATATTTTTTTTTTCTGTGCTGGTACCAGGTAAACTACGATATGTATGATCTTATACCATATCAGTAAGGTACTGATAGGGGTTGCTAATGCCATACGTCAAATCTTGTTTGAAATAATTGATGTGAAAGCCAAAAAAAAAAAAAAAAAAAGAATTTGGTTATTTGCACATCCAAATGTACAATAACAACCACCTGGTAACTTGTATAAAAATTCCACCGATCTTCTACATTGAGCAAGTGGAAACTTTAATCCTTCACCATTCCCTTTCCCATTGGCTCACTGCTTCCCAATTCCTCTAGTCCCAGCCTATCTTGCTGCTTTCCTCCACTTTTGGTTTGTTCCCCTTTCTTGAATGTGTGATCAGCCCAAACCCTTGTGTGACTGCTTCCGATCCCTATCCTCACCTTGTATTCTCTTTGCTAATGCACCACCTTGCCCTGTGATTTTACCTGCTCCCTTCTTGCCTATAGCACTCTATCCTGCCACTTAGCTGTTGGGCCCATGGCCCAATTTGTTTAGCCCATTAGGGCAAAAGGAGCCCACTCCTTTTTCTGTCAGGATATTTTTTCTCTCTTTAAAAGGAGCAGTCGTCTGAAAAAAAAGGTGAAGCAGATAGCGAGTATTTCTCTTTTTTCTAGGAGCGTGGATTGCAAGAAGAAGAGAAGGAAGGGCTGCTGCTTGGTGCTTGACTACGTGGAAGGACTTCCACTCTAGGATCACGTGAAGGTGCTGCAGAAGAAAAAAAGAGAAGAAGAAGAAGAAGAGAAGGGAAGAAAATAAGGAGGTAACGCAGGAGACCGTATTTTTGGTGACGTAATCCTTATATCCTATTATTCTCTTGTGATTGCTTCTCAAGTCCTGGCAAGGGACTTTGAGACTTGGATATTTATTATTCTATAGTGGATCTTCTTCTGGCTTGTCCGTGGTTTTTTTCCTTTATCTTGTAGGGATTTTCCACATAAATCTTGGTGTTTCTGTGATTGGTTTGCACATTTTATTTATTATTCCACTGCATATTACGGTCTGCTAGTATTTGCTTGTACACGGATTCTTTCCCATCAACTGGTATCAGAGCCTGTGAATTTTTTGTGTGCGAGCATGGAGGCCAGTAATGTTTCCCGCATGATCAGTCTGAATGAAAATAATTGGATGATATAGAAACCGAGGTTGGAGGATCTCTTGTATTGCAAGGATCTATATGGACCTTTGGAAGGGTCAAAGCAAAGCCATTATAATGACATGATGCTTGGATCATGTTAGATCGGAAAGCAATCGGTTTTATTCGGCAGTGGTTGGATGATAGTGTCTTTCACCATTTCCACTGAGACTTCTGCAAACTCTCTTTGAAAAAGTTAGAAAGTCTCTATGAGATAAAAATAGCTAGCAACAAGGCTTTCTTGATAAAAAAACTAGTGAATCTGAAATATAAAGAGGGTGCTTCTATTGCTGAGCATTTGAATGAAATGCAGAGTATTTGTAACCAGTTATCCTCTATGAAAATGTCTCTTGATGATGAGTTGCAGGCATTGTTACTTCTCAGTTCATTGCCAGAAAGTTGGGAGACACTGGTAGTTTCCTTAGTAATTCTGCACTAGACGGTGTTGTCACCATGAGTCAAGTAACAGGCAATTTGTTGAATGAGGAGTTGAGGAGAAAGAATTCAGCAACTTCTTAGATTGATTCATAGGCACTTGTCTCAGAGAATAGAGGACGGTCAAAGTCTAGAAATAGAGACAATTCATACAAAGGTAGAAGCAAATCAAGGTCAAGAAAAGATATTACTTGCTACAATTGTGGTGAGAAAGGGCACTACAAGAATCAGTGTAAGAAGCCTAAGAAGAGTAAGAAAAAGTGAAAAGAAGTGGAGGATACAGAGTCAAAGGAGAATATCACTGCTACTGTGCAGAGTGATGATTATTTGATTTTGTCTACTTCTGATGGTATCTTCTCATGTGAGTATCAGAATCATGAGTGGGTGATTGACACAGGTGCTTCTTATCATGCTACACCATGGAGGAAGTTTTTTTCTATATATAAGACTAAAATTTTGGTGTTGTCAAGATGGGAAATCAAGGCACAGCAGACATCATTGGCATGGGTGACATCCACATAAAGACCAATCTTGGCTGTAAGTTGATGCTCAAGGATGTAAGGCATGTAGCTGACTTGAGGCTAAATTTAATCTCAGTTAGAAGACTTGATGATGAAGAATTTGATAGCAGATTTCATAAAGGGCAATGGAAGCTCAGTAAAGGTTCACTTGTTATAGCCAGTGGAAAAAATGTCACACTTTATATAGGTTGCAGGCTAAAGCTTATGGTGAACAGTTGAATGCTACAGAGAAAGACTTCAACATGGAGTTATGGCATAAATGACTGGGACACATGAGTGAGAAGGGGCTGCAAGTTTTTCCAAGGGAGAAGTTCTACCAAACTTCAAAGGTGTACATCTGAACCTCATGTGTTGATTGTTTGGTTGGCAAGCAATATAGAGTTTCTTTTGCTAGTTCTGCTTTATCTAGAAAAATGCATTTTGGATCATGTCTACACAGATGTTTGTGGTCCTCTGAGGACAAAAACTCCTGGTGGATTAGTTAATGTTCCAGGTATCAGTGGTGCACTTTATTTTGTCACTTTTATAGATGATTTTTCTAGAAAAGTTTGGGTCTATGGTTTGAAGACCAAAGATCAGGTTATTAATGTCTTCAAAGAGTTTCATGCCAGAGTTGAAAGAGAGACAGGAAAGAAATTGAAATGCATAAGGTCAGACAATGGTGGTAAGTATATAGGGTTATTTGATAATTATTGCAGGTCACATGGCATTCAACATGAGATGATAGTTCCTGGTACTCCTCAGCATAATGCAATTGCAGAGAGGATGAACCGCACCATCATGGAAAAGATCAGATGTATGCTTTCACAGTCCAAGTTACCTAAAAGATTTTGGGATGAGGCATTGAAGACAGCAGTTGATGTAATAAACTTGTCACCATGTACAGCTCTAGATGGTGATGTTGCAGAGCGTGTATGGTCAGGGAAAGATGTCTCTTATAAGCACTTGAGAGTGTTTGGTTGCCGTGTATTTGCACATATTCCAGACATTGAGAAGTCCAAGCTGGATGGTAAGAAAAAGAATGTGCTTTGCTTGGTTACTCACATGATGAGTTTAGTTATAGACTTTGGGATCCAGAAAGGCATAAGGTGTTCAGAAGCAGAGATGTGTATTTTTTGAAGATCAAACCTTCAAGACTTCAAAAGGAGGTGCCAGTCAAGTCTTCTACAGGAGGATTAACAGACTGTGATCCAGTTACTCCTCTAGTATATCAGGATGATGGGGGACATATGGAAGAAAATAGTGCAGGAGCAGATGTTAACTCACCTGTAGGACATATTGAGCAGGAAGGAGATCAGGAGCAACCTTCTACAGAGCCTCAGCTGAGAAGATCTACCAGACAACGTCAACCTTCCAAAAGGTATTCTACAGATGAATATATAATGCTTATTGATGCATGTAAACCAGAATGTTACCAGGAGGCAGTTGAAAGTGAGCAGAAAAAAAGTGGTTAGTAGGTATGCAGGAAGAAATGGATGCCTTACAGAAGAACCACACATATGATTTAGTGGAACTACCAAAGGAAGGAAGGCTTTAAAGAACAAGTGGGTTTTTAGGTTAAAGACTCAACAGCATTGTTCTCAACCAAAGTACAAGGCCAGATTGGTTGTGAAAGCTTTGGTCAAAAGAAAGGTATTGACTTTGAAGAGATTTTTTTCTGTTGTTAAAATGTCTTCAATTCGTGTTGCTAGGTATTGCTGCTAGTCTAGACTTGGAGGTTGAGCAGCTAGATGTGAAGACAGCTTTTCTTCATGGTGATTTGGAGGAGGAAATCTATATGGAGCAACCAGAAGGCTTCAAAGTCAAAGGTAAAGAAATCTTATCTGCAGATTGAAAAAAAGCTTGTATGGGCTGAAGCAAGCTCCAAGGTAGTGGTACAAGAAGTTTGATTCATTTATGGCTGAAAATGGATACAAAAGAATGGCTTCAGATCATTGTGTGTATATCAAATGGTTTAGTGATGATTTTGTCATACTCCTACTTTATGTTAATGACATGCTTATCCTCGGAAAAGATATGTCTATGATTGACAGGTTGAAGAAGGAGCAGAGCCAGTCATTTGCAATGAAGGATATGGGACCAGCAAAGCAAATACTGGGCATACAGATTTCCCGTGATAGAAGAACCAAGAAAATATGGTTGTCGCAGGAAAAGTACATTGAGAAGTATTGGATAGGTTCAGTATGAGCAATGCAAAGCCAGTTGGTTCCCCTCTTGCAGGTCACTTCAGGTTATGCTCAGAGCAGAGTCCTTTCAAGTGAAGAGGAGAAGGAGAAAATGAAGAAGGTTCCTTATGCTTCAGCAGTTGGAAGTTTGATGTACGCGATGGTATGTACGAGGCCAGACATTGCATTTGCAGTGGGTATTGCTAGCAGATTTCTTGCAAATCCAGGGAAAGAGCATTGGGCAGCAGTGAAGTGGATCTTCAGATATCTCAGAGAAGCTCCAAAGTTTGTTTAAGCTTTGGGGGTGGTCCACTGTGCTGATTGGTTATACAGATACAGATATGGTGAGAGATATTGATACAAGGAAGTCCACATCAGGTTTCATACTTACTTTTGCAGGGGAAGTTGTGTCATGGCAATCCAGATTACAAAGGTATGTAGCTCTCTCTACCACAGAGGCAGAATATATTGCTGCTACCGAGGTCTGTAAGGAGATGCTGTGGATGAAAGAATTCTTACATGAATTGGGGCTGAAACAGAAAAATTATGTGGTACATTGTGACAGACAAAACGCCATCCACTTGTGCAAGAACCCAACTTTTTATTCCAAGTCAAAGCATATAGATGTCAGATACCACTGGATTCGAAATGTGTTTGAAGAGAAGCAGTTACAGCTTCAGAAAATTTACACAGATGAAAATGGGGCAGACATGTTGACAAAGACCTTATCAAAAGAAAGGCAAAAGATATGCCGACAGTTGGTCGGCATGATTTCACACTAAGGAAGCATGAGACAGCCTCCCTTATGGGCTGAAGGGGGAGGTTGTTGGGCCCATGGCCCAATTTTTAGCCCATTAGGGCAAAAGGGAGCGCCACTCCTTTTTCTGCTAGGATTTTTTTTTCTCTCTTTAAAAGGCGCAGCCATCTGAAAAAAAAGGTGGAGTAGGTAGCGGGTATTTCTCTTTTTTCTAAAAGCGTGGATTGCAAGAAGAAGAGAAGGAAGGGCTGTTGGTTGGTGCTTGACTACATGGAAGGACTTCCACTCCAGGAATCACGTGAAGGTGCTGCAGAAGAAAAACAAGAGAAGAAGAAGAAGAGAAGGGAAGAAAATAAGGAGGTAATGTAGGAGACCGTATTTTTTGGTGATGTAATCCTTATATCCCTATTATTCTCTTGTGATTGCTTCTCAAGTCCTGGCAAGGGACTTTGAGACTTGGATATTTATTATTCTATAGTGGATCTTCTTCTCTGGCTTGCCCGTGGTTTTTTTCCTTTATCTTGGAGGATTTTCCATGTAAATCTTGGTGTTTCTGTGATTGTGTGGTTTGCGCATTTTATTTATTATTCCGTTGCGTATTACGGTCTGCTAGTATTTGTTCGTACATGGATTCTTTCCCATCATTAGCCGTCTATCATTCTTTGCTAGTCTCATGTCCCCTTATAATAGTCTCGACTCTTGTTACACTGCTCCCTTGCACCCACTCTACCAATCAAAGCTTGTGCTTTGTTGCTGTCTGTCAATTGGTTAGCAACTCTCCTTGCTGCTCATACCTTTGATGCCTCTAAGCATTAGAACTTGAACCTGGTTCCAAACTAATTATATTTGAGTCAAATATAGTCTGAAGCATTTATCCTTTGCTTGATTTTTTCACTTGGATCCACCCTACCATCTTTGCATCCATGGATCCTTTGGTTATATTTGGAGCACTGGGTCACATGTGGCTCATTATATCCATTTGGAGTGGTAGCTCTTTCAAGGTTGCACATCATTCAATATTCATTGTTGATTGTTTTGTTGCAAACTTACACTTTGAAATACATCAACTTATGGCAATTAAATTCACCCCCACTAAAATCCTCCTTTTGAAGATTGGATTGCATGGTTCTAGCTGGCTGGCAAATAACTGCCAATTTGAGAGACTGATGATGCTATCATTGTCGCATCATTATTAAATAGAATGGAATGAGCACCCTGTTTGGAAGTTATTTCTGTTCTGGAGTTTATCTTCTAATCTATATTGCATTTCCTTTCTTCCTCAAAAATTTTAGCATATTAGAATGCTAATACAATTAACAATTTAACATAAGCCTCATGAAATAAATGCACTGATCTACTGGTATGATCCTAGTGAGTGTCCAGTGAATATTGCAGGGGTTTGATGACGCCAGATCACCGGCCTCGAGCGTTCGGTCGCCTCCTCCAGTGAGCTTCTCGCGCCTGCAAGCAAGTTCCCGGGGCCGAAAATTCCGACAGGGACCCTCCGACGCTCAAGTCAGTGGTCTGGGCAATAGCCGTGAGCTTGAGGAAGCTCGAAAGAGAAAGAGAGAGAGATATGGCCTCGAGAAGAGCTCTCTCTGTGAGCGTTTAGCGGTGTAACGAGTGTGTTACCTGGTCGGGTCCCTCTTACCCTCTTATATAAGAGTTTGTTTAGTTGAGGCCTTGTAATGATGACCTTGATGGGTGAAGTGTCAGAGCTGACGTCTGTGAGGCATGGGGTTCAACCACTTTGTCAGAGCATTTAAGGTGATGGCAGCAATGGCAGAGCTTGCTTCCTTCTTTGATATGTCAGGACTGCAGGTCAAGTCCCATCAAGGTGGTGGCTACAGCTGGTTGGTGGGTCCTGTTCCATCAGAGAGGGAAAAGCAGGGGCCGTCCTCCCCGGCCAGGAAGTGCCGGGGGGCCGGCCAGGAGAGTGCCGGCTGCTTGGCTTGGTCACGCGGGGCCGGCTAGGGAAGGTGCCGGGGCCGGCTAGCTTGGACACGCCGAGGCCGGCTAGCAAGGTGCCGGGGCCGGCTAGCTTGGACACACCGAGGCCGGCTAGGAAGGTGCCGGGGCCGGCTGGGAGGTGCCGGGGCCACATAGCTTTGACACCCCAGGGCCGGCTAGCTAGGTGCCGGGGCCGACTGGGAGGTGCCGGGGTCGCCTGGCTTGGTGGTGCCGGGGCCGGCTGGAGGTGCCGAGGTCGCCTGGCTTGGTGCCGGGGCCTCCTAGCTGGACATGCCGGGGTTGGCTAGGAAGGTGCCGGGACGGCTGGGAAGGTGCCGGGGCCGGCTTGGAGGTGCCGGGCCGCCTAGCTTGGACACGCCGGGGCCGGCTAGGAGGGACGGGGCTGCTGGGAGGTGCCGGCCTTAGAGCCGTCAGCCTTGGAGCTGTCGGCCATGGAGGTGCCGGCCTTGGAGGTGGCGGCCTTGGAGCTCTCGGCCATGGAGGTGCCGGCCTTGGAGCCGTCAGTCTTGGAGCTGTCGGCCATGGAGCTCTCAGCCTTGGAGCTGTCAGCCATGGAGCTGTCGGCCTTAGAGCTCTCGTCCTTGGAGCTGTCGGGCATGGAGCTCTCGGCCTTGGAGCTATCAGCCATGGAGCTCTTGGCCTTGGAGCTGTCGGCCATGGAGCTGTCGGCCTTGGAGCTATCGGCTTTGGAGCTCTCGGCTTGGAGGTGTCGGCCATGGAGCTCTCGGCCTTGGAGATGTCGGCCATGGAGCTGTTGGCCATGGAGCTCTCGGCCTTGGAGGTGTCGGCCATTGAGCTCTCGGCCTTGGAGCTGTCGGCCATGAAGCTGTCGGCCATGGAGTTCTCAGCCTTGGAGCTGTCGGCCATGGAGCTATCGGCCTTGGAGCTCTCGGCCTTGGAGGTGTCGACCATGGAGCTCTCGGCCTTGGAGCTGTCGGCTATGGAGCTGTCGGCCTTGGAGCTCTCGGCCATGGAGGTGCCAGCCTTGGAGCCGTCGGCCTTGGAGCTGTCGGCCATGGAGCTCTCGGCCTTGGAGCTGTCGGCCATGGAGCTGTCAGCCCTTGGCCATGGAGGTGCCGGCCTTGGAGGTTCGGCCTTGGAGCTCTCAACCATGGAGCTTGGACACGCCGGGGCTGGCTGGGAGGTGCCGGGGCTGGCTGGGAGGTGCCGGCCTTGGAGCCGTCGGCCATGGAGCTTAGAACAATTGGGTGCGCATGGATTTATGAGGCCATAAACGCTACCGTGGCCGAAGGGCCCTTTGGAGGCCTAAAGGGGGGCTCCTTCGATTCCCTTCACGGTTCTCTAACGGCGTTGGATCAGCCACATCAGATGCCCCCTCGCCCCTGAGACGAAGCGGGTCCACCCCAGCAAGGCGAAAGGGCGTTACCTCCCAAGTGGCTGATCCTCGCCTGATGCAGGGCTTCATGCCTGGCTGGTGCAGGGCTTGGGTGCCGACGGGTGTCGGGCTTCATGCCTGGCTGGTGCAGGGCTTTTGCGCCGATGGGTGTCGGGCTTCATGCCTGGCTGGTGCAGGGCTTTAGGTGCCGACGGGTGTCGGGCTTCATGCCTGGCTGGTGCAGGGCTTCATGCCTGGTGCAGGGCTTTATGCCGACAGGTGTCGGGCTTCATGCCTGGCTGGTGCAGGGCTTTAGGTGCCGACGGGTGTCGGGCTTCATGCCTGGCTGGTGCAGGGCTTTGGGTGCCGATGGGTGTCGGGCTTCATGCCTGGCTGGTGCAGGGCTTTAGGTGCCGACGGGTGTCGGGCTTCATGCCTGGCTGGTGCAGGGCTTCAGGTGCCGACGGGTGTCGGGCTTCATGCCTGGCTGGTGCAGGGCTTCAGGTGCCGACGGGTGTCGGGCTTCATGCCTGGCTGGTGCAGGGCTTCAGGTGCCGACGGGTGTCGGGCTTCATGCCTGGCTGGTGCAGGGCTTCATGCCTGCTGGTGCAGGGCTTGCCGACGGGTGTCGGGCTTCATGCCTGGCTGGTGCAGGGCTTTGGTGCCGACGGGTGTCGGGCTTCATGCCTGGCTAGTGCAGGGCTTTATGCCGATGGGTGTTGGGCTTCATGCCTGGCTGGTGCAGGGCTTTAGTGCCGACGGGTGTCGGGCTTCATGCCTGGCTGGTGCAGGGCTTCATGGCTGGTGCAGGGCTTTAGGTGCCGACGGGTGTCGGGCTTCATGCCTGGCTGGTAAGGGCTTTGGGTGCCGACGGGTGTCGGGCTTCATGCCTGGCTGGTGCAGGGCTTCATGCCGATGGGTGTCGG
Organism: Calamus simplicifolius; assembly: GCA_900491605.1. Lineage (NCBI taxonomy): Eukaryota > Viridiplantae > Streptophyta > Magnoliopsida > Arecales > Arecaceae > Calamus > Calamus simplicifolius. The sequence continues at coordinate 107,750 of UESW01003856.1, forward strand.
GCTTCATGCCTGGCTGGTGCAGGGCTTTAGGTGCCGATGGGTGTCGGGCTTCATACCTGGCTGGTGCAGGGTTCGGGCGCCGATGGGTGCCGGGCTTCATGCCTGGCTGGTGCAGGGCTTTGGGTGCCGACGGGTGTCGGGCTTCATGCCTGGCTGTGCAGGGCTTCAGGTGCCGACGGGTTGGGCTTCATGCCTGGCTGGTGCAGGGCTTCAGGTGCCGACGGGTGTCGGGCTTCATGCCTGGCTGGTGCAAGGCTTCATGCCTGGCTGGTGCAGGGCTTAGGTGCCGACGGGTGTCAGGCTTCATGCCTGGCTGGTGCAGGGCTTTGGGTGCCGAGAGCCGTGGTGCACCGCTCTGCCAGTGGTACACTGGGCTTCATGCTGGCTGGCCCAGGGCTTTTGTACCGACCGGGGTTGGGCTTTTGTTGCTGAGAGTTGGTGGTGCTCTGCTAGTGGTACACTGGGCTTCATGCCTGGCTGGCCCAGGGCTTTTGTGCCGACCGGGGTTGGCTTTTGTTGCTGAGAGCCGGTGGTACACCGCTCTGCCAATGGTACACTGGGCTTCATGCCTGGCTGGCCAGGGATTTGTGCCGACCGGGTCGGGCTTTTGTTGCTGCCGGTAGTACACTGCTCTGCTAGTGGTCTGGGCTTCATGCCTGGCTGGCCAGGGCTTTTGTGCCGACCGGGGTCGGGCTTTTGTTGCTGAGAGCTGGTGGTACACCGCTCTGCCAGTGGTACATTGGGCTTCATGCCTGGCTGGCCCAGGGCTTTTGTGTCGACCGGGGTCGGGCTTTGTGCCTGGCTGGCACAGGGCTTTATGCCGACCGGGGTCGGGCTTGTGCCTGGCTTGCCCAGGGCTTTGTGCCTACCGGGGTCGGGCTTCATGCCTGGCTGGCCCAGGGCTTTGTACCGACTGGGGTCGGGCTTTATGCCTAGCTGGCCCAGGGCTTTGTGCCGACCGGGGTCGGGCTTTGTGCCTGGCGGGCTTCATGCCTAGCTGGTGCAGGGCTTTAGGTGACGACGGGTGTTGGGCTTCATGCCTGGCTGGTGCAGGGCTTTGAGTGCCGAGAGCCGGTGATGCACCGCTCTGCCAATGGTACACTAGGCTTCATGCCTGGCTGGCCCAGGGCTTTTGTGCCGACTAGAGTCGGGCTTTTGTTGCTGAGAGCCAGTGGTACACCGCTCTGCCAGTGGTACACTGGCTTCATGCCTGGCTGGCCCAGGGCTTTTGTGCCGACCGGAGTTGGGCTTTTGTTGCTGAGAGCTGGTGGTACACCGCTCTGCCAGTGGTACACTGGGCTTCATGCCTGGCTGGCCCAGGGCTTTTGTGCCGACCGGGGTTAGGCTTTTGTTGCTGAGAGCCGATGGTACACCGCTCTGCCAGTGGTACACTGGGCTTCATGCCTGGCTGGCCCAGGGCTTTTGTGCTGACCGGGGTCGGGCTTTGTGCCTGGCTGGCCCAGGGCTTTGTGCCGACTGGGTCAGGCTTCATGCCTGGCTGGCCCAGGGCTTTGTGCCGGTCGGGGTCGGGCTTTATGCCTGGCTGGCCCAGGGCTTTGTGCCGACCGGGTCGGGCTTTGTGCCTGGCTGGTGCAGGGCTTCAGGTGCCGACGGGTGTCGGGCTTCATGCCTGGCTGGTGCAGGGCTTAGGTGCCGACGGGTATCGGCTTTATGCCTGGCTGGTGTAGGCTTCAGGTGCCGACGGGTGTCGGGCTTCATGCCTGGCTGGCCCAGGGCTTTGTGCGCCAAAGCGAGGTTGGCCTTGGATGTTGATGTAAGGTAGATCTTCTCTGCACGACATTTTTAAGTATTAATGAAAGAAAACTGTCTTAAGTGCAATGTACTTAGCTTTTGTAGCTCCCATGTTTTCCTTTTGCGGGTTTGAGCACTTTCGTCCGCTGGTGACCACCCAGGGAGTCATGTTAGTCGGATTGGAAGTGTCGTTGCCCTTACTTGGGCCTTCTCTCGCATTGGAGGCCAGGACGAGATGCCTGTGGCCGGGAAGAAGCTGGAAACCGAGACAAAGCTGGAGTTTGTTGAGGAAAGCCTCGACAGTCGGCGGTCATTGAAGATGAATGGCTGGGAGAGTCCATCGAAGGCGTTGCTGAGAGTAAAAAGGTCAGAGGAGTTGCCGGGAGGGCTCTTGCCTAGCTTTTTCTTTGAAGAGATTGATTGCCTTCGGTGCTGAAGCTTAAGAGCAGCGGTCAAAGCCTTTTGTCCTCATCTTCTTTATTGTATTAATTGCAACGACACCTCTCGGCTTGCTCTAGCCGATTGTTGAGCCTTTGAGTGAGCTCTTCCAACCGCCGTGTTGTTCGTCCAGATGCTTCCTTATCTTATGATTAAGGTCCTCCCTAGATGAACCGAAAGACTAACAGAAGGCAGGAGATCGGTGGTGCTCAGGTGAAGCTTGATAGTGATAAGCTTCTCTGTGAGGAGATTTTTCACAAGCGGATCACTAGCCAACTGGTGCAGCTATCATGGGCGACGTGAGAGGCTTGGGGTGCTGCTGAGTGGCCCCTGAGCACTGCTTCTGTAGTTCATGAACTGCTACTTTCAAAGCTTGATCTTGCCGATTGAGGATGGCAAGCTGGTTAATCAGAGCAGCTGAAATTGGTGGTGAAGGAGCAGAGGGGGTGGCCTTTCGCTGCCTAGTGCGATGTGGATGCCCCCCAGCACGATTGGTAAGAACCTCTGGCATGCGCATCACCACCCTAGCAATCTTAGAGGGACGGAGACTTATAGCTCAAGGAGACAGAGCTTTCTTTCCTTCAGCACGTCCCCCCTTCCTGGCGCGCCAATCTGATGACGTCAGATCACCGGCCTTGAGCGTCCTGTCGCCTCCTCCAGCGAGCTCCTCGCGCCTGCAAGCAAGTCCCGGGGCTAGAAATTCCGGCAGGGACCCTTCGACGCTCAAGTCAGTGGTCTAGGCAATAGCCGTGAGCTTGAGGAAGCTCGAAAGAGAAAGAGAGAGAGATATGGCCCCGAGAAGAGCTCTCTCTGTGAGCGTTTAGCGGTGTAACGAGTGTGTTACCTGGTCGAGGTCCTTCTTACCCTCTTTATAGGTGTTTAGTTGAGGCCTTGTAATGATGACCTTGATGGGTGAAGCGTCAGAGCTGACGTCTGTAAGGCATGGGGTTCAACCACTTTGTCAGAGCATTTAAGGTGATGGCAGCAATGCAGAGCTTGCTTCATTCTTTGATATGTCAGGACTGCAGGTCAAGTCCTATCAAGGTGGGTGGCTGCAGCTGGTTGGTGGGTCCTGTTCCACCGGAGAGGGGAAAGCAGGGCCATCCTTCCCGGCCAGGAAGTGCCGGAGCGGGGCCGGCCAGGAGAGTGCTGGGCTGCTTGGCTTGGTCACGCCGGGGCCGGCTAGGGAAGGTGCCGGGGCCGGCTGGGAGGTGCCGGGGCCGGCTGGGAGGTGCCGGCCTTGGAGCCGTCGGCCATGGAGCTTAGAGCAATTGGGTGCGCGTGGCTTTATGAGGCCATAAACGCTACCGTGACCGAAGGGCCCTTTGGAGGCCAAAGGAGGGCTTCGTCGGTTTCCTTTACGGTTCTCTAACGGCGTTGGATCAGCCACATCAGGGTTGATGCTGGCCACAAAAACTTCCAGACTTGCATTTAATGCCCTTGAACCCTATAATAACCATTTCTCACCAAAATGCTCCTTTGTTTTTTTATCAACCCCATGGCAACATGCTTTCATTGCCCTCCTTATAAATCAAACTTCATGTGTTCATGATCCTCTCTTACAATTACCTTCTGTTCAGTTCCCTCAAAAAAGAATTACCTTCTGTTTAGAATTACCTTTTGTTTCTTATCAACAATAATTTAACTACGGATGGAACTTCCTTCTTGGACATTCCTTTTTTTCCTCATTTCATAGCTGCTGAATTCTCAAACCCCCCCCCCCCCCCCCCCCCCAAAAAAAAAAAAAAAACAAAAGAAAAAAAAAGGGAAAGGAAAAAAAAGAGAATCTAGGTATCTAGCAAAGTTTAGGTGTAGTTTAAATTAAAAATTATTCAGCTATTCTCTAATTCCAGCACCATGTACTTTCTTGACAATCTCTTTAAGAATCTGTCTTATTTGAAATTCACCTTACTAGCTTTCCACTTACAGTGGTGCAAAGTTTGCAGAGCTTCTGATTGGTGAGATGTTCTCTGAGGTTTATTCAGTAAGGAACTTGCAGCATGTGGTACATAGTGACTGTGAGAGTACTACAGTGTGAAGAAAGATTTGCCATCATCAAATGGTCAAGGTGATGCAGTCTATTGCTACGATGTCAACTGCATTATTCCAGATGGAGGTGATAATAATAATCATGTGGGATTATTCATCCTATAGGTGAATTACATGTGCCTGCATCCAGAGGAGAAAGTCTAGTCTTGGATATATGTCCACTGTAGGATAAGACCTTGCAGAATGATTCTAGGATTTTTAAGTGTTGTTCCAGATTTGTTTACTTGCTCATTCATGCTGTCTAAAGGCAAGTAAGGGATGTTGTATGCTTTTAAGCCCAGTACACCTTCTACTTGAAATATTATGTTCTTTTTTGCCTCTTTGCAAGATGTGTAGTGGTAGTTTTTTCTTTGCTGACTTGGCAAATTATCATAAAAGTGTTAAAGTTTTATAAACATGCAAATTCTATTCAGCTAGATGCTTAGTTTTACTGTAGTAACAACTGTGTATATTGTTTTCTTGTTTTTTATTATTTCCTCCATATGTATTTGCATAGAAAGTTTGCTAGTATTATTAGATTTGTAAATCCAGATTTGTTTATTGTAATTTTTAGAGTTAACAAAATTTAATTCTCTTATTGTCATCTTGATGTTCTTCTAGGGAGTTGGAGCACATTGTACTTGTGCACTATCTAGATGTGAATGAGGTGATGCTTTAACCCATCCATCATAATGTGTTGTTCTCAGACCTCATTGAGTTCATGTATTAGCTACATGAGAATCTAATATTAACTAACTGCGATTTACATCTTTGGATGCATATGTCTCCAACAACGACACTTGGACATGTGAGGTGTATGCCAATGTCCAAGTGATGAAAGAAATTCAACATGGGAACCCTTAGGAGTTCAATTTGGTGGCATCGGCTTCTTGTACCTTTTTGTAGATTTCTATAGATGTATGTGTGTAATGGATAATTAGTTAAACCAATTGATCCACAATTTATAAAACTGACATGAATGGTAGATTTGACAGCTTTTTGTACAATTGTCAAAAATAGGCATCTAATAGTAATAGCATACTGACTTGATAATTTGAGGTGCTGGGAGGTGTCTTTGTCCCAAGTGTCTAAACCAATCCATCAAGAAGCTCGACTGTGTCTAAGTATAATCTTTGAAGATGCACCTCAGTTGCCTGGGTCCACTTCAATCTATGATGTCGGACCACCTTGTTTCCCCTTTATTTTAAGTTTTGCATTTCAGTAACATGATTAATATTCCTGCAAAGTCAAAGTGTACTATTTGTATCTTCACTGATGAAATTTTCCTCTTTCTTGGCATTCAAATGCACTGCAAGTGTCTAGAATTACTGCCAACTGAAATAGATGATGACTGTAAGCGTCTGGGCTTGGACCGACCCAAAGTGGGCTAGCCCAATCCCATCCATGCGCTCGCGTGTGGATTTGGTATGGAATTGGCAGTGGAAACTTCTCTATTTACCTGATTCCACATGTGTATATATATATATATATATATATATATATATATATATGAGGGGGGTGGGGGGTTTAAGGTTGTTCCTAGCGCTGCCAAGAGGAAAAGAGAGAGAGAGGGAGAGAGAGAAGAAGAAGAAGAAAAAGAAGAAAAAAAAGAAGTGGAGAAGCAAAGCCCTTCATTGTCAGGATATCGTTGGATGCTAGGAAAGAGAGGTAAGTTCTTAGCGGATCATTAAAGATGAAAAGAAATTAGGCACAGGTTACGAACGCGGTGAGGGAATTATATATATATATATATATATATATAAAAGCAAAAAAAGGGAGAGGAGAAGGGTGAGTGCTCGGATTGCGGCACAGACCCAATGATGGGTTCTAGAAGAAAATTAAATTAAATTTTATTTTATTTTATTAAAATTTATTTTTATTAATTAAATAAAATATGTGAATTGTGTCAGCTGAAGGGGACAATCAGCATGACAGGGAGAGTTAAATTTGAGTCATCAGTGAGGGGTTGTTAGCCGAATTGTAAGGTAAGAATTCTCTTACATAATTTTTATCGATATTGTATAAATAATAATTGTTGGTTATTTTTATGATTTACGTTGGGTGAATTATGGATTTCATGTTGTTTTCTGATTCTTGGTTTGGTTTGGTTGATGAATATTGCCTAATTATGATTTATAACAATTTTATTGTCGTGGTTGAGTTACGATGCATTGATATGCATGCCATGTGTTGGTTTTGATGCATGAGTGCATGATGGTTGATGCTCTAGGTTGGCCATGTAAGAGCCTTGCCATAGGCTAGAAATGTGGTAGTGTTGCCAGTCACAAGTTGCGGTGTGTCAACGTGGGCCCCACCACAGGCTGAAAATATGGTAGTGTTGCCCGTCACAGGCTAGAGTGTGACAGTTGCCTAGCCATAGGCTAGAACGTGGTTATGATAGTCTAGAGCTAAAAATCAAGTTGATTTGGATCCAATGTATGACTGATTGAGTTTGAAGTCATTAGATGTGATTACATGATTGCATGATGGCATCTATATTTATTGGTTTGATGGTTTGGATTTTCTTAATCATGTATTTATACCATAAAGGTTATCTATTTAATTGCTATATAAGAAGGTAAATTTTATGTAGGGAATTCTTACGGGACTGTTGAGCTCATTATATCCGTTGAATTTTTTTTTTATAGATTGAGGTGATTAATTTGATAGGATGGGATGGAGCGACGTTGCAGTTATTAAAATTAGTTAGATAGATATAAATTCTATTTTAATACATTTTTCTAAAGATTGTAAGAAAAATAATGAACTTATATTTTTGACACTAGTGGACGTTTGCCCAGTTTACTTTTAAATTGCGATAATTGCTATTTCTTTAAATGATAAAACTTTGTAGAATGTAGTGTGGATTGTTTATATCATGCCTTGCATGGTGTCTAGGGCTTGCCTTAGGGTTTATGCGGCCATGTCACGTGGCTAAATCAGATGGTGGATTTGGGGCATGACAGAAGTGGTATCAGAGCCTGGTTATGATCATTCAGGATTTTAGGATTTAGGATCGTAGTGAGAGTGGGTGGGGGAAATTTTTTTAAATCTTATTTGAATTGAAAATTTTGAAATGTGAATTAATTTTGATTGATATATGGATATTAAATTGAAAACTAAACCTTGTTGTATAGAGTTTGTTATGGCTCAAGGTAGAGGACGTGGTCGACCTAGAAGGCCAATCCGATTCGCCGATGCCTCTAGAGTGGGAACCATAGAAGCAGGGACATCAGGAGCACAAAATATGGAGGAACCTAGGATACAACCCAGTGAGCATGTAACTACTGCCCAGTTACTAGATATTCTGTTGCAACAGCAGCAACAACAGCGATTCTTGCAGCAATAATTGCAGCAGTAACAACTACAACAACAACTATGGGATCCCATAACTCAACCTGAGGGTTGAGTTAACCTGATTGAATTCAAGAAGTACGCACCGTCGGCTTTAAGGGCACTACTGACCCTATGGAGGCTGAGAGTTGGTTGAAAAAGATTGAGAAGGTCTTCTAAGCCTTGAAATGTCCAGAAGGAAAAGGTCAACTTTGCGACCTTCATATTGCTTGGTGAGGTAGTTGATTGGTGGGAGACAGAGAAAGGAAAACTTGGCCCTAATGATGCACCACACACCTGGAGGGAATTCAAAAAGGTTTTCTATGAAAATATTTTTCTCAGAGTATTAGATTTCGGAAGTTTCGAGAGTTTGATCGTCTTGACCAAGGCAATATGACAGTGGCACAATATACTACCAAGTTTGAAGAATTCTCGAGGTATGCACCCACAGTAGTGGCGAAGGAAATTATTCGGGCTCATAAGTATGAAAATGGACTTAGGGACTCGATCCAACAAGGAGTGGCTGCTTTTGAGTTGACCACCTATAAGGAGATGGTGAACAAGGCTTTGGTGATAGAAAAGGGCTTTAATGATACACAAGTTGCAAGGGAGAGGACTATGAAGAAAAGAGGTAGGTTTAAAAATTTTCAAGGCCAAGACAAGAGAAACCCTAATACAAAGAGGCATAACAATGCATCCCCAGGTGATGGGACATCAAATAAAGGTGAAGTCAAGTGTTTCAGTTGTGGAGGACCACATTTCCTAAGAGATTGCGGGCTATCACAGAAGAGGTGCTACATATGTGGACAGCCAGGTCACATAGTAGCAAAGTGTCCCAAGGGGAAAGAACCACAAGAAAAACTAGAGTCTCTAGTAGCACCACAATCGGGGGAGGTATCACAAAAACCTCAAGCTCAAGGGCGTATCTATGCACTCTCAGAGCCAGATGCTAATGCCTAAAATGCTACAGTGACAGGTATGATTAAGTTATTATCCCATACAATGTATGCATTGTTTGATTTGGGTGCTACACATTCCTTTATATCTTCTTATTTTGTTAAAAGTAGCAAGTTAACACCTATACCATTAGAAGTTGGGATGTGTGTCTCTACACCAAGTAGAGATATTATATTAATGGAGTCAATGTATAAGGATTGAATATTAATCATTGGGGATATGGAGATGAAGGAAGATTTGTTAATTTTAGAAATGAAGGATTTTGATTTAATTCTTGGGATGGATTGGCTGGCAGCTTATCATGTTACAATTGATTATTTTGAGAAGGCAATAAAATTTTAAATTCCTAAGCAAGCTGAGTTTAGCTGTATAGGTGGCAAGTCATCTACCCAACTAAAAATGATATCGGCACTACAGGCCAAGCAGCTTCTCAGAAAAGGTTGTGAAGGGTATTTAGCTACAGTGCTGTATATCCAACCCAACAAAAGGAGCTTCGTATAGAGGACATTCCTATTATGAATGAGTTCCCTGATATTTTTCCAGATGAGTTACCTAGGTTACCACCAGATAGGGAGATTGATTTTTCTATTGATCAGATTCCTGGTACTGGTCCAATTTCAAAGACTCCATATAGGATGGCTCCAGCAGAATTAAGAGAGTTGAAGAAATAGTTGCAAGAGTTATTAGATAAGGGCTTTATCAGGCCAAGTGTGTCTCTTTGGGGTGCTCCTATACTATTTGTGAAGAAGAAAGATGGAAGTCTTCGGCTATGTATAGATTATCGGGAGCTGAATAAGATGATTGTACGAAATAAATATCCCTTACCAAGAATTGAAGATTTGTTTGATCAATTGCAAGGAGCACAAATATTCTCGAAAGTTGATCTTCGATCAGGGTATCATCAATTGAAGATAAAAGCCAAGGATATACCGAAGAGAACTTTTAGGATGAGATATGAGCATTATGAGTTTTCGGTTATGCCTTTTGGATTGACCAATGCACCAGCTGCATTTATGGATCTTATGAATTGGGTATTCAAATTTTACTTGGATCGATTTGTGGTAGTGTTCATTGATGATATTCTGATATATTCAAAAGGCTCACAAGAACATAGAAAACATTTGAGGATAGTACTACAGACTCTTCGGGAAGAGAAGCTCTATGCAAAGTTATCTAAATGTGAATTCTGGTTGGATAGTGTTGCTTTTCATGGACATGTAGTCTCTAAGGAAGGTATTTCAGTGGATCCGAAGAAAGTGGAAGCTGTGGTTGCATGGAACAAGCCTTCTAATATATCTGAGGAAAGCAGTTTCTTGGGGTCGATAGGTTACTATCAAAGGTTTGTTGAAGGATTCTCTCGTATTGCCATACCTCTAACTTGCTTGACTCAAAAGCGAGTGAAGTTTGAATGGACAGAGGATTTTGAGAAGAGCTTCCAAGAGTTGAAAAGACGATTAGTGACGGCCTCAGTATTGATTATTCCAGCTAGAACTGGAGGGTTTACCATCTATAGTGATGCATCACGTAAAGGACTTGGATGTGTATTAATGCAAAATGGAAAGGTGATTGCTTATGCCTCTAGACAATTAAAATCATATGAGAAAAACTACCCAACTCATGACTTAGAATTGGCAGCGGTAGTGTTTGCTTTAAAAATATGGAGATATTACTTGTACGGAGAATAGTGTGATGTCTTCACTGATCACAAGAGCTTGAAGTACATCTTTACTTAGAAAGAATTGAATATGAGATAGAAAAGATTGTTAGAATTGTTAAAGGATTATGATTTGACCATTAACTATCATCCAGGAAAGGCTAATGTAGTGGCTGATGCTTTAAGCAGAAAATCTTCAGGTGAATTGGCAGCTTTGATAACTAATCAAAGACATATTTTATTGGATTTAGATAGAGTTGGTATTGGGGTCTGGATATATAACCCCAAGGTTCAACTTGCTGCACTTACAGCACAACCTAACCTAATAGAGAGAAGTAAGATGTCTCAGAAGGAGGACCCAGAGTTACAAAAGATTATAAAAATGGTGGAGACTCAAACAAAGTTTTGAATTCATTAGGATGGTTCACTAAAATTTAGGGACAGACTTTGTATACCAAATAATAAAGATCTGAAAGAAGAGATTTTGGGCGAAGCATATAGTTCGGCCTATACTATGCATCCTAAAGGTACTAAGATGTACTGTGACCTAAAGAAAAATTTTTGGTGGACTAGTATGAAATAGGACATAGCTCTTCATGTTGCTCAGTGCTTAGTATGTCAGCAGGTGAAAGCTGAACATCAAAGACCCGCTGGACCATGCAATCTCTTGATATTTCTCAATGGAAATGGGAGCATATCACTATGGATTTTGTAACTGGCTTGCCAAGTACCCCTTAGGGTAGTAATGCTGTATGGGTGATTGTGGATCAGTTGATCAAATCAGCTCATTTCTTACCATTTAGAGTTGGATTCTCTTTGGAAAGGTTTGTAGGCATGTATATAGAACAAATTGTGAGGCTGCATGTCAATAACTATTGTATCTGATCGGGATAGTAGGTTTGTATCCTAATTTTGGAAAGGTCTTCATAAAGCACTTAGCACCAAGTTGAGCTTCAGTACTGCTTTTCATTTATAAATGGATGGACAATCAGAATGGACCATACAAATCTTGGAGGATATGCTAAGAGCCTGTGTTATAGATTTGGGTGGTGCATGGGATAGTCATCTGGCCTTGATTGAGTTTGCTTATAATAATAGTTATCAAGCAAGTATCCAAATGGCCCCTTATGAAGCACTATATTGAAGAAAATGTCGGTCTCCAATTTGTTGGGATGATGTTGGTGAGCAAAAATTTTTGGAACCCGAGTTAGTGCAACAAGCTATGGAGAAAATACAAGCAAATCAAGAACGTCTTCACACAGCTCAGAGCAGACAGAAAAGTTATGCTAACAATAGAAGAAGGAAGCTAGAATTTCAAATCAGTGATCATGTGTTCTTGAAGGTTTCTCCTAGCAAGGGTGTGATGAGAGTTGGACTTCGGGGTAAACTGAGTTCCTGATACATTGGTCCATTTGAGATTTTAGATAGAGTTGGAGAGGTGGCATATCGACTAGCATTACCATCAATTCTGTCAAATGTGCACAATGTCTTTCATGTGTCAATGTTGAAGAAATATGTTCCAGATCCAAATCATGTGGTAGAGCAAGAGCCATTGCATCTTCAAGAGGACTTGACTTATAATGAATATCCAGTGCGGATTGTGGATAGAATAGATCAGGTTTTACGCCGTTGTACTATACCTTATGTGAAGATACAATGGAGCAACCACTCAGAAAGAGAGGCCACTTGGGAATTGGTGTCAAAAGTAAAAGACAAGCATCCCCAACTCTTTGAAGTATCTGGTAAGAAAAATTTTGAAGACGAAATTTATTTTAAGGGAGGGAGAATGTGAGCACCTGGGCTTGGACCGGCCCAATTCCATCCATGCTCTCGCGCATGGATTTGGCATGGAATTGGCGGTGGAAACTCCTTCCCTTACCCGATTCCACGTGTGTGTGTGTATATATATATATGAGGGGGGTGGGGGGTTTAGGGTTGTTCCTAGCGCCGCCAAGAGGAAAAGAGAGAGAGAGAGAGGGAGAGAGAAAAGAAGAAGAAGAAAAGACGAAGAAGTGGGGAAGCAAAGCACTCCATCGTTAGGATATCGTTGGACGCTAGGAAAGAGAGGTAAGTTCTTAGCGTATCATTAAAGATGAAAAGAAATTAGGCACAAGTTATGAACGTGGTGAGGGAATTATTATATATATATATATATATATATATATATATATATATATATATATATATATATATAGGAGAGAGGAGAAGGGTGAGTGCTCGGATTACGACACAGATCTATTGATGGGTTCTAGAAGAAAAATTAATTTTTATTTTATTTTATTTTTATTAAAGTTTATTTTGTCAATTAAATAAAATATATGAATTGTGTTAGCTGAAGGGGACAATCAGCATGACAGGGAGGAGTTAAATTTGAGTCATCAGTGAGGGGTTGTTAGCCGAATTATGAGGCAAGAATTCTCCTACATAATTTTTATCGGTATTGTATAAATAATAATTATTAGTTTTTTTTTATGATTTACGTTTGGTGAATTATGAATTTTGTGCTGTTTTCTTATTCTTGGTTTGGTTTGGTTTGGTTGATGAATATTGCCTAATTATGATTTATAAAAATTTATTGTCATGGTTGAGTTGCGATGCATTGATATGCATGACATGTATTGGTTGTGATGCATGAGTGCATGATGGTTGATGCTCTAGGCTGGCCATGTGAGAGCCTTGCCATAGGCTAGAAATATGGTAGTATTGTCAGTCACAGGCTGGAGTGTGACAACGTGGGCCCCGTCACAGGCTAAAAATATGGTAGTGTTGCTCGTCACAGGCTAGAGTATGACAGTTGCCCAGCCACGGGCTAGAATGTGGTTATGGTAGTCTAGAGCTGAAAACCAAGTGGATTTGGATCCAATGTATGACTGATTGAGCCTGAAGTCATTAGATGTGCATTACATGATTGCATAATGGCATTTATATTTATTGGTTTGATGGTTTGAATTTTCTTAATCATGTATTTATATCATAAAGCTTATCTATTTAATTGCTATGTAAGACGGTAAATTTTATGTAGGGGATTCTTACGGGGCTGTTGAGCTCATTATATCCGTTGAATTTTTTTTTTATAGATTGAGGTGATTAATTTGATAGGATGGGATGGAGTGATGTTGCAGTTATTAAAATTAGTTAGATAGATATAAATTCTATTTTAATAAATTTTTTAAAGATTGTAGAAAAAATAATGAACTTATGTTTATGATACTAGTGCACGTTTACCCAGTTTACTTTTAAATTGTGATAATTGCTATTTCTTTAAATGATAAAATTTTGTGGAATATAGCATGGATTGTTTATATCAGGTCTTGCATGGTCTCTAGGGCTTGCCTTAGGATTCATGCGGCTGTGTCACGTGGCCAAATCAGATGATGGATTTGGAGCGTGACAATGACGCATCGAGTTAAATAAACATTTGAATAAGAACATATCTGTATTAAATTTTGAAAACTTTTCTTGTCATTAATATTACTGATATGATTTCATTAGCATTTTGTGTTTTTCTTTTCCCTTACATGAATATCGAAATTCTATCATTTTCTTTAATACCAGGAGATGTCTTTGCGGAGGGTTAGAAGCCACTGTTAGACTTCTTACATGTATTGTGAAGTGGCCTGCAACCCTAGAATCTGTGATTTTACTAAGTTCTGCAAACTCTTAACCTGTGCATCTTTTTTTTTTTTGTTCTACTGTATTTTTGGGAGTTTGGTGGTGAGAACAGGCCTCAAACCCTCCAATGTCTAATATATACTACTAACTAATTTACTTTTGTCCAGGGAAGCAGGTCTTCGAATTCCCATTTGTCAATATAGATTCAACCAGAGTGCATAGCACACAAGGAACTCTACCAAATTCAGCTCTTCACTCCACACGCTTGAATTTGTCTAGTTTCACAAATCAAGCTTCTTATGCATCAAGCTCTAGTGCTACTGACTGGAATGGACAGACTCCATCTTCTAAATTTGAGGATGCAGATTCTCGGGAGGCATTTGGTGGAGGTTCACTTACTGATTCTGCATCTTGTTCAGAATTCCAGATTGCTTCATTGGCTGGAAATGACATGACTGAGGAGAGCACTGTAGGGGGCAGTGGTTCCTTACATCTATATCCAGGAAGTTTTGTAAATGCTGTGGGCTCAAGTATTGATCCTTTGTTTGTGAATCAAGTGCCCTTACAAAGCCTTTTAATAAGTGAAAACCAGCAAAAAATTCATGGAGCCTCAAAAGGAGCTGGTAGGCATTTATTTCATAACAAAATGCTTAGGCCACAATTTTACCAGTCATCAATTTTCAATGTTGTTAATAAGAAAAAGCAAAAAAGCTAAGAAACATTCTTTTATCAAATACTATGGTATTAAAGGTCACATGCATTTCTAAACTTCTAGGAAATTTTAATGCCCTATTCAATTGTAAGTCATTGTCTTCAGATTTTTCCATGTCCTCGGTTTCATAGAAACATTCTTTGCAGGTCCATTAGGTGGAGTTTATCTTAATAATCGTAGTGGTTCTGCTGGATGGCCTGATTTGCTTGGCATTAGTAGAAAAAATAATGACATGCTGGAGCAGAAAATTTCTTTTGAACATCCAAATTGCCCTGATAACTTGCAAAGTAGAATGGCTGATTCCATGTCCAATGACCAAAGCATAGCTAACTATGTCACAGATGGTAGATACAATGTCTTACCAAGTGTAGTCCCGCAAATTTTTATTGAAGTTGGTAAGAGAAATGAACAGGTATATTCTTACAGTTCACCTTTTTATCCTGTTTCAAAATGTGTAACAAATCCTTGTTATATTTGCCTCATACTTGACTAGATCAGTAAACCTATTGCAACTACATATAAAGGGTTTGAGCGTCTCTTGTAGTTTGAATTTTTCAAGTAATATCCAGAACTTCTACATGGAATTGAAGTATAGCATGTGAATGTATTGATGGCTTCAGAGAGAAGTTGTGAATGAATTTTGTATCTTGCATTTAGTGATGTCAATATAAAACTATTTGTCATAAGGAAAAAGATAAGATGATTATCTTTATAAGTAATTGTTGCCGCCGGGATCCGTCCTCCGACTCGGGCGCGGTCGATCTCCAGGGGCAGACCTGCACACAAGTCCTCGCGCGAGAGGCGTTGGGGGTGGCCCTCCGCGGAAGACCCTCCGACGCTCAAGTCAGTGGGAGGAAATCGGCGATCAATCAGAAAGTGGGGAGGTGGATCTCTCCGGGGCATCTCTCTGGGGCAGCCAATCGGGAGCTCTAGAGGGCGAGAGCACCGACGAGCTGCTGGCGAGAGCGGGAGAGTGAGAGTGAGGGTGTGAGCGCGCATCTCTGAGGGAATCTGGGAGTGTCCTATTTATAGACTGTCACCTGGATCTTGAGCGCCTTCTGGAAGGTTCAGAGGTTGTTAGGATACGGGGATGGATCGAATCGAGCCATTGTGGGGCCGTTGGGATCCATATCTTGTCTGTTAGGGGATCGACGGCCAGGAGAGCTCCTTGATAGCTTGAGATCTGGTAGGTGTGTAGGCCTCGGGTAGTTGTAATAGGTTCTAGACCACTTCTCGACATGATTCCTTGCCTAGGATGTTGTTATGGTAGGCCTGGGCTCTCCCGCGTCAGGTTCCGCGGAGGTGAGTATCGGATCGTGGATCGCTTGATGAAGCCGGGCCATAGAGGCTCGGAGGGAAATGAGCTGTAGGAAGCTCGAGAGGGACGAGCTATGGGAGCTCGGGAAAACCGAGCTATGGAGGCTCGGAGGAGTCGAGCCATGGGAGCTCGGGAGGCCGAGCTATGGAAGCTCGGGGGAGGCCGAGCTATGGAAGCCCGGGGAGGCCGAGCCATGGAAGCTCGGGGGAGCCGAGCCATGGAAGCTCGGGGAGGCCGAGCCATGGAAGCTCGGGGAGGCCGAGCTACTGGAAGCTCGGGGGAGACGAAGGGAGGAGGTCGGTCTTAGCCTTCTTGCATGGATATTGATGCAATAACAATTTTACCCCCAACACATGCCCTCCACTCCCTAGTTCGAAGCTTAGGTTCGAGCATAGGGAGTACAAGTCCAGGTGGAACGCTCCGGATGAGGCGGTTTGGTTTAGACAGCCTGTGCAATGATGCCCTAATTAATGCGACAGGGTCATCATGCCTTCGTGGGTAAGGCTCCTCCAAGAGTGATGGTTGGGAATACGCCACGTCGCGAATCCCGAATAATATGGCATTTGTCGAGGCGGTTCCAGACGCCTTGGGCAAGGCGCCTCGTCTTCTCAAGGCGGCTTCATTAGCGGGGAAGTAAAGCGATAGCCGCGCTATATATACATGTTTGCGGTATTCTCTCGTTTTGTTTCTTGAAGAGTTTCGCCCTTCGTAACGCTCGCCGCTTCGCCTGGTGCTTTTCTTGGCTAAAATGACGATGAGCCCCGACGACGTAGCTTCGGAGATCATTGCTGAGGATTGGGAAGGATTCATCAGAGGTATTGCCTACCTCCAGATGTCGTTCTGCGAGTGCCGGAGCCTGGGCATAGGGTCTCACGAGATCTGGAGCGTGGGGTCTTCGTTTATGAAGATAGCTTGAAAGCGGGCTTCCGGTTTCCTCTTCATCCTTGGTGAAGGAAATCATGACTCACTACAACATGTCCGGCGATGGTGGCCCCTAATAGTTGACGGAGCATCATCGGGTTTATCTCAATGTGTCACCAGATTTGGATTGTCACCACTCTTCCCCTTTTTCGCGCTTGCTACCATCTGATACCTAGGAGGAAATCAGAGTGGCCCTACATCGGACCCCGGAGGTCCTTCAACGTGATTGTGGATAAGCCGTCCTCTATAAAGGGATGGAAGAGCCGGTTCGTTATCGCAGAGGGGAACATCGGTTCCGACTTCCCTTGGAAATGGGGAAACTTTGTTAGGGATGCGGAAACACATCCAGTTTTGTCAGAGCAGGAGGAGAGTGATTTGGATGTCCTTCGCAATGGCCAAGTGTTCTTGGCCAATGACCTGTTATCGGAGGGGGCCCTCTTCGCAGCCGGGCTTAGCCCCCTGGACCTGCAAGGTGAGTCCTCCCTTTTACCTTTTCTGCTGCGTGTTTCCTCGACGAATGTGTTTGGATCTAATCGCATATGTTCCGTTCTTACAGCCAAGAGGTCGGAATTATCGAGCCTCGCCAAGAGGAAGAGAGGCAAGCGCCCAGGGGAGAGCAGTGGCGTGGATAGTGGTAGGCCCGAGAAAAGGGCTCATACCTCCGTAAGAAGCTCGCCGGACGCCGGAGCAGTCACGACAGGAGCGCCGGGGGCGAAGGAGGATCTAGGGAGGACAACTGCGATCCCTTGTCCTCCTGTAGTGAAAATAACGGATAGCTCAGATGAGACTCCGTTGGCTCGCCCGGCCGCGTCCCCTGTGAAAGAGGAGCCGACGATGGATTTGGCGGAAGTGGTCATTTCTGGGGGGCCTTCCACCTCCGCGGGGCTATTAGCGACTCCAAGGTGGGAGCAAGGGAGAGAAGCCGCTGGTGGAGAGGTTCGGGAGGAGTCCGAGAGTAGTGATGCCGGACCGCCCGTAGCGGGTCAAGAAACAGGTCAGACTGAGGCCTCGGGGGAGCCTGCGGAGGAGGTGCAGGTGATGGTGACCGGAAAGGATGGGTTGAAAGAAGAAGTGCAGCAAGGTGGGAGTCCTGCAATGGGGGCCCCTTCAAAAGGATTCTGGGGAGGCTGGCGCTTGGGTTGGCCGAACTGTCCGAAGAAGTCCAAGCTAGGGCCCTGATAGAAGAGGCTGGGAGGTTGAAGGCCTCTCAGATGGAGGTCGCCCAGGTTGGTTCCTCGGGCGGGGATGGTCAACCCAGTAGCTCGAACGCTGATGTTGAGGAGGCGTTTTCTGCCTTGAAGAGGTCGGCCTTGTACCCTAGTGCGGATCCTTCGACGGACAGATTTACAGATCTGGAGTTGGTCGATGCCGCGTTTGGGTAGCAGGGAGTGGCCGAAAGTATCCACCTTCTCCCTGATATTGACAATTCGACCCTCATGAAGATGACGCGGGCCTATGCCTCTCGGGTGAGTTACCACTCTTGGGTGGCGGGTGCTTTTTGATTGACTTAATCGTGAATTTTTACTCATCTTCTGTCCCGCAGAGTGCCCTGCTTTCTCGAGCGATGTGCTGCGTCTGAGTTTGGCGATGAGGGCCAGCGTTTAAGCCAGGAGAGACAAAGCCGAACTTCAATCGCGAATAAAGGTGTCCGAGAAGTTCGAGGAGCTTCTGGCCATTAGCAACAGAAGTTTGGAGGGGATGAAGGCGGCATATCAGGCCGCTCTAGCCAAAGCGTCCAAGCAAAAAGGCAAAGCAGAGGAGTTGCAGGGACTCCTGGCGAAGAATGACGATGCATGCTTGGAGCTGGCCAGAGTTGAGTCGAAACATTCCGAGGAGGTGAAGGCGATACGGCGGGAACATAGTGAGAGTTTGGGTCGGCTGGGAAGGGAAGCTGCCGATGAGAGAAAGCGCCTGACCAGAATGCTCAACGAAATGGAGGAGAAACTGAAGCGGCGCGATAGAGAAATCGCCGACTTGAGGGACATCGCTAAATGACACCAAGGGATGATAGCTCGGGTGAGCAACGAGCTATCCCAAGCCCGGGAGGAGGTCGAAGCCAAACAGTCAAGGATTAATGCTCTGCAGGAGAGGGTTGAGTTGGTCGGGGCTGATAGAATAAGGGCCAGGGGTGAGGCCGAGGAGCTGACCAAAAGGTTGGCCAGACAAGAGGAGGAGGTATGATCTCATCCCCCCCTTTTTAGCTTCTTCTGTTGGTCTTTTGTGACGCCAACTGATTTTGGTTTTGCAGATGGCAAGGTTAAGGTTGGAGAATCGGGCTCTCCAAGGCGAGCTCGTGTCTAGCCGCAATAAGAGCTCAGAACTCGAGGCGCGGGCCGGCGAGTTCGAGGAGCAAAACATTATTCTGCGGGCTCAAGTTGCGAAGGCTGAGAAGCAAGTTGCTGAGGCTAAGGTGCAGCTCGCCATACTCAAGGGGGAACAGGACGCGATCGACGTTGACGCCTTCCAACTTGGAATTGAAGAGTGTAAAGACAAGATATCCAGTGAGCACCCGGAATGGGATCTCTCTTTTCTGGATACTGAAGCTCCTGATGATGGTGAGTCCGAAGGAGAAGAGGAGGATGAATACGTTGACGTCTCCAATACCGATCCTGGTGCCGCCCCGGGTCCCAGCGAAGCCGCAGCTTCTGAAGAACGATCGCAAACTGCCGCTGAAGGGGCAAAGGCATTAGAGAAAGGTGAATCTAGTCACACCTCTGCGGATGTAACCGAGGGTTCCTCCAAAACTGATGTGGTTCCCGGCCTTTAAGAGCCACCCCTGTGTTTTGCTTTTTGAAAATCTGACTGATGTCTTTTAATGAATGAACCCTCTATTTCCATTTAAGTGTTTTTCCTTGGATGGCCCTGTTGCCGCCCAATCTCGCCTCAATCGCGAGCGACTTATGGCTTGTTGATGCTCTTCGGTCATCTTTATTCCGAGATTGAGGAAATGCATTGGCTTGGCCCAAGGCAGGGCGATAGCCTTGACTGGCAAACCGATAGACGATCCGGTTTGGTTTGTGTCTAATTAAAACTCGAGAAATGAAGCCAGCCGGTTAAGACCGACGGACAGGGTAGGTCGGCTTGGGCCGACAGACGGAATAGATCGGCTAGGGCCGATGAGCAAAGTAGGTCGGCTAGGGCCGACGAGCAAAGTAGGTCGGCTAGGGCCGACGAGCAAAGTAGGTCGGCTAGGGCTGACATATGAGGATGGTTGCCGAAGTATTTTTCGCTTCCTTTGGTCACTTCATTTTTCGTTGAATGAAAGAATAGTTTGTGTAGCCTTCGCGCCCATTTTGTTTTGAGATGCCTGATTTTGTCGCACAAGTTCTTCAAGCGATTGACTTCGTTGGGAAGTAGTCGACGAACAGTCGGTTTTCGTGTTTTTTATTATCCTGCCAGCGCCCTGCCGTTCTGCAGGTAAATCGGTTTTTATTTCACCAAAATTGATGATACGGTGCTGTGGGGAACATAAAGCTGTTCTGGAGCTTTCCGGAGGTGTTCTTTTCCCATGCGGATTGTTTTGACGTATGACACACGCAGTCGTTCACCATTGGAGGATATCACTTTCGTAGGACGATCTCCTGAACCTGCCAGTCTTCGTAATGTCAGCGGGCTATTCTCTGCGTTTAATGATCGTGATTCGGGATTGGGAGGAAATCTTCGCATGTGTCTCGGTCTAGGCGATGGGCTCGGCGCGCAATGGGGCGTGGCGTCCATCTTGGGGGCCACATGGAGGCACGGGCCAGGTGTTTGAATCTCGGGGCTTCCAGCTTGGGTAGCTTTTCCCGGTTCATCTCTGCCTATAAAAAAGGGGAAGAGGGGTTGTGTTAAGTCATCCCCAAAGTTTCTTTCCCACTAGAGTTTCCACCATGCTCGTTTCTCTACTGTTGCGAGTGGGAGGACCGAGCTTTCCTCTCATAAGCTCCTCGCCACCGGATAGCTGGGGCAATGGAGGAGCTGCCGAAGAATGGCTCGCCCTTAGGGGATGAGTCCCGAGATCATATGGAGTGCACAGGGAGGGCGCAGAGATCACACGGAGAGCGCACACATGCTCTTCCAGTGTGACCTTTGTGGTTCTCCTTCGGGGACGTATGGTAGGAGGTGCACACGGACTCCCCATGGTTTGAGTGAATTTCGCCTCCTCCCCGGCCTGGATTCCAGGGCTCTCCCATCTGGGGAATCTTTTGCCACATGGGAGGGGGTGAAAGTGTGCCGCCCGCCGACACCTTGCCTTGGAATTTGGGCAAGTTGGGGCGGTACATACTCGGTTTGGGAGAGCGTTCCGGCGCCAGGGTCCGTGGGCTTCCTACCTGCTCGCCGGGGGGTCCCTCGGTTGGGTGGTCTGGGATGGCCTTCCGTCCACCCTTTCCGGTCACCCTGATATCTCGGTTGGGTCACCGAGATATCATTATTGACTGAAGCTGCCGCAACTATTGGTCCATGTCGCCCGGCCATTATCGGCTCGAGCTGACTGGATGCGGCTTATCTGGTTCGGTGGTCGGACACCGGAGCATCACGGTTGCCCAGGTCTGCTTTGGAGCAGTTGCCCGAGTTTTGTACTTGTCTTTATTTTGTGTATTTCAATGCTCTTGTAACGCCTCTAAGGCATTTGTAATTGATTTTGATGGCAATGGAATAAAGAGAGTTCTGTTCTGTTTCTCAATCTCTATCTCTTCTGTGCCCAGTTTATTGTTGTTGTTGGTCATGGGGTACGAAGGCATCCCACTCGTCCTTAGGCGAGGATCCCGCACTATCCGAACTAGTCGAGGTTCGCAAGCGATGGTCTGGGGATTGTTCAGCGGAACACGCTCCTTACTTTGGTCCGAAGCTCGGTATTTTGTGTTTCGTCCTTATCGGAGTTCGAATGTTCACGGGCCGGCCTTGCCAAAGTTCAGAGAATTTGTACTTGGCCCTGCCAAGGTTCGGGGCGTTTGTGGCTCTGCCCTGCCGAGGTATGGAGACGTTTGTCGCTCGGCCCAGCCGAGGTTCGGAGAATTTTTACTTGGCCCCGCCAAGGTTCGAAGAATTTGTTGCTCGGCCCAGCCGAGGTTCGGAGAATTTTTACTTAGCCCTGCCAAGGTTCGGAGAATTTGTTGCTCGGCCCAGCCGAGGTTCGAAGAATTTTTACTTGGCCCTACCAAGGTTCAGAGGTTCGGGGCTCGAAGAAATGACTTAGTTGCCACTACGAGCCGTAGTGTTAGGCCCCTGCGGCGCTTGGTGAGGGGCACCAGGGCAGAACGAGTGGTGCATGGTCACGCTCTTCACTTATGACGTTATCCCTCCCGAGGGGGCGTGTTACTGCCAGGCGCTAGATTTCTTCCCTTTTTGCGCTTTCCGAAAAGGGGGCCAGCTTTAAAAGAGCTTGGGGAAGTGTTGGGAGCATTTATTACGGGGGGCCGGCAGATCGGAAAATACTCTGTTCAGGGGGGTTCCCGAACAGTCCGTCCGCGTTTACCGATCTCACTCGGGATGGGGTACGGTACTTCGGATTCCGCAGGCACTAAAGTGACGACACGTGGTGAGTTCTCATAGGTCGGTAGCTACGGTGCTACCGATCGAGATACTCGCCTGGCAAGTATAAATATGACCGAGGGGTGTTGGTCTTAGCCATCCCTCGGTTTAGGTCTCGAAACAGTATTTGGCCATGGCCTCTCAAGGAGGGCGATCATCCGAGGAGTTTGCGCATCGATCAACGGTCTGCTACACCCGCCAAGGAGCTGTCCCACAATTACCATCGATGGGTTGGGCCTGGCATCGACCCTTGCGAGCCAACAGCGGCTCATGAGGGTCATTGAGGAGTATGTGGACGTCTCCACGAGGGAGGCGGAGGCCCTGCGCCGGGTGGCGGACCGGCAGAGGGAGGAGATCGCGTCGCTTCGCCAGCAGGTTGCCGACCTTACCGAGCGCCTAGAGGACCTGCTGGCGTTTGGGAGCGACACCGAACCCTAGTTTAGGGCCTCTTTTGCTTTTTCTTTTGCTTTTGTTTTTGTTTTTTCTGTTTCTTTTGTACTCCCTTTCCTCAATAAATGAAAAAGGCCCTGTTTGGATAATCTTCTTATCTCATGAGTTTTTAGCTTTAAAAATGCCATTCGTATAATAGTTGGGGAGTGGTGTGGCTCCACTGGTTCACGCGCTGAGTCATGGCTCTGTTTGGGATAGGCGCTTTGTTCGACAAGTTATAGGGGCGTTGCCCAAAAGCTTTAGTAGCAAAAGGGGGAACTCCCTGGCTTTTGCTTGGGGTTCGTGGCCGGTTATGTGGGGCTTTATTGAACCCTTTAGGGGTTTGCCGGAGGCACATTCTTTGTGCGTGTTGACGGTTTTTCGCGTAGCGTGCCTTTTTTCAGATCGATCGAGGTTCTGGGGACTACTTAGGAGCCCCTCAGCTTTAACTGGGGCCCACGTACTTCGGTTTTCCGCCGGGATCTTAGCCCGAAGAATTTTTGCTTGGCCCTGCCAAGGTTCGGATATTAGTTGCTCGGCCCAGCCGAGGTTCGGAGGATTTTTACCTGGCCCTGCCAAGGTTCGGAGAATTTGTTACTCGGCCCAGCCGAGGTTTGGAGAATTTTTATTGGCCCTGCCAAGGTTCGGAGAACTTGTTGCTCGGCCCAGCCGAGGTTTAGAGAATTTTTACTTGGCCCTGCCAAGGTTCGGAGAATTTGTTGCTCAGCCCAGCCGAGGTTCGGAGAATTTTTACTTGGCCCTGCCAAGGTTCGGAGAATTTGTTGCTCGGCCCAGCCGAGGTTCGGAGAATTGTTGCTCGGCCCAGCCGAGGTTCGAGAATTTTTACTTGGCCCTGCCAAGGTTTGGAGAATTTGTTGCTCGGCCCAGCCGAGGTTCGGAGAATTTTTACTTGGCCCTGCCAAGGTTCGGAGAATTTGTTGCTTGGTCCAACCGAGGTTCGGAGAATTTTTACTTAGCCCTGCCAAGGTTCGAAGAATTTGTTGCTCGGCCCAGCCGAGGTTCGGAGAATTTTACTTGGCCCTGCCAAGGTTCGGAGAATTTGTTGCTCGGCCCAACCGAGGTTTGGAGAATTTGTTGCTCGGCCCAGCCGAGGTTCGGAGAATGTGTTGCTTATCCCAGCCGAGGTTTGAAGAATTTTTACTTGGCCCTGCCAAGGTTTGGAGAATTTGTTGCTCGGCCCAGCCGAGGTTCGGAGAATTTTTACTTGGCCCTGCCAAGGTTCGCAGAACTTGTTGCTCGGCCCAGCCGAGGTTCAGAGAATTTTTACTTGGCCCTGCCAAGGTTCGGAGAATTTGTTGCTCGGCCCAGTCGAGGTTCGGAGAATTTGTTGCTCGGCCCAGCCGAGGTTCGGAGAATTTTTACTTGGCCCTGCCAAGGTTCGGAGAATTTGTTGCTCGGCCCAGCCGAGGTTCGGAGAATTTTTACTTGGCCCTGCCAAGGTTCAGAGAATTTATTGCTCGGCCCAGCCAAGGTTCGGAGAATTTTTACTTGGCCCTGCCAAGGTTCAGAGAATTTGTTGCTCGGCCCAGTCGAGGTTCGGAGAATTTTTACTTGGCCCTGCCAAGGTTCGGAGAATTTGTTGCTCGGCCCAGCCGAGGTTCGGAGAATTTTTACTTGGCCCTGCCAAGGTTCGGAGAATTTGTTGCTCGGCCCAGCCGAGGTTTGGAGAATTTTTTGCTCGGCCCAGCCGAGGTTCGAAGAATTTTTACTTGGCCCTGCCAAGTTTCGGAGAATTTGTTGCTCGGCCCAGTCGAGGTTCAGAGAATTTTTACTTGGCCCTGCCAAGGTTCGGAGAATTTGTTGCTCGGCCCAGCCGAGGTTCGGAGAATTTTTACTTGGCCCTGCCAAGGTTCAGAGAATTTGTTGCTCGGCCCAGCCGAGGTTCGGAGAATTTTTACTTGGCCCTACCAAGGTTCGGAGAATTTGTTGCTCGGCCCAGCCAAGGTTCGGAGAATTTGTTGCTCGGCCCAGCCGAGGTTCGGAGAATTTTTACTTGGCCCTGCCAAGGTTCGGAGAATTTGTCGCTCGGCCCAGCCGAGGTTCGGAGAATTTTTACTTGGCCCTGCCAAGGTTCGGAGAATTTGTTGCTCGGCCCAGCCGAGGTTCGAAGATTTCCTGTTCAGACAGGTAGCTCGGTTGTACCGAGGATTGGTAAGCAGCATCTGTTTCTTTTTGCAATCTTTGGCAATGCAGTGCATAATGATTCACGTTGCAAATTATGAAAAAATGTGTAGACGGGAATGTATAATGAGGCATATAAAAATGAACTCAGAGAGGACATACCCTATTGATAATATTTACGGAGATTGTCCGAGTTCCACGTCTGGGGGATGGATTTCTCATCTAAATCTTGTAGCTTGTAGGTTCCCGGTCCAATGATCTCCGCTACTTGGTATGGGCCTTCCCAGTTTGGCGCCATCTTTTCTTGTTCCAGCGGTTTGGAAACAGAGGCCTTTCGGAGGACAAGGTCGCCAGGCAGGAAGGCTTTCCCTTTGACTCTGGAGGCGTGGTAATGGGCCACCTTTGTTGATAAGCAGCCACTCTGATCCGGGCCTTCTCTCTAATCTCCTCCACCAGGTCGAGGTTGGTGCGGAGCTATTCGTTGCTAGCTTCCTCTGAGTAGCTTTCCACCCGCAATGATGGGAGGCCTATTTCCACAGGGATAACGGCCTCTGTACCGAAAGCCATCCGGAATGGGGTTTCACCTGTCGGGATTCTCGAGGTGGTGCGGTGGCCCATAAGACATGATGCAGCTCCTCCGCCCATCTGCCTTGGGCTCTGGAAAGGCGAGCTTTGATTCCCTGAAGGAAGGTCCTGTTGGTTACTTCGGCCGCTCCGTTGGCTTGTGGGTGCCCAACCGAAGTGAGGTGGTGACGGATTCCATGCTCCTTACAGAACTGGCGGAATTTAGAGTTGTCAAACTGCTTACCGTTATCGGTGATTATGGTGTGCGGGAGGCCGAATCGGCAGATGATGGACCTCCATACAAAATCTCTGGCCCGTGCCTCGGTTATTTGTGCAACTGCTTTCGCTTCGACCCATTTGGTGAAGTAGTCGATGGCGACGAATAGAAATTTCCGCTGCCCCGTGGCAAGCGAGAATGGGCCGAGGATGTCCATCCCCCATTTGGCGAAGGGCCAAGCAGAGGATATGGAAACTAGTTCGGAAGAAGGGAGCCTTTGGATGCTTGAGTGCCTCTGGCAGGGGTCGCAGGCTCGGACTAGATCATCTGCATCTTTCTGCATGGTTGGCCAGTAGTAGCCCTGTCGTAGCACCTTGTGGCATAGGGACCGGCTTCCTAGATGGTTGCCGCAAATCCCTTCATGTACCTCGCGCAGAGCATAATCTGCTTCGGACGGGCGAAGGCATCTGAGCAGCGGCATGGAAAAGGACCGTTTGTAAAGCTGGTTGTCAATCAACACGTAGTGGGTGGCCTGCAGCTTCAGCTTTCTAGCCTCTCTCCGGTCGGACGGAAGCGACCCTTCTTTGAGATATTTGAGGATAGGGTCGAACCATGACGGTTCGGCCTCAACTTGCATTATTCGGTCGCTTCCGCGATGCTGGGCTTTTCCAGAGTCTCCAGGTGGAACTTTGCTTGGCATCCATTGACTCCGCGGTCACCAATCGGGAGAGTAGGTCGGCGCGGGCATTCTCGGATCTAGGAATCTGAATGATTTCAAATTCAGCAAAATGGGGAAGCAGGCTCGCACCTCCTGAAGATATCGAACCATGTTCGGCTCCCGGGCTTCAAACTCTCCTCGTACATGACCGGCTACCAGCTGAGAGTCGGTGAAGGCATTAAGCTTCTCCACCTTCAGATTGCGGGCATTCGGAGGCCGGCTAATAGGGCCTCATACTCGGCTTCGTTGTTGGAGGCCGGGAAGGAGAATCAGATGCCGTATTCGAAGGTTATCCCCTCCGAACTGGTGAGAACCAGGCCCGCACCGGAGCGATGGGCATTAGATGACCCGTCGCATGGAGGAGCCACCGGGCTCCAGATTTTGCTTCTTCGAGGGAGTCTGGGGTTGAACCGTCCTCCGGGATGGTACACTTGAGGAGGAAGTCGGCTAGCACCTGGGCTTTGATGGCTGGACAAGGCTGAAAGTGTATGTCATGCTCGCTTAGCTCGACGGCCCACTTGGTCATTCTCCGTGACGTCTCGGGATGGTGGACTACCGCCTTGATGGGTTGGTCGGTCAGGACCGTCACGGAATGTGCGTAAAAGTATGGCCGCAGCTTCCAAACTGAGGTGATTAAGGCCAACACCATCCTCTCAATTCTGCTGTACCTTGTCTCCGTATCGCGGAGTAGCCTGCTAACATAGTAGATCGGCTTCTGGACTTTGCCTTCTTCCTTGACCAGCACCGAACAGACTGCACCCTCCGAAATAGCCAGGTACAAGAATAGGGTCTCGCCCGGGGCCGGACTGCTGAGGAGTGGGGGTGAGCCGAGGTACTTCTTGAGATCTTGAAATGACCTTTGGCATTCAGGAGTCCACTGAAAGTTTTTAGCCGACCAGAGGGTTTTGAAGAAGGGGAGGCATCTCTCGGCCGACCGTGCCACAAAGTGGTTAAGGGCCACTATCCTCCCGGTTAGACGCTGGACCTCTTTAATAGATGCCGGGGGTGCCATTTGTTGGAGAGCTTGAATCTTCTGGGGGTTAGCTTCGATACCTCGTTGGGAGACCATGAACCCGAGAAACTTCCCGGAGTTAACACCGAAGGCGCATTTGGTCGGGTTGAGTCTCATCCCATATTTGTGCAGCGTTGCAAAGCTCTCTGAGAGGTCCTCGACATGCCGTGACGCTTCCTTGCTTTTGACCAGCATGTCGTCCATGTACACCTCCATATTCTGGCCGATTTACTCCTTGAATACTTTGTTAACCAGCCTCTGGTAGGTTGCACCTGCATTTTTAAGACCAAAAGGCATAACGCGGTAACAGTAAGTACCTCGGTCGATTATGAAGGCGGTCTTTTCTTCATCCTCAGGGGCCATTCGGATATGATTGTAGCCTGAATAGGCATCCATGAATGACAGCATCTGGTGGCCTGAGGTGGCGTCCACGAGCTGGTCGATCCGAGGAAGGGGGAAGCTGTCCTTCAGGCAGGCTTTGTTAAGGTCGGTGAAGTCGATGCAGATCCTCCACTTGCCGTTCGACTTCTTCACCATGATGACATTTGATAGCCAGCTCGGATAATTTACCTCTCGGATGAAATTGGCCTTGATGAGTTTGTCTACCTCTTCTTCAATCGCCTTTTGTCGTTCCGGGGCGAAGCTCCTCTTCTTCTACTTGACGGGCCTGTGCATCTCGTCCACGTTGAGATGATGGACGAGAACCTCGGGGCTGATCCCTGGCATGTCGGAGGCGGACCAGGCGAAGATGTCAGCGTTGCTTCGGAGGAACTTGATCAATCTGTGCCGAGGCTCTCCTTTGAGCAGCGACCCGATTTTTATGGTTCGGTCGGGTCGAGCCTCATCCAATGGTACCTCCTTCAATTCCTCTGCCGGTTCTCCCCGTTGTTCGGCGAAGTCCTCGCGAGCATCTAGCCCATCAACTTCCGGCATTCTAGACTGAAGGCTTGTAACGAAGCACTACCGAGCCATAGCTTGACTTCCTTGAACAACTCCAACTCCTCTCTCGGTGGGGAATTTCATGGACAGATGCGGGATGGAGACAACCGCCTTGAGGGACATCAGACCGGGCCTGCTGAATATTGCGTTGTATAGAGATCTGATGTCGGTTACTAGGAAGTCTGTCTGGATAATGGCTACAAGGGGCCAGGTTTCCGCGCGGACCATTAGGGTGACGACCCCTTCCGGGACGATGACGTCGCCTGTGAATCACATCAGGGTGGAATCCATGGCTCGAAGGTTTTTCATGAGTAACTTCATCCTGGCAAACACACCGAGGTACAAAACATTCACCGAACTTTCACTATCAACGAGGATTCGGCTTACGTCATAGTTATTCAAATTAAGGGATACAACTAGCGCGTCATCATGGGGGAGCTGTATCCCTTGGAGATCATCGTCGAAGAAGGAGAGCTCGCCCATCCGTGCCTTCTTTGGCATCGATCCTTCACTGCCGCCCCTGTGGCTCGACCCGCCGGCCTCTTCGATCATGTTAATGCGGCCGATCATGGGCGGATTTGGTGGAGGAGGAGGTTGTTGAAGTTCGGGCCGGCGGTCACCTCCTTGTGGCGGCTCGGGCGCCCTCTTGAACTGATTCAGTCATCCTCGCTGGATCAGCCTCTCAATTTCATTTTTTAGCTGCCAGCATTCTTCAGTGTCGTGGCCGTGCTCCCTATGGTAGCGACAATACTTGGTGGGATCTCTTCGGGTCGGGTTCCCTGGAGAGGCACTGGCCGGGGGAGCTGGCACTCTATTTTCATGAGGATTTGCGCCCGGGGCATGGTCAACGGAGTGTAGTGATCGAATCGCCTGGGAGGGCTCCGGGAGCGATTCCTTGGCGACAGCGGGGGAACTCTTTGGCAGCGAGGCGGACTTGGCCGACGGGCGGAACGGTGCCTGTCGGGGCCTTTGGGCTCCTTCTTCTTTGCCTGCTCGGCGCGGGCACTCTCCGCGATTCTTCGACCCTAGCGTACTTGTCCGCCAGGGCCATCATATCAGAGAGGCAGGAGGGGTAGCTGACTTCCATAGCCAGGTAGAAGTCGCTTTCCTTCTCCACCTGATTGGGCTAATTCTGGTGTTGAAACAAAGGTATCTTTTGTGTGCCCCTTGTGTTATGATACACATAGGTGCAAGCTGAGAAAACTCATTTTCAAACCCCAAATATCCACCCAATGTTAACGACTGTTTATTTCAGGTTCTAATCTCTGGTACCTTCATAGGCAGTGTAGAACCCAGAAGCGTCAAGTGGTGCTGTATGTTTGGTGAACTTGAGGTTTCTGCTGAAGTTTTGACGACAAATGTCCTTCGTTGTCAAGCTCCTTCACATACCCCTGGAAGGGTACCCTTCTATATAACTCGCAGTGATAATAGGTTAGCCTGTAGTGAAGTTCGAGAATTTGAATATCGTAAAATCCTTTCTGGTCTTTCGTTAGTGTCAAAAAGTGAACCAGAAGATGAAGTTTATCTTCAAGTACGTTTTGCAAAGATTTATCGCTGGGAATAGATAGGAAATGGTTGTTCTGCTCTGTTGAAAACTGTTCAAAGTGCAGCCTAAGGCAAAATTATTTTTCAATGCTGAATGAAGAAGAAAATGAGTGGAAGAAAATTGAGGAGGATTCAAAGTCCTTTCAGGAAGTCCATAAAAATCCCAGAGATGCTTTGATCCAGATCGAAGTTATTGAAAGGTAAGCTGTATGGTTTGCAAAGCTCACGAGGAAGGCAATGGCCCTAATATTTTGGATGAGGAAGGCCAAGGAGCTATCCACTTGGCTTCTGCTCTTGGCTATGATTGGGCAATGGCTCCCATAGTTACTGCTGGTGTCAGTCCAAGTTTTCGAGATCAACGTGGTAGGACTGGGCTCCATTGGGCTGCATATTATGGCAGGTTTGATTAAAATTTTCTAGGTTGTTAGTTGTTAGGTATTTGATTAGGAATTCAGCACTTACTATGTTCTATATAAGCTACACATTAATTTTGTGCCTATTATCTTCCCCCTTTTAACCATGATTCAAATGTTGACCGGACAGAGAGGAGACATTGTTTCACTAATTGGGCTCGGAGCTGCTCTTGTTGGGCCCATGGCCTACTTATTCGGCCCATTAGGGCTAAAAGCGTGGCATGACTTCTTTTCCACGGTTTTTTAGTTAGTTTTTTGGGAGAGCAGCCGCCTTTCTTTTTTGGTTTTCTCTTTTTCAAGGAGCAGCCATCTGGAAAAAAGAGGTGGAGCAGGTAGCGGGTATTTCTCTTTTTTCTAGGAACGTAGATTGCTAAAGGAAGAAAAGGAAGGGCTGTTGCTTGGTGCTTGACTACGTGGGAGGACTTCCACTCCAGGAATCACGTGAAGGTGCTGCAGAAGAAAAATAAAGAAGAAGAAGAGAAGGGAAGAAAATAAGGAGGTAATGCAGGAGACCGTATTTTTCAGTGACGTAATCCATATATCCCTATTATTCTCTTGTGATTGTTTCTCAAGTCCTGGCAAGAGAATTTGAGACTTGGATATTTATTATTCTATACTGGATATTCTTCTTTGGCTTGCCCATGGTTTTTTTCTCTTTATCTTGGAGGAATTTTCCAAGTAAATCTTGGTGTTTCTGTGATTGTGTGGTTTGCGCATTTTATTTATTATTTCGCTGCGTATTACGGTCTGCTAGTATTTGCTCGTACATGGATTCTTCCCATCAACTGGTATCAGAGCCTATGAATTTTTGTGTGCGAGCATGGAGGCCGGTAATGTTTCTCGCATGATCAGTCAGAACGGAAATAATTTGATGATATGAAAACCGAGGATGGAGGATCACTTGTATTGCAAGGATCTATATGGACGTTTGGAAGGGGTCAAAGCAAAGCCTGTTACAATGACAGATGATGCTTGGATCATGTTAGATCGGAAAGCAGTCGGTTTTATTTGGCATGGTTGGATGATAGTGTCTTTCACCATGATTCCACTAAGACTTCTGCAAACTCTCTTTGAAAAAACTTAGAAAGTCTCTATGAGAGAAAAACAGCTGGCAACAAGGCTTTCTTGATCAGAAAACTAGTGAATCTGAAATATAAAGAGGGCTTCTATTGTTGAGCATTTGAATGAAATGCAGAGTATTCATAACCAGTTATCCTCTATGAAAATATCTTTGATGATGAGTTGCAGACATTGTTACTTCTCAGTTCATTGCCAGAAAGCTGGGAGACACTGGTAGTTTCCCTCAGTAATTCTGCACCAGATGGTGTTGTCACTATGAGTCAAGTAACATGCAGTTTATTGAATGAGGAGTTAATGAGGAAGAATTCAGCAACTTGTCAGATTGATTCACAGGCACTTGTCTCAGAAAATAGAGGACGATCAAGTCTAGAAATAGAGACAATTCATACAAGGGTAGAAGCAAATCAAGGTCAAGAAAAGTTATTACTTACAAGAATCAGTGTAAGAAGCCTAAGAAGAGTAAGAAAAAGGGAAAAGAAGTTGAGGATACAGAGTCAAAGGAGAATATTATAGCTACTATGCAGAGAGATGATTATTTGATTTTGTCTACTTCTGATGGTATCTTCTCATGTGAGTGTTAGAATAATGAGTGGGTGATTGACATAGGTGCTTCTTATCATGCTACACCACGGAGGGAGTTTTTTTCTACATATAAGACTGAAAATTTTGGTGTTGTCAAGATGAAAAATTAAGGCACAACAGACATCATTGGCATGGGTGACATCCACATGAAGACCAATCTTGGTTGTAAGTTGGTACTCAAGGATGTAAGGCATGTGGCTGACTTGGGGCTAAATTTAATCTCAGTTGAAAGACTTAATGATGAAGATTTGATAGCAGATTTCATAAAGGGCAATAGAAAAGCTTAGCAAAGGTTCACTTGTTGTAGCCAGTGGGAAGAAATGCCACACTTTGTATAGGTTGCAGGCTAAAGCTTATGGTGAACAGTTGAATGCTACAGAGAAAGACTTAGCATGGAGTTGTGGCATAAACAACTGGACACATGAGTGAGAAGGGGATGCAAGTCTTTCCAAAGGAGAAGTTCTACCAGACTTCAAAGGTGTACATCTGAACCCATGTGTTGATTGTTTGGTTGGCAAGTAACATAGAGTTTCTTTTGCTAGTCCTGTTTTGTCTAGAAAAATGCATGTTTTGGATCGTGTCTATACAGATGTTTGTGGTCCTCTGAGGACAAAAACTCCTTGTGATTAGTTAATGTTCCAGGTATCAGTGGTGCACTTTATTTTGTCACTTTTATAGATGATTTTTTAGAAAAAGTTTGGGTCTATGGTTTGAAGACCAAAGATCAGGTTATTAATGTCTTCAAAGAGTTTCATGCCAGAGTTGAAAGAGAGACAGGAAATAAATTAAAATGCATAAGGTCAGATAATGGTGGTGAGTACACAGAGTTATTTGATCATTATTGTAGATCACATAGCTTTCAGCATGAGATGATAGTTCCTGGTACTCCTCAGCATAATGCAATTGCAGAGAGGATGGACCGCACCATCATGAAAAGATCAGATATACTTTCACAGTCTAAGTTACCTAAAAGATTTTGGGATGAGGCATTGAAGATAGCAGTTGATGTAATAAACTTGTCACCATGTACAGCTCTAGATGGTGATGTTGCAGAGCGTATATGGTCAGGGAAAGATGTCTCTTATAAGCACTTGAGAGTGTTTGGTTGCCGTGCATTTGCACATATTCCAGACATTAAGAGGTCCAAGCTGGATGGTAAGACAAAAGAATGTGCTTTTCTTGGTTACTCACATGATGAGTTTGGTTATAGACTCTGGGATCCAGAAAGATAGAAGGGTTCAGAAGCAGAGATGTGGTATTTTTTGAAGATCAAACCCTTCAAGACTTCAAGAAGGAGGTGCCAGTCAAGTCTTCTACAGAAGGATTAACAGACTGTGGTCCAGTTACTCCTCCTATATCAGGGTGATGGAGGAGATGTGCAAGAAAATAGTGCAGGAGCAGATGTTAACTCACTTGTAGAACATGTTGAGCAGGAAGGAGATCAGGAGTAACCTCCTATAGAGCCTCAGCTGAGAAGGTCTACCAGACAATCAACCTTCCAAAAGGTATTTTACAGAATGTTACCAGGAGGCAGTTGAAAGTGAACAGAAAAAGAAGTGGTTAGTAGGTATGCAGGAAGAAATTCATGCCTTATAGAAGAACCACACATATGATTTAGTGGAACTACCAAAGGAAGGAAGGCTTTAAAGAACAAGTGGGTTTTCAGGTTAAAGACTCAACAGCATTGTTCTCAACCAAAGTACAAGGCCAGATTGGTTGTGAAAGGCTTTGGTCAAAAGAAAGGTATTGACTTTGAAGAGATTTTTTCTCCTGTTGTTAAAATGTCTTTAATTCGTGTTGCTTTAGGTATTGCTACTAGTCTAGACCTGAAGGTTGAACAGTTAGATGTGAAAACAGTTTTTCTTCATGGTGATTTGGAGGAGAAAATCTATATGGAGCAACCAGAAGGCTTCAAAGTCAAAGGTAAAGAAAATTTTGTCTGCAGATTGAAAAAAAGCTTGTATGGGCTAAAACAAGCTCCAAGGCAGTGGTACAAGAAATTTGATTTATGTATGACTGAAAATGTATACAAAAGAATGGCTTCAGATCATTGTGTGTATATCAAATGGTTTAGTGATGATTTTGTTATACTCCTACTTTATGTTGATGACATGCTTATCCTTGGGAAAGATATATCTATGATTGACAGGTTGAAGAAGGAGCTGAGTCAGTCATTTGCA
This sequence comes from Calamus simplicifolius, assembly GCA_900491605.1. Lineage (NCBI taxonomy): Eukaryota > Viridiplantae > Streptophyta > Magnoliopsida > Arecales > Arecaceae > Calamus > Calamus simplicifolius. The sequence goes on from UESW01003856.1 coordinate 141,807, forward strand.
ATGAAGGATATGGGACCAGCAAAACAAATACTGGGCATGCAGATTTTTCATGATAGAAGAACCAAGAAAATATGGTTGTCACAGAAAAAGTATATTGAGAAGGTATTGGATAGGTTCAGTATGAGCAATGCAAAGCCAGTTGGTTCTCCTCTTGCAGGTCACTTCAGGTTGTGCTCAGAGCAGAGTCCTTCAAGTGACGGAGAAGGAGAAAATAAAGAATGTTCCTTACGCTTCAGCAGTCGGAAGTTTGATGTACGCGATGGTATGTACGAGGCCAGACATCGCATATGCAGTGGGTGTTGCTAATATATTTCTTGCAAATCCAGGGAAAGAGCATTGGGCATTAGTGAAGTGGATCTTCAGATATCTTAGAGGAAGCTCCAAAGTTTGTTTAAGCTTTGGGGGTGGTCCATCTGTGCTGATTGGTTACACAGATGCAGATATGATGAGAGATATTGATACAGGAAGTTCATATCAGGTTTCATACTTACTTTTGCAGGGGAAGCAATGTCATGGAAATCCAGATTGCAAAGGTGTGTAGCTTTCTCCACCACAGAGGTAGAATATATTGCTGCTACTGAGGTCTGTAAGGAGATGCTGTGGATGAAAGAATTCTTACATGAATTGGGGCTGAAACAGAAAAATTATGTGGTACATTGTGACAGCCAGAGCGCCATCCACTTGTGCAAGAACCCAACTTTTCATTTCAAGTCAAAGCATATAGATGTCAGATACCACTAGATTCGAAATGTGTTTGAAGAGAAGTAGTTATAGCTTCAGAAAATTCACACAGATGAAAATGGGGCAGACATGTTGACAAAGACCTTATCAAAAGAAAGGCAAGAGATATGCCGACAGCTGGTCGGCATGATTTCACACTAAGGAAGCATGAGACAGCCTCTCTTATGGGCTGAAGGGGGAGGTTGTTGGGCCCATGGCACTTATTCAGTCCATTAGGGCTAAAAGCGTGGCGTGACTTCTTTTTCACGGTTCCTTAGTTGGTTTTTGGGAGAGCAGCCGCCTTCCTTTTTTGGTTTTCTCTTTTTCAAGGAGCAGCCGTCTGAAAAAGAGGTGAAGCAGGTAGCGGGTATTTCTCTTTTTTCTAGGAGCGTGGATTGCTAAAGGAAGAGAAGGAAGGGCTGCTGCTTGGTGCTTGACTACGTGGGAGGACTTCCACTCCAGGAATCACGTGAAGGTGCTGCAGAAGAAAAACAAGAGAAGAAGAGAAGGAAAGAAAATAATGAGGTAACGCAGGAGACCGTATTTTTCGGTGACGTAATCCTTATATCCCTATTATTTTCTTGTGATTATTTCTCAAGTCCTGGCAAGGGACTTTGAGACTTGGATATTTATTATTCTATAGTGGATCTTCTTCTCTGGCTTGCCCGTGGTTTTTTTCCTTTATCTTGAAGAGATTTTCCACGTAAATCTTGGTATTTCTGTGATTGTGTGGTTTGCGCATTTTATTTATTATTCCGCTGCGTATTACGGTCTGCTAGTATTTGCTCGTACACATATTCTTTCCCATCAGCTCCTAGTGCAATTGAGGACCCAACATCAAAGTTTCCCCAAGGACAAACTGCTGCTGATTTAGCATCAAGTAGAGGGCATAAAGGAATTGCTGGGTACTTGGCTGAAGCAGATTTAACCAGTCATTTTTCTTCGTTAACACTCAGAAAATGTTATGGATGGTGTTTCTGTCACTCTTGCTGCACAAAAGGCCATTGAAACTTTACAAGATCAGAACATAGATTCTTTGGATGGAGATAAAGGAGAGCAGCTATCACTGAGGGGATCTCTTGCTGCTGTGAGGAATTCAGCTCAAGCTGCTGCACATATATATTCAAGCTGCCTTCAGAGTTTACTCATTTCGCCAAAGACAATTAAGAGAGAACAAGGATGAAGAGGCTGGGAGCTTGGACGACATGAAGGTGCTATCCTCTCTCAATAATAAGTTCCATAGGATAAGCCACTTCAATGAAGCTTTGCATACTGCTGCTGTTAAAATTCAGCAGAAGTATCGTGGATGGAAGGGGCGTAAAGAATTTTTAAAGATCCGTGGCCGGATTGTGAAAATCCAGGTACATGTTGACTTTGAACTGTATTTGCATCATGTTTTCCATGGGCATTTCTTGATGAAGTTTCTTGCTAATATTTGTGTATTTGTTGTATAAGTTGCATAGCTGAAAGTGATTAACCAGATGCTCATCTGGAAGCATAGTTAAGGTCAACTCTACACTAGAAACTAGAAATATGCTAGTCATTGTACCGGATAATGCAAGCTCAATGGTGTGATCTATGAATTTGCACTTTTTCAGTATTCGAATAACGTATTCGTGTCCTTTTTTATTGAAGTAAAACTCAATATTGATGGTCCTGTAAAGAAGCCAAGCTGTAAAATATTACCGTAAAGAAAGGTTAGAATAATAAAATATTTTTGTGAAACCTCTAAGAAATGGAAAATGATGAAGAGTTTTTTGCAAATTTTAGATGGTTGAGTGAGCCAGCAGTTTATTACCATTCTTAAAGTTACCCTTTGTTCAGTAGTTGCATGCACATTCGTCTTTTTTTCAATTGAGGAATATAGTGTGACATTTCCTACTAACCACATCTTAACATCTTTGTGCATTAAGTGTTGGAAGTAATAGAGTACATTAAGGGTCTCTTTGGATTAGTTGTTGGCCAACAGCGCAATAAAGGTTCCCTAACAGCCAATCCAAACATGCCCCAACTTAGTAGAACAAATTGAACTGACTTTGTATGTTGAGAATGTAATCTCACATCGTCATTGTTCTTATCTTACATTGCTCACCTCTATCCAACTCAACTGTTGGGTTAGGTGAGGGAGTCTCATAACAGAAGTATACTTACGACATGCTATTTTTTTCTTCAGTCTTTAAATTATAGTTAAATAACAAGAGCAAGAGCAAAGTGAAAATGATATTGGTCAGTTCAGTTGAGGTGTTCAAGCTTTATCTCTGTAAAAGGGGCAGCCTAGTGCGCGAGGCTTTGATCACAATGGGGTTTTGGGAAAGGTCAAATGTGCACATCGTTTTTCTGATATGAGCGGAGGCACTTAGGTTGTAATGGAGGGTCAACCTTCTCATGCATCATCTTTGTGAAATCCAAAAAGGAAGAAGTTGCTTATCACCTTTATTCATGTGTTGGGTTATTAACTGCCATGCAATCTGTTAGAAAATTGTTTTGATTTTACAAAAAAAAATTTCTAGAAAATGCTAGAAAATTAATCTAAAATTTAAATTCAAAATATAAACTAAAGTTAAAAAGAATCAAACTGGTCGAGCGTGTTAGACACTACCTAAGGACAAGTTTTCGTCCCCTCGTGCGGGTTGTTGGCGATTATCTCCAAGGTACAACGATCCGGTTCGATCGATCCTCCTACCACGAGCACGATCGAATGAAGNGATTGTCCTTTCTGGAAGCTTCTAGAAGGTCTTTGTTTCTCATTTCCAATTTTCCTTTTCTTTGTTTTCTTAATTTTTTCAAGTTTCTTTCCTCCTTTCTGAGAGATTGAATGAAAGCATTCCAGGCTTCTTTCTCTGAATTCATTGGCACTTTGTTTTATATGTATATATATAATTGTTTAGTTATGCTTTGTTTTGGAAAAAAGATATTTGAAAAGATTAGAGATTTGGTTGGCAATATCTTATTTCCATTACTTTACATTAATAAAGAGTCCAGGTTACTGTCTTCATTAGTTTTGAATTTTTCAATCATTATATTTTACAGTTTGGGCACGTTACGTTTGAAAAGTTTGGAGAAACTTATTGAAAGAAGATTAAATAATTGGAGAGGTACAAGTTTTGCGGAGTTTTTGATAGTTGTTTGGAAGCAGCTACTATCGTTTGTTTGTTTGTTTGTTTACTGGCTTACATTTTTCTCTATAAAAAATTCCCAAATGTTGATAGATGTTTGGCTTCAAGTATCAGCGCGTTATTTTCTATTAACTTGATGGTGCCTCTGAGTTTTGCCTGGTGGGTTATGTTTCTCGTAAGGGAATTTACAATTTCTTTTATGATATAAAAATGAGATTTGTTTTTCATTGTTGAATTTGAGTTAGATTAGTGGCTCCTGGCATTGGTTTTGACGAGGTTTCTAGCGTATCTGCAGGGCTTTTCATTTCAGAAGAATTTGTGATATAAGACTTGAAGTCTGGCCTCAGAATTCAAGTCAATCAACCGTTCCTTGATTGACCATTGAAAACAATTAAGTCCAAAGTCTTTATTTGGAACAAGTCATTGAATGATGATTCCAAGCTTATCCAAGCAAGCACATGAAGGTGGAGAATCCTCTAGCACCGAAGCCATCCAAAAGTGGATGGCATTTCCTACTGTAAACTCTAAAGAACATTCTACGGAAATAGTTGAGGAATCAAAGGACACTGGGATTAGTCAGTCAACGGTTGAAAGGGCAGCAGAATGGGGATTTGCAATTAAGCCAGAAAGTGGAAATCTCAATAGCCAAACCGTGGGCTCAACAAGGACATCAAGAGAGGGAAGTAAATTATCCATGGAAAGGACATCAACAAGGACATCAGATGCATCGAATTTTTCTCTGGAATCAAGCCTCCCTAGGGTCTCTCAGGAACTAAAGGATGCATTGTCCACACTTCAGCAGACATTTGTTATATCAGATGCAACCAGGCCTGATTGCCCTATAATGTATGCCAGTGGTGGGTTCTTCAGCATGACAGGCTATTCAGTAAATGAGGTTATTGGAAGAAACTGGTGCGTGTCATGTCTTGTAGCATCTATTTTCTTAAAATTTTACTTGGAATCCAAATCCAGCTGCATCTCAAAAGGCATTAACATCTACAATTAGCAGATCAAGGGGCACTTCAGCTTTGGTTTTTCAATTCAAAATTATTATTCTATCCTTTTCCTATAGGCTTATGGCTCTCTCTAGAAATTCAAAATTCAAATTTCTAAGGAAATATTTCATTCATTTTTTTCATCATGGGTATATTAAATAGATAAGTAAAAAAATTAGGTATTTGAGATCAATTATCCAGCAAGAAGGTAAAATAGTTGAAGATATGAATCATAGAGTTAAAGCAAGATGGATTAAGTGGAGGAGTGCTTCGAGAGTATCGTATGATCGACACATCCTATTAAAATTAAAAGAAAAATTCTATAAAACCGCTATTAGGCTAGCTATGCTATATGAAACAGAGTGTTGGGCAATATTGAAATAATATGTGAATAAATTAAGTGTAATAGAAATGCGCATGTTATGATGGATGTGGTAAAACTTTAAAAGATAGAATTAGAAATAAACATATAAGAGAAATGATAAGAGAAGCCCCAATTGAATATAAAATGAGAGAAAATCGATTACGGTGGTTTGGACATATACAATGAAGACCTTTAGATGCTTCAGTTAGAAAGAGTGATCTTTTAACAATCTATGGTAAGGATAGAGGTAAGGTAGACTTAAACTAACATGGATAAAATAATTAAAAAAGATATAACTATTTGTAATTTGAATGTCGACTTAGTCCTGAATAGAGCAGAGTGGAGAAAGTAGATTCATGTAGCCGACCCCTTGTAGTTGGGAAAAGGCTTAGATGAGTTGAGTTGAGTATATTAAATAGATAGGTAGGGCACTGTTCAATGGTTTGATATGAAGGAAAGTTTAGGCAAATAACTAATTCATCAATTGTATGGTTGAATCAAGTATATCTAGCATTATCAGTTCTACTATGTTCATGCTACTCTTTTCTTCTTCTTTTTTTGCAGTCGGTTTCTTCAGGGACCAGATACAGATAAGAAGGAAGTTGCAAAATAAGAGAAGCTGTGAGGACAGGAAAAAGCTACTGTGGGCGGCTCTTGAATTACAAGAAGATGGCACGCCATTCTGGAACCTACTAACAGTGACACCCATAAAGGATGACCATGGGAAGGTTATCAATTTATAGGGTGAGGTTACTTCTCCTCTATCTTGTGCCTTTCTGATAGTTCATATGCCTGCTAAGAATTAGTTCCATCTTTGGTAATTTTTGTCTTGGGTGAGTGACTTGTGTGAGGATCTTGACTTTGTTTAAAATGAAACCGCAGCACTATGATGATTTCCCAAGGCCTCAAATGTGAAACCTCTTCAAAACAATCCCATTACTTTAGCTTCAAGAAGCACTTGATGTTATCTTGCAAAGACTAGAGGTCCACAGAGGCCAAATGCTGGATAGTGTTTTGAGCATGCATCTATGCAATGATGAAGTTTATTGCATCTAATTTTCAATTATCACTAGATTTTGTAGCATCATGGCAAGTAACTTGAATATGCCTCACAGTTTCAGATATTCAATGATGAACTTTCCAATCATCTATGATCATTCCGACTTCCACAATTGGATACCATTAAACACAACCTGTTTGTCGATTAACTTATTCATGAAAAGTCTAATCATACAAATGCTTTACAATAAGGTTTTCAAATCATATGAGTTGCTTTTTGAATTCTTCTGGGTTCTTCTTTGAATTTATTGTTGCAATAAATTTGAAGTACACTATCTCTCTGAGATATGTTTCAGAGATGGCTTTTTTCTACGCACTTCTACATACCTTTCTACATGCTCTTCTACCAACATGTCTGAATCATTTAGATTGTAATACTTCAGAATGCAGGTTGAGGTCAGCAAATATACAGAAGGTCTAAACGACAAAACATTGCGTCCAAATGCTTTGCCAATGTCACTAATTCGTTATGATGGTGAGCAGACCTATCAGATACATTCTAAATATTCAAAAAAATCGAATTTACTGACAGTAGGAAAATATGGCTATACTTTGCATCAGCACGACAGAAAGAGAAGGCCTTATCATCTATGACAGAGGTTGTCCAGACTGTGAAGCATTCCCGATCTCACTCACAAGCTGCAGATGAGATTGCTGTCAAGCTTGATGAGCATGAAAAGTTCTATGTTGACTCTCCTCTTCAAAAATCTTCAGAGATTAAAAATTTCCAGTCACCAGGTAGACTGACTCCTCTATGGGATGGCAAAAGCAAGTCACCAAGAATGAGCATGAGAAAATCAGGCCGTTCTTCCTTAATAGGGTGAGTTCATCATATTTTAGCTTCGGAATGTCAAAAGAAGAAAAAAAATCACTAATTAATAAAAAGAGTATCTTTTTCATATAGGATTTGGGGAGGGTTAGATGTGTACAACCTTATATCTATATTCAAAGAAGTTATTTCCATGTTTTGAACCCATAACAATTAAGTTACAATGAAAGAATTTTAGGTGAACACACAAGATGCAGAATTTAGTATCAACTTACATGACTGTTGTCGGTCCATGATTTCATCTATATAAATGTCGTTATTTCTATCTTTCCACGTCAGACTAGATATTGCAGAGGGAGAATTGGATTTCTTGGAACATACTCTCTGAAGAAGAATGAGAAAAGGAAAACAAAAATCCTGAACTAATAAACTTCAATTTCATGGAAAGAACTGCAGTAGATTTCCAACCTGTCTCCACAATTATAAATAACTGGAAAAAAATAATGGTCAAAGGAAGTTTCCATCTCTCACGGAGCGAAAAAAAAGTAATAGTAGCAGGAAAAAGGATTTACTTTTTAAATACAAAACTCTACCATAAACATTGGACTAGTGACCAAATATTCCTCTGAACTTTCTGAATGGTCTCCAAACCAAACAGAATTTTTAACTCATCAGACCAGAGGTACCAAGCGTCACCAGATTCATATGGGCATTACCAAAATAGAGTTTAGCTCAATACAGGAGAAGATCAAAAAGAGTGTTTTCAACTAGTTGCCATGTTTGTTTGCCGTGTAAAGAAGGGAAAAGAAAATAAATCAGAAGGGAAACCTGCTTCCCACTACTTTGGTTCAAGGGAGGAAAAGAAGACAAACTAAATTGTAAAGTAGCATCTCAAATAGGTGCAATTGCCATAGGATACCAACTATTTAACTAAAGGAATATCTAGAGATTCACATAAAGGAACAGCAAGAGATCATTGGTATCAAGTATCCCAGGAATACTACCACGGTCCTTGAAAAAATCACCATGTAGTTTGCAGGTGATGATGGTGACAACAGCAGTGGTTCAAGTAGTGGTGATTCTTGTGGTAGTAGAATTGGAGTATCAGCAGTGATAGCTGTGGTTGTGAAAGTTGCAATAGTATCAGTTGCATTACTGGCTTCAACAAAGGTGGAGGTGAGAGTTGGTGGTATCAGAGGTGATGGGAGATAGATTCATGGTGTTGGCAGCATCATCAATGATCATGAGGATGCTGGCAGAGCCAGTGGTGCTGGTAAGAACGGTCAGTTGGTGACTGTCAATGCCAACGGAACCATCAACCACCACTGTTGCTGCTCTCAATAGTCATCAGCAACAGTACTGCCATCACACCACACCACTCAAATTTTTTCTTCTATTGTATGCTTCCAAATGATAAAAGTCTTTGTTCCTTTATTTTGAGTTTTTATCTTTTAAGAGTTCCTGTCTCTCCTTTGCAACCATAAAGTGTAAGCTGTAATTACAACGCGCCAATGGTTTCCTTAAATACAGGAGCAGCAATCTTTGCCATTTGTGATAACATACTCCAGTTGTTTGCAGGTTTAAAGGAAGAAAGCAGAGTTCTGTAGAAAGGCATGAATCTCTTATCGAGCCAGAGATTTTAATGACGAAAGACGTTCAACACACAGAAAGCTGGGATCGAAAGAGAAAAAGACATACGGCAAGGAATTGATTTGGCTACAACATTGGAGCGCATTGAAAAGAATTTTGTTATAACAGATCCTAGACTTCCTGATAATCCAATAGTAAGATCAAGTTGGCAATAGACAATCTGACATTATCCATAGTGTCATAATTAAAGGGATATAAGCTATTGATGCACATGTGCAAATGTGTGCATCAATACATAAATACATACATGCAATGAATCAATACACTTAATTCAAATTCAATTATTCAGGTAGAGTTCTTTTGCTCCTGATTCATTTGTTAACTAATTATGATGCTTGAGCTAGCCTCAAAAATGCATTTGTTTTGAGTCCTGTTTAAAAGGGGGATGATGATCCCCTTAAGTTGGTCATGTAAAGAAAGTCATGCACCTAGCTGACTGATGCTCTATGTTTCTTCAGTTTAGAACATAATAGCCATTTAACATTATGATTGCAATAATTTTCTAATTTTACTTAGAGTATATGTAAATGATAGTGTCCACCTAAAGCTTGTGCCTTGTTTTGTCATCTACACCAAAAAAAGACTAAATCATGCTTCTTGTTATGCTCTGCAGATATTTGCATCTGATAGCTTTCTTGAACTGACAGAATATTCACGAGAGGAAATTTTAGGAAGAAACTGCCGGTATGAGAAAACTCAAACCTCCCTTGCATCTTCACTGTTATCTGTTATAGTAATGTCTATTGATCCTTGATCTGTTTGATGTTTTGAGCACCATTTTTGGCTTTTGCAAAGTCCTGCTAGTTTATTTTCTCAAGAAAATGTTCCACTATATGACACGTGGAGGGGTAAAGGCTCTCTGCATTTGTGGTGTCTAGCAAAATCTTGTGAATTTTGGTTTTTCGTAAATAAATAATAGAACCTTTTCTAATCAAAGACATATATATTTGTAAAATTTATGGGGTTGTAGAATGGCTCACAAGAAGATGAGACCATTATTCCTTGATGTCAGGACCTAATTGCGACACAAAAGGACTAAATACACTCCTTGCACCCACAAGCAGCACCTTAGTTTCTTAATCTCTCATCCTAAGTAATCTCAATGACAAGAACATCATAAAACCTCTCTTCTGAGTTGGAGAGCAAGTTCGTAAGGTATTTTTTGTAACATTTCCCATTCATCATAGATAGCTTTAGAGTATCAAGATATGTGTTATCTTCCATTCAATTATGATAAGAAAAGAAAAAAGTTTTATCTCTTGTCATAACGATGATATTTAAATCCTATTGCCATTCTTACCTTAAATGCATGATCCAAATTAAATGATTTAAAAAAAAATCCTAGTGATTTGTTAGCATGGACTACATTTGGACAGGTGTCTAAATAGATCATGTCCAACAATACTTTCTCTTTAACTATGATTGGATTAGGTTGAACTCTATAATTCTTTGTTAAAGCATTACTATTTTATTATTAAAGAAACATAATCTACCAAAAAAAGCTATCTAAAAATTAATATAATAAATAATAAAAATAAAAATGGTGAGAGCCTTTATCAGGGAAGTCTAGAAGATCTCCTGATAGAGTCAACGGTAAAAGGAGAGATTTTTGCCCATGCCTAGAGTAATCAATTACTTTCAATGTCATAATTTATGCATAAGTAATATGTAATATGACTAGAAAATTTGGTAATGTCAAGAATATAATACACACGCATATATAGATAGATGGAGAGAGAGAGAGAGAGAGAGAGAGAGCTAGTTGGGCTGCATATTTATGTTAACTCAATGTAAAAAGAGTTAACAATTTTAAAATCACCGGTAGACCATCCAAACTGAGTCCAAGCTGTGAATATGATCTGTATTACAAAGAGGTTTAAAAATTAAATCCATGTATTTTGTAGGTCTATAACCTAAGCATCAAATTGATACAGAAAATGAATCCTATAAATTACAATACTGCAGTAAAATAGGCACATAAATTGAAAACCCATTTTATGGAATGATCTGAAGAGCCTAAAATATGGATAAATTTAAATTCACTGGGTTTTGATAATTAGATTATAGTAAAATACAGTTTGTTACCAAAATCATTCATTTTGTAACCTACTTGATAATTAGGACAGGAACCATAAAAAATATATGAATTTTAATTTTTAGACATTTTTTATGGTGTAGATCATGTTCGACAATTTGGATTTTAAATTTGGAAAGTTATTATTGAGTTTGAATTGTCAACTCCTTTTTCCAAGGAGTTTTTAGGTAACTTATTGATCAAGGAGTTGTGGCTGCAAGCACATGCATCCCTTTAATCCTAATGAACCATGCATATTGATGATCAATGATGGCCTATTCTACCTATAAAGATGATGAAATTATAGATGCCTGGTCAGGGGTGAAGCTTGGTTAAGACTAGAGATCCCATCAGGCATAGAAAGGTTAGTTGACTCATGTAAGTACATATGCATGTGTTGGCCCAGATGGCAACCCAAGAGGGGGGTAAATTGGGTTCTTTTTAAAATTTAGCAATTTAAAACCAATTTCACAAAGTTAATGTGTACAAGTGAAGTGATAAAATAATGTAAAGCACAATATAGAAGAAGATAGAGAGAGATAAATAATCACGACAAACACAAAAGATTTATAGTGGTTCGGTGTTACCCACACCTATGTCCACTCCAAGCAACTCTTGGGTCCACACTATAATCACCCTGATTACAGTTGAGTTATTTTGCAAGATCACAACTCGAACTTATTGTTTTACACGGGGTCACAACGAACCTAGCTAGTTTTCATGGGTTCACCAGCACACAACCCAATGTAAGCTACTCTTAGCTTACCTCGAGGTCAACTACCTCAACTAATTCAATCCCTGATTGAATTAGAACACAAGCAATTCAAATAAGTGTTTACAGTAATTAAAAGCTCCTCAAATGAGCAAATATGCAATGTAAAAAAATAAGAATAGAAAAGCCTGATTTGGAGTGATTTGCAGTTGAGCTTTTCTTCTTTTCTTCTTTTCCTCCTCTCTTCTGAATGAATTATCAAGATTTGAACTGAGGTTCTGGAATGAAGCTTGTTGAGGAGAAGTTAAAAATTTAGGGCTCTTTCTCTTTTCCTTCAAAACTATGGAAATCCTTCGGATTTGATCTTGAAACGCCATTGGATTTCTCTTCTATCTTTCTTCAATTGATGGCCTTGAGCACAGATATTTTCCTCTTTGATTTCTCTCTTTTTCTTTCTCTTTATTTTTCGTTTTCTTTTCTTTTGTTCTATGTTCTATTTTCAAACGGACGAACCCCTTTTTAAATATCCTTAATCCAAGATTAGGTGAAAAATAGCCGTTAAAATGTACGTGGATTGCTTCCTCACGCAAAGAAATAGATCCGTTGGGGGTTAAGTAAGAAATGTTACCGTTGGAATCCGTTCTTACATATTTCAAAAATCGTTTCTAACAGGTTGGAGTCAGCTCCAACTTTTAAGGTGTCGGCTCTAAGTCGGGTTTCCAAAAATAGAAATAAAAAGTCCGTCGAGAGTCGGCTCCGATAAACTGTGGTGTTGGCTCGATGCGATCTGGAGTCGGCTCTAAGTTCCGAGGGTGTCGACTCTAACATTGTCCCGAAAATACACTCTATGTTCTCAGGTTAGAGTCGGCTCTAACTTTCCAGGTGTCGGCTCCGAAATTTCAGGTGTCGACTCTAAATTTTAGGTGTCGGCTCCGAAAACTGACTCAGAAAACAGATCTCTGTATCTCAGGTTAGAGTCGGCTCTAAATATCCATGTGTCGACTCTAAACCGTGCCAAAAATGTTAAACTGTTCTGATACGCTTTGGAGTCAGCTCCAAATACTGTGGGTGTCGGCTCCAAATTCTGAACTTTGATATATTCCATTAAAAACTGATTCAAACTGATTTTTATATAACATTTGAATAATTTAACCTTTCTAAGTTCCTGAAACACTTGTTAATTTCATTAGTAACATAAGAAATATACTCATGGATTTTGTTAATCATCAAAATCAATAAGTGGATCAACAATTTCCCCCTTTTTGATGATGACAAAAACATTGAGTATATGCATAATCAATTAATAAAATTTTAAAATAAATAAGTTCTCATAGTTAAGCTCCCCTGAATGAGGTAGCTCCTCTATGATAACCAAATTAAGTTCATTTATCATTTAAACTCCATACATATATGTTATAACCAAATTAAGTTTATCAACATTAAATCAAGATCAAATGCATATACATAGACAAACAGTCTTTCTCCATATTCTCTTTAATTGCCCTATGCATATACATAAACACTCTCTCTCCCCCTTTTTTGGTATCAACGAAAAGGTTAAGAAGGAAATGCTTAAATTAATATCAAATGCAAGAATTGAGTAATTCAACATACAACCTTCATTGAATACAAAGTCATTCAAAATATCCATTAAGACATTGCAAACTACATCAAAATACATTTCATCAAAGTATTAAGTCATTACATCAAAATCTCAAATACATCATTCATAATGCATCAAACATCAAAGTAATCCTAGGTACAAACTAAAGCTCAAAAGGAAACTTGAAATTGGCAAAACTAAATTATCTTAAAATTCTTTTCAGTTCTTCTAGAATTTGTCCCATGCCCTTCTCTTGAATTTTCATAAAATCATTCAACATTTTCTCAACTAAACCAGCTGCAACTGTGACTTTCTCCTAAAGCTCAGCGTTGCATTTGGAATATGTATCAGAATCACCTATTATATCTTTTATCTTATCAAATATCAGTCTTATATCTTTCCTAAGGTAATTGAAGATGAGCTCAAGGATGACTCTATCACGCTGATCTTGTCCTCCAAAGAATAAAAATGCTACCTGATTCCCATAATTTGATTCTCAAGTTCATTCTTCATCTTAGACTCATGATCCAAAAATAGAGATTTGAGCTGCTCCAACTGTCTTTCAGAAAAACCAGTGGATGCCTGAGCAAATGATGTAGGGGCCGGTGCAGGTACTGGGGGTGCAGAACTGTTGGGACCTGGCGAAGGATGTCTCACTGAAGCCCTGCCTTTGATGGATCAGAGGCCGCAGTGTCCATCTCAGCAACTCTGTCTTCCAGATTTCCTTTCCTTTCCCAGTGACCATTGATCTTCATAAATCCCATATGATGCAAGGTAGCCTTATTATAATTTGTATGTCTAAGGCTCTTTAAAGGCTCATTGTCTAAAATATTAACTCCTTAACTTTGAAAGGCATTGTTAAAATCATACCATAGGGTAGTGTTGACCTTTTCTTACTGCCTGCCTCTGCCATATACCAAATCATCATGCTCGGTAGGTTGATTGGTGGCTGGTCACTACACAATCCATTACTACAATGTCCCTCTCGGACACATACTCAAATCGTCCAGTTTTGAGGAACAAAATTCTGCTACAAATGTTATGCAAAAGTCTTAATTCTAGTGGCAATTGGTTAGCTCTTACTTCCTCAAACTCAGCCACTTCTCTACCAAGTATTCTTGATAATGCCTCACCTCTCTCACTGTGAGAGTTGGCAATAGGACCAATAACATGCATTTCTAACAGATTTCCCAAAATCTCTGAAGTTAAGTGGATTCTAGTACCTCTTACATAACTGACAAGGCCTCCGTCTCCTCTAGACAAATTGAGATAAAAATCTTTAACTAAAGTGGGATAAGTGGGAACATCTAGGGAACATACCTTTTTCCCATCTCATTTCTTTAATTTGTCTTTCAATAGAGAAACCCTCTGCTTCAAAAAATCCGAAATCTACTTTTCTACCCATAGTAATGACTTTTCCGACTAAAAGATCAACTTGAGGAGAGTGTGGACCAGGGATAGCACTAGGAGTGGATGAGGATGACGTAGAGGATGAGCTGGGCGAAGGTTGACGTGCCGGATGCCTCACTGTCCTCTTTCCCATCGTCACCGGCGCTGCAAGGACTGATCCACGACGCTTAGGTGCCATAGAGAGCTAGGAAGTGATGGATTAGAAAGATTCTAGGATTTGGAAGGTGTGGAGAAGGTTTTAAAAAGTTAGAAGTCGAATGGGGCCGAATAGGTGTCGACTCTGCCCTAATATAGTCAACCTGGAACCACAAGGTGTCGGCTCCCGCAAAGCTGGGTATCGACTCCAAGTCGCTAACACAGTCAGCGCCCGAATTAAAGTCGGCTCCGCAAAGGCAGGTGTCGGCTCCAAGGTCACAGACAGAGAGCGACACAGGTAGGTGTCGACTCGACTAATAGAGGTGTCGACTCCAAGACAGTTTCAGTGAAAAAAATAGATTTCCAAAGGATCTGAAACTTGTCAAAATAACCAATAAATTTTGGATAAAATTCCTTGGAATGTAGTGAATCAAAGAGTTCAAATATCTAGATGAGTTTTCATTAGAATCATAAAAGAATTTTCAAGAAATTGATTGAATTCTAGATAGTCATTCCTATGAGATTTAAAATCATTCCGATGGGTCACAGACTCCTAATTCTCCTCTAAGATAACAAAATCTTTCTTCACTTAAGGGTTTTATAAATATGTCAGCTAATTGTTCATTAGTACAAATATCATTATTAGCTACATGTTCTCTAATGAAATGATGTCTTATTTCTATGTGCTTTGTTCTTGAATGTTAAATTGGATTTTTAGTTAGATTTATTGCACTAGTATTATCACATCTAATTGGAGTTTTATCAAGTGTTATACCATAATCTTCAAGTTGTCGCTTAATCCAAAGGATTTGAGCGCAACAACTTCCAGCTGCAACATATTCAGCTTCACCAGTTGATAATGCAACCGAATTTTGCTTTTTGCTAAACCAAAAGATTAAGTTACTACCTAAAAATTGGCATGCACCACTTGTACTTTTTCTATCTAATTTACAACCAGCAAAATCAGAATCAGAATATGCAATCAAATTTAATGTTGAGTCTCTAGAATACCATAATCCTACATTTTTAGTTCCATTTAAATATCTTAGAATTCTTTTCACAGCAATTAAGTGAGATTCTTTAGGTTCAGACTGATATATAGCACAGAGGCGTACAACAAACATAATATTAGGTCTACTTGCTGTTAAATAAAGTAGTGAACCGATCATACCTCTGTAATATTTCTGATCAATTTGCTTACCATCTTCATCTTTATCCAGTTTGCATAAAGGACTCATAGGTGATCCAAGGGGTTTAACTGATTCCATTCCAAACTTCTTGAGAATTTCTTTCGTATACTTTGTTTGGTTGATGAAAATCCTCTCTCTTTCTTGTTTGATTTGTAGTCCAAGGAAGAAGTTAAGTTCTTCCATCATGCTCATCTCAAATTCACCCTGCATTAACTTTGCAAATTCTTGACATAGAAGATCGTTAGTAGCACCGAATACAATATCATCTACATAGATTTGTATTACTAATAAATCTTTATCTTTTCTTTTCAAAAATAGGGTTTTATCAACATTTCCTCTAGAAAAATTATTTTCAATTAGAAATTTACTTAGCCTATCATACCAAGCTCTAGGTGCTACCATATAGTGTTTTGTGTAGTTTAAAAACATGATTTGGAAATTCATAATCTTCAAAACCAGGTAGTTGTTCTACAAAAACTCTCATTTATAAATCCATTTAAAAGTGCACTTTTCACATCTATTTGAAATAAATTAATGTTTATATGACATGCAAATACAAGTAATAATCTAATAGATTTAATCTAGCAACAGATGCAAAAGTTTTATTAAAATCTGATGGGGCCAGTTGACCCCATGAAATGTAACATTTTTATTTCTGGACGGTCCCAAAGGCCGACAGGCTCCAACGCCAGCTGCCAGCGTCAGCCTTCAGCGCCAGCCTCCAGCGCTGGCCAAAGGCCGACAGGCTCCAGCGCCAGCCGCCAGCCTCGGCCTCCAGCGTCGGCCTCCAGCGCCAGCCTCCAGCGCTGGCCAAAGGCCGACAGGCTCCAGCGCCTGCCGCTAGCCTCGGCCTCCAGCGTCGGCCTCCAGCGCCAACCTCCAGCGCTGGTCAAAGGCCGACAGGCTCCAGCGCCAGCCGCCAGCGTCGGCCTCCAGCGTCGGCCTCCAACGCTGGCCAAAGGACGACGGGCTCCAACGCCGGCCGCCAGCCTCGGCCTCCAGCATCGTTTCCAGCGCCGCCCCCAAGGCCGGCACATCAAAGGCCGACACCCGCCAAGGCCGGCCTCTCCAAGCCAGGCGGCCCCGATTCCTAGCCGGCCCCTACTTCTCTAAGCGTTTAGCCCCGACACTTCCTCCGTGTCCCCTGTCCCACCGAGTCGGCCAAGGCCATCCCAAGCCGGCCCGACTCGGTCCCGATGTCTCCTATCCCGCCGAGTCGGCCAAGGCCATCCCAAGCCGGCCCGACTCGGCCCCGGCGTCCCCGTCTCGCCGAGTCGGCAAGACCATCTCAGGCCGGCCCGACTCGGCCCCGGCATCTCCTGTACCGCCGAGTCGGCCAAGGCCATCCCAGGCCGGCCCGACTAGGCCCCGACGTCTCCTGTCCCGCCGAGTCGGCCAAGCCATCCCAGGCCGGCTCGACTCGGCCCCGGTGTCCTCGGTCCTGCTGAGTCGGCCAAGACCATCCCAGACCGGTCCGACTCGGCCCCGGCGTCTCCTGTCCCGCCGAGTCGGCCAAGACCATCCCAGGCCGGCCCGACTCGGCCCCGGCGTCTCCAGTTCCGCCGAGTCGGCCAAGGCCATCCCAGGTCGGCCCGACTCGGCCCCGGCGTCTCCTGTCCCGCCGAGTCGGCCAAGGCCATTCCAGGCCGGCCCAACTCGGCCCCGGCGTCCCCGGTCCCGCCGAGTCGACCAAGATCATCCCAGACCGGTCCGACTCGGCCCCGGCGTCCCCGGTCCCGCCGAGTCGGCCAAGACCATCCCAGGCCGGCCCGACTCAGCCCTGGCGTCTCCAGTTCCGTCGAGTCGACCAAGGCCATCCTTGGCCGGCCCGACTCGGCCCCGGTGTCCCCTGTCCCGCCGAGTCGGCCAAGGCCGTCCCCGACCGGCCCGACTCGGCCCCGGCATCTCCGGTCCCGCCGAGTTGGCCAAGGCCATCCCTGGCCGGCCCGACTCAGCCCCGGCGTCCTCTGTCCCGCCAAGACAGCCAAGGCCATCCCTGGCCGGCCCGACTCGGCCCCGACGTCCCCTGTCCCGCCGAGTCGACAAGGCCGTCCCCGGCCGGCCCTACTCGGCTCCGGCGTCTCCGGTCCTGCAGAGTCGGCCAAGGCCATCCCCGGCCGGCCCGGCTCGGCCCCGTCGTCTCCAAGTCCGCCGATTCGGCCCTGCCCCGGCACTGCCTTGCCGGCTGGACGGGCCCCGGCCGTCTCATGTCGACCCAGCTCGGCCCTGACATGACGGAACCCTCCGTTCCCGTCAGATCAGCCCAAGCGGTTCAAAAAACCACCTCTCTGACGCGCGCCACCCGACAACGTCAGACGTGCGCCGCCCAACAGCCCAGCTGCTGATGGGACGTAACCCACCAACCAGCCCAGATTCATGTAACGGCTCAGCAGACCTTCTGACTTCACGAAAACCCACGTGATGGTGCCAGCGTCAACCCCTATAAAAGGGTAAATTACGTCGAAAACCAAAAAACACAATTTTACGCTCTCGATGCCCTAACTCTCAAAGGAACTACCTGATCCTTCTGAGACCTCTCCTTCCTCAAGAGCTCTCTCGAGCTCCTTCTCTATTGTGACCTCTGTCACTAACTTGGGCATCGGAGGGTCCCACCGGAGAACCCTCTCCGGTCTTGGGACTTCTTTGCAGGCAACCCGGTGAAGAAGAAGAGCCTCCGTTCCCGACGTCCAGGAGGGATGATCGAGCATCATCAGATTGGCGCGCCAGGTAGGGGGAGCGGTGCATAAGAAAAGTAGCGAACGACTTCCCCGAGCTACATCTTCCATCCCCTCTCTTCTCGTAGAAGTCATGGTGGTGACACGAGCCCAGGATGCCTCCGTCAGTTGCCCGGCGGGGCTCCCCCGCCAACTAGACAGCAGGAGGCCAATCCCCCTGCTGCTAACCCTCCAGTTGCCGGCCCGCCGCCGGACGCTGCTGTCCAAACAGCGAGCGGCTGGCAACCCTCTCCCAGCAAGTTCAGAATCTCACTGCCATGGTCCACGGACTCCAGCAGCAGCAGTCCGTGGCCACCCAGCACCAGACTGCTCCCCCAGCCAGCCAGCAGTCGGCGAGGGGAGGCTCCCCCCACCGGGGGACCGGCCGACGTCAAGCTTCCCCCAAGAAGCCTCGCCGCGAGCCCTCCAAGCGGCCACGGTCCCCTGGCCACGGCCCCAGCGAGCTTCCTCCCAAGCCACATCATCACGAGGAACCCAGGCGGAAGTCCCGACTTCCATCTCCATCTTCTGCTTCCTCTTCTTCTTCCTCCGAGCCATCTCGGAGGGCTCCGATCAACCGCCAGGCGGAGGAACGCCTGGAGGAGTACAACCGGCGCCTCGACGAGCTCGCCAGGAAGATAAACCATCAGCCGGAGGAAGAGTTTGACACTCGTCCTCCTTACACCCGCCGCATACTAGAGGAACCGGTCCCCTCCAGGTTCCGCTTCCCCCAGGTGGACCCGTACGACAGGTACGACGACCCTCTCGACCACCTCGAGAGCTACAAGGCCATGATGCAAGTCCAGGGCGCCTCAGACGCCCTTCTCTACAAGGCCTTCCCTGCAACCTTGCGGAAGGCCGCCCGTGCGTGGCATTCACGCCTGTCCCCCCACAGCATAGACTCCTTCCGGGAGCTGGAGAGGGCATTCCTGGCCCACTTTGACGCCTGCCGCCGGATCGAGGGTGGCAGACAGCCTCTTCTCCGTCCGCCAGAAGGAGGAGAGTCCCTGCGGGACTTTGTGTCCCGATTCAAAACCGCCGCCCTCGAGGTCTACCATCTCGATGATGCGGTGGCCACCTGGCGCTGAAGCGGGGACTCCTTCCGTCCCGCTTCACCTTCTCCTTGGACAAGAAGCCCCCGAGCTCTTACTCCGACCTCCTCCTCCGGGCCCAAAGTACATCCGGGCAGATGAAGCCGACCTCACTCGCCGGGAGTCTTCGAAGGGCTCCAGCCACAAATCCGCCCTGAGCCGAGCGGACCTCCTCGACATCGCCGATCCGACCCACCTGCCGGTCCGACAACAGGCGCCGAAGCCCTGTCCCCGACGAGGGTAAGCTCACTCCTCTCCTTGCCCCTCGATCCCACATCCTGATGGAGATCGAGGGCGAGCCCTACCTTCAACGTCCTCCCCCCATGAAGAAGGGTGTATCCCGCGACAGAAGCCGCTACTGTCGATTCCACCGGGACTACGGCCACGACACCGACAGCTGCTACAGCTTGAAACGGGCCATCGAGGAGCTCATCCAACGGGCTACCTCGGCAAGTACGTCCAGAAGATGCCACAGCCGCTGCCGGCCATCATGGGGCCTCCACCAGCTCAAGCCGCCATCGACAACACTCCCACGGAGCGGACTGTCGGGATGGTGTCCTGGGGGTCAGCCTCTGCGTCCAAGCGGCCAGGGGGGAGGATGCTCCAAATAATGTAATGCCCGGGGGAGACTGCTGTAATGAAAAATGTAAACAATGAAGGCGTAGTCGTCGCTATGACGATCGCCAAACACCCTGTAAAAAGGATATTAGTTGATAGTGGCAGCTCAGCTGACATCCTTACTTACGACGCCTTTGTTCGGATGGGTTTATCTGTTGACTCCCTTCAGCCCGTGGCGACCCCGCTAGTCGGATTCACTGGAGATTCTGTGAGGGTCGAGGGCGAAATATCCTTGCCTGTGACGGCCGGAACCCCGCCATGCCAAAGCACCGTGATCATGAAATTCCTAGTCGTGAGGGTCCCTTTGGCATACAACGCCATTCTTGGGCGTCCCGGCCTGAATCTTTTGGACGCGTTATCTCCACCCGACGTCTACTGGTGCAGTTCCCACCAGCGAAGGAGTTGGAGAGATGCGCGGGAGATAAGCCCGGTCTTACCTTGCTATCATGCGGCGTCAAGCCCTTTGGAGGCCGACCCGGCCCTGGAAGCATCCGACCCTAGAGATTCCGCCAAAGGAGGGGAGCCCGCCGAGCACCTCCTGACTTTCCCCCTCAACGATGACCCAGCAAGGACCGTCCGTGTGGGCGGACTCCTTCCCCTGGAAGACCGGGAGCGCCTCTTAGCTTTCCTGCGGGCTAACTCGGACGTCTTCGCCTGGTCAGCGTCTGACATGCCCGGCATCCCTCCGGAGGTCATCACCCACAAGCTCAACATCGACCCGCGCCACCGTCCAATCCGTCAAAAGAAGAGGAGCTTTGCCCCCGACCGACAAAGGGCGATTGATGAAGAAGTCAACAAGCTGATCAGCGCCGGCCACATCCGGGAGGCGCACTACCCAAGCTGGCTGGCCAACGTAGTCATGGTGCGCAAGGCAAACGGGAGCTGGAGGATATGTATAGACTTCACCGACCTCAACAAGGCGTGCCCAAAAGACAGCTTTCCCTTGCCAAGAATTGACCAGCTGGTCGATTCCACCTCTGGTCACGAGCTTCTCAGCTTCATGGACGCCTTCTCCGGATACAACAGATAAGGATGGACCCCGGCGACGAGGAGCACACCTCCTTCGTGACAGAGAAAGGCATTTACTGTTACAAGGTGATGCCTTTCGGCCTCAAGAATGCAGGAGCGACCTATCAAAGGCTGATGAACAAGGTGTTCCAGGACCAGCTCGGCCGGAACATGGAAGTCTATGTGGACGACATGCTGACGAAGAGCACCCGTGCCGCCGACCACATCTCCGACCTGGAAGAAACTTTTAACAACCTCCGTCGCTTCCAAGTCAAGCTGAACCCTAAGAAGTGTGCTTTTGGGGTCACGGCAGGTAAATTTCTGGGCTTTATGGTGACCCAGCGTGGAATCGAGGCGAACCCAGAGAAGATCAGTGCCATACTTGACATGAGGCCGCCGTCCAACAAGAAGGAAGTGCAACGGCTAACGGGAAGGATAGCGGCTCTGAGTCGTTTCCTCTCCAGATCGGCAGAGAGGTGCTTGCCTTTCTTCAAGGCCCTGCGGAAGGTGAACGGTTTTGCATGGACGGACGACTGCCAGGAAGCTTTCGACGGCTTAAAGGCGTTCCTGTCCTCCCCACGCTCCTCTCCAAGCCGAGAGACGGGGAGAGTCTTTTCCTTTACTTAGCCGCCTCCTCAGAAGCCGTCAGCTCAGTCCTGGTGCGCCTTGACGCTGACGGAACCCAAAGGCCAGTCTACTACGTGAGCAAGGTCCTGCACGACGCCGAGGTCAGGTATTCCAAAACAGAGAAAGTCATTTTCGCCTTGATAGTTTCTGCCCGGCGTCTTCGCCCGTATTTCCAAGCCCATCCTATCGTGGTGCTCACGGACCAACCTCTCCGAGCCATCCTGGCCCGTCCGGATACTTCGGGTCGACTCGCCAAATGGGCCATCAAGCTGGGGGAATTCGACATCTCTTTCCAAGCACGACCGGCCTTGAAGTCCCAAGTCCTGGCCGACTTCCTGGTCGAGTGCACTTGGGCGGAAGAAGATCTCAAGGAGGTCCCTGGGGAGCAGCCCAGGCCCGAGCCGAGCGGTGATGGAGAGACCTGGATCCTCCACGTGGACGGCGCATCGAATTCTCAAGGGAGTGGCGCCGGCCTCATTCTTGCCGGGCCGGAGGGAGAAGAACCGAGTGCGCCCTGAGATTTCTTTTTGAAGCCACCAACAACCAAGCGGAGTACGAAGCCCTGCTGGCCGGGTTAAGATTAGCCCAGGAGGTTGGAGCAAAGCACCTCAGAGCCTACACGGACTCGCAACTCGTCTCCGGGCAAATCAACGGAGAGTATGAGGCGCGCGACCCCGTTATGGCGCAATATCTGAAAAAGGTTCAACTCTTGACCTCCTCACTGCCTTACTTCAGCATCAGTTACATCCCCCGAAGCGAAAACGCAAAGGCCGACGTCCTCTCTCGACTGGCTACCTCCGCCGACGGCTTGACAAGGGACGCCTACATCGAATATCTAGAAAGGCCCAGTAGAGGGCGGGGAGGAAGTCCTCCCGCTCACCCCGGAACCTACGTGGATGGACGCCTATGTCCGCTACCTCACCGACGGCACCCTCCCTGACGACCGCAACGAAGCCAGATTGCTCAAGTGGAGGGCCTCCAAGTTCATCCTCCTCGACGGGCGCCTATACAGAAGGTCATTCTCCTACCCGTTGCTTAAGTGCGTAGGCCCCGCCGATGCCGACTACATCCTCAGAGAAATCCACGAGGGCATTTGTGGGAATCATCTGGGGGGCAGATCCTTAGCCCAGAAGGCTCTCCGTCAGGGGTACTTCTGGCTCACTATGAAGGAGGACGCGGCCAAGCTAGTTCAAAGTGTGACGGCTGCCAGCGCCACGCACACATCCAACGTCAGCCGCCTGCCCCGCTGAGCCCACTCTCGGCTCCGTGGCCCTTCGCCCAGTGGGGAATGGACATCCTTGGACCGTTCCCCCCAGCTTCAGGGCAGCGGAGATTCTTGCTAGTCGCCATCGACTATTTCACCAAGTGGGTCGAGGTCGAGGCATTGGCCAAAATCACGGAGAGCAAAGTTAAGGCTTTCTTCTGGAAGTCGATCATATGCCGCTTTGGCTTGCCTCACACCCTCGTCACGGACAACGGTCGCCAGTTCAACAACGAGGCATTCAAAACCTTCTGCGAGGAGCTAGGCATTCGCCACCGATTCACCTCCGTCGGCCACCCCCAGACCAACGGGGAGGCTGAGGTCATGAACCGCACCATCCTCAGAGGGCTCAGGACTCGCCTAGACGGCTCCAAAGGACGCTGGGTAGAAGAGCTCCCCAGTGTGATATGGGCTTACCACACAACGCCCAGAGCCCCGACGGGCGAAACTCCTTTCAGCCTCTCCTTCGGATCCGAGGCCGTCATCCCCGTCGAGATCGGATTGCCCAGTCCACGTGTGGAGTCCTTCAGTGAGGAAGGCAACCCCGCGCTGATTCGGGCCAACCTAGACTTCATCGACGAGGCGCATGACAGGGAGACTGCGCATGGCGACCTTTCGCCAGCGAGCGGCTAAGTACTACAACGCCCGGTTCGTCCCAAGGTTTTTCGCCGTGGAGACTTGGTGCTACGAAAGGCCGAGGTATCAAAGCCTACCGAGGGGGGCAAGCTATCCCCCAACTGGGAAGGTCCCTACCGTGTCGCCGAGGCGTCCACCGGGGGGCATACAAACTAGAAGAGCTTGACGGGAAGCCCATTCCACGTACCTGGAATGCGGACAACCTCCGCCGATATTATCAATGATGTACTCCCAGAGGCATAAGTAATAAAGAAAAAGGTCCTTTCTGGCGACACAGTTTGTCCTCCCTTGCGCCAAGTCTCTCAAAAGGAGCTCACTGGCATCGCGGCCCACGGGACACCACTCGGCCCCGGCACGGCGGTGCCCCCGAGTTGGTTAAGTCCCTAAAGGCTCCGTACCCGGCTGAGTCGCCACTGGGCGGAACACAAACCCCCAGGCTGGTTCAAAAGGAGCTCACTGGCATCGCGGCCCACGGGACACCACTCGGCCCGGCACGGCGGTGCCCCCGAGTTGGTTAAGTCCCTAAAGGCTCCGTACCCGGCTGAGTCGCCACTTGGGCGGAACACAAACCCCCAGGCTGGTTCAAAAGGAGCTCACTGGCATCGCGGCCCATGGGACACCACTCGGCCCGGCACGGCGGTGCCCCCGAGTTGGTTAAGTCCCTAAAGGCTCCGTACCCGGCTGAGTCGCCACTGGGCGGAACACAAACCCCCAGGCTGGTTCAAAAGGAGCTCACTGGCATCGCGGCCCACGGGACACCACTCGGCCCGGCACGGCGGTGCCCCCGAGTTGGTTAAGTCCCTAAAGGCTCCGTACCCGGCTGAGTCGCCACTGGGCGGAACACAAACCCCCAGGCTGGTTCAAAAGGAGCTCACTGGCATCGCGGCCCACGGGACACCACTCGGCCCCGGCACGGCGGTGCCCCCGAGTTGTTAAGTCCCTAAAGGCTCCGTACCCGGCTGAGTCGCCACCTTGGGCGGAACACAAACCCCCAGGCTGGTTCAAAAGGAGCTCACTGGCATCGCGGCCCACGGGACACCACTCGCCCCGGCACGGCGGTGCCCCGAGTTGGTTAAGACCCTAAAGGCTCCGTACCCGCTGAGTCGCCACTGGGCGGAACACAAACCCCCAGGCTGGTTCAAAAGGAGCTCACTGGCATCGGGCCCACGGGACACCACTCGGCCCCGGCACGGCGGTGCCCCCGAGTTGGTTAAGTCCCTAAAGGCTCCATACCCGGCTGAGTCGCCCCTCGCAGCGGTTCCACACCCCCGAGGCAGTTCAAAAGGAACCTGACGACGCCCAGCTCTCAGGTCACCCTCCGGGGTTCACTCCCGGACCCCGGGTTGGGAAAGGATTACTGGCCGCCCTCAGCTAGCCAAGAAGGCACGCAGACGTCCATCCAAGGCGGTGCAAGGTGCCAAGGTAAAAGTCTACACTCCTTTCGCTTGGCCGATGCGGGGCACGCAAGCTCAAGGAGTGTGGGGGGCATTTGATGGGGCCAGTTGACCCCATGAAATGTAAATTTTTATTTCTGGACGGCCCCAAAGGCCGACAGGCTCCAGCGCCAGCATCGGCCTCCAGCGTCGGCCTCCAACGCCATCCTCCAGTGCTGGCCAAAGGCCGACAGGCTCCAGCGCCAGCTGCCAGCCTCGGCCTCCAGCGTCGGCCTCCAGCGCCAGCCTCCAGCGCTGGCCAAAGGCCGACAGGCTCCAGCGCCAGCCACCAGCGTCGACCTCCAGCGTCGGCCTCCAGCGCCAGCCTCCAGCGCTGGCCAAAGGCCGGGCTCCAGCGCCGGCCGCCAGCCTCGGCCTCCAGCGTCGTTTCCAGCGCCGGCCCCCAAGGCCGGCACATCAAAGGCCGACACCCGCCAAGGCCGGCCTCTCCAAGCCAGGTGGCCCCAATTCCTAGCCGGCCCCTACTTCTCTAAGCAGCTCAGCCCCGACACTTCCTCCGCGTCCCCTATCCCGCCGAGTCGGCCAAGGCCATCCCAGGCCGGCCCGACTCGGCCACAGCGTCTCCTGTCCCGCCGAGTCGGCCAAGGCCATCCCAGGCCGGCCCGACTCGGCCCCGGCGTCCCCGGTCCCGCCGAGTCGGCCAAGACAATCCCAGGCTGGTCCGACTCGGCCCCGGCATCTCCAGTTCCGCCGAGTCGGCCAAGGCCATCCCAGGCCCGTCCGACTCGGCCCCGGCGTCTCCTGTCCCACCGAGTCGGCCAAGGCCATCCCAGGCCGGCCCGACTCGGCCCCGGCATCCCCGGTCCCGCCAAGTCGGCCAAGACCATCCCAGGCCGACCCGACTCGGCCCCGGCGTCTCCAGTTCCGCCGAGTTGGCTAAGGCCATCCCAGGCCGGCCCGACTCGGCCCCGGCATCTCCTGTCCCGCCGAGTCAGCCAAGGCCATCCCAGGCCGGCCCGACTCGGCCCCGGCATCCCCGGTCCCACCGAGTCGGCCAAGACCATCCCAGGCCGGCCCGACTCGGCCCCGGCGTCTCCAGTTCCGCTGAGTCGGCCAAGGCCATCCCAGGCCGGCCCGACTCAGCCCTGGTGTCTCCAGTTCCGTCGAGTCGGCCAAGGCCATCCCTGGCCGGCCCGACTCGGCCCCGGTGTCCCCTGTCCCGCCGAGTCGGCCAAGGCCATCCCCGGCCGGCCCGACTCGGCCCCGGCGTCTCCGGTCCCGCCGAGTCGGCCAAGGCCATCCTTGGCCGGCCCGACTCGGCCCCGGCGTCCCCTGTCCCACTGAGTCGGCCAAGGCCATCCCTGGCCGGCCCGACTCGGCCCCGGCGTCCCCTGTCCCGCCGAGTCGGCCAAGGCCGTCCCCAGTCGGCCCTACTCGGCCCCGGCGTCTCCGGTCCCGCCAAGTCGGCCAAGGCCATCCCCGGCCGGCCCGGCTCGGCCCCGTCGTCTCTAAGTCTGCCGATTCGGCTCCGGCCCGGCACTGCTTTGCCGGCTGGACGGGCCCCGACCATCTCATGTCGACCTAGCTCGGCCCTGAGATGACGGAACCCCCCGGTTCCCGCCAGATCAGACCCAGCGGTTCAAAAAACCACCTCTCTGACGCGCGCCACCCAACAACGTCAGACGTGCGCCGCCTAACAGCCCAGCTGCTGATGGGACGTAACCCACCAATCAGTCCAGATTCACGCAACAGCTCAGCAGACCTTCTGATTTTACGAAAACCCATGTGATGGTGCCAGCGTCAACCCCTATAAAGGGTAAGTTACGTCGAAAACCAAAAAACACACAATTTACGCACTCGATGCCCTAACTCTCAAAGGAACTACCTGATCCTTCTGAGACCTCTCTCTCCTCAAGAGCTCTCTCGAGCTCCTTCTCTACTGTGACCTCTGTCACTAACTTGGGCGTCGAAGGGTCCCACCGAAGAACCCTCTCCGGTCTTGGGACTTCTTTGCAGGCAACCCGGTGAAGAAGAAGAGCCTCCGTTCCCGACGTCCAGGAGGGGTGATCGAGCATCATCAAAATCAATTTCTTCTTCTTGATTATATCCTTTTGCAGCTAATCTAGCTTTATTTTAATTACAATGTCATTTTCATCTAATTTATTTCTAAATACCCATTTAGATCCTATAACAGGATGACCTTTGGGTCTATTTACAAGGGTCCATACTTTATTTCTAGTAAATTGATTTAATTTCTCTTGCATGGCTAACATCCAATTATTATCTTTTTCGGCTTCCTCGATAGTTTTAGGTTCTATATGAGACACAAATGCAGGATGATTATTGATATTTCTCATTGATGATCTAGTTCTTACACCTTGTGATGGATCACCTATGATCAAGTCCTTTTGATTACTATAAGCATATCTTTAATCTCTAGGTAGATCTACATCATTACGAATAATATCAATAACATCATCCTTTGGTGAATCATCATCCTTAGCCTCATGTTCATGATCTGAAGATACATCTATATTTAATTTTCAATACCTATTTCAAGCAAATTTATATCTTCCTCATCATCAATCTTTTCAAAACTTGATGCTAAAGACTCATCAAAAACTACATGAATTGACTCTTCTACTATTAAATACTTCTTATTGAATACCCTATAGGTTTTACTAGAAGTGAAATATCCTAAGAATATACCTTCATCAGATTTTGCATCAAACTTCCCAAGATTGTCTTTATCATTATTATGAATGAAACATCGACAACCAAATGCATGAAAGTAATTAATGTTAGGTTTCCTATTATGCCATAATTCATAGGAAGTTTTCTTAAGAATTGATTTAATTAAGGCTCTATTTAGGATGTAATAGGCCGTGTTTATAGCTTCCACCCAAAAATACTTTGGGAGTTAGCTTTCACATAGCATGGTACGGGCCATGTCTTCTAGAGTCCTATTTTTCTTTTCTACAACTCCATTTTGTTGAGGTGTTCTAGGTGCAGAAGAGTTATGATAAATGTCATTTTCAATACAAAAACTTTCAAATAAATGATTTTCAAATTAAGTTCCATGATCACTTCTAAGAGACACTATAGTGTTGTTTTTCTCATTTGTGACTTTCTTGAAGAATTTAAAAAATATAAGGAAAGTCTCATCTTTGTGAGCTAAAAACAATACCCAAGTGAATCTAGAATAATCATTTACTATCACAAGACCATATTTCTTTCCTCCTAAACTAGTGGTTCTAGTAGGTCCAAAAAGGTCTATATAAAGTAGCTCGAGTGGCCTAGTTGTAGAAACAATATTTTTAGATTTGAAAGAATTTCTAGTTTGTTTTCCAAATTGACATGCATCACAAATTCTATTGTTTTTAAAATCTAGTTTTGGAAGTCCTTTAACTAAATACATTCTAATCAATTTTGAAATTAAGTGTGTACTTGCATAACCTAGTCTACGATGCCATAGCCATCCAATCTCATTTACCTTAGCATTATCAGCAATTAAGCAATGATTACTAGTAGACAAATTATCTAAATCAATTAAGTATACATTGTCATTTCTATTTCCAATAAATATAATGCTATTGTCAATGGGATTTGATACAGTGCAAATAGAAGCTTCAAAGGAAACTTTGAAACCTTTATCACACAATTAGCTAATGCTAATCAAATTATGCTTTAATCCATCTACATATAAAATATTTTTAATAAATGTGGAGGGAGTGATTTGAATTTTACCAAAGCCCATGATTTGGCCTTTGCCATTATCTCCAAAAGTTACAACTCCTCTTTTGATTTCAAGGGTGATGAATTGCTCCTTGTCACCCATCATGTGTCTTGAGCAGCCACTATCAAGATACCATTTTCTTTTTGATCCTTTGGCCGCAAGACACTCCTGCAAGACAATCAAATCTTATGTTTAGGTACCCAAGCCTTCTTGGGTCCTTCATGGTTAGTATCAATAAAGATTGTTCCCTTTGGAACCCATATTTTCTTGCCTTTGAGATTTAAATTCTTATGAGACATTTTGAAATTACATTCATAAGTTTTATGTCCCTTTTGTTACAATGATAACATGAAATATCATCCTTGATTGTTTTCTTTATAAAGAAATTATTGACATATTTTTGTTTCATATGTGGTCTATATCCTAAACCAGCTTTATCAAAAATAGCTCTTTGATTGTTCAATAGTAAATTAAGTTTTTCTGAGCTATTTGTAAATTTATCAACAATATTCTTATACTTATCAGCTTCTTTCTTTAAATTAAGATTTTCATTAGAAATTGATTCTTTTTTTTAATATATCATCCTTTTCATTTTAGTTTGTTCATTTCAAGAACTAGTTCATTTTTATTTTGAGAAGATCTAAGTTTTTAGTTTTCAAAGTTTTATTTTTGGTTCTCAAAATATTGAAATCACTAACTAATTCATTAAAAGCATTATACAATTCATCAAAAGTAAAATCATCATTGGGGGTTTCAGAATTTACCTCATTGTCATTGCCATGAAGCATATGTTGGCAACTTCCTTTTGTTCTTCTTCGAATGAAGACTCTTCACTGTCGTTCCAAGTTGCAATATAGGATTTCTTCTTTTTCTTGTATCCCTTCTTTAACTGAGGACATTCAGATCTAAAATGTCCCGGCTTCTTACATTCATAACATATTAAGGGATCATTTTTCTTATCCTTTTCTTTTTCTCTCTTTCCTTCCAATTTTATTCCAGACTTTCTCTTGTGGAAGGGTCTCCTTCTTTGCATGAATTTTCTGAATTTGGAGAGCTGTCTCATCATCTTCTTCATTATCTTCACTGCTGCTCTTTTCACTTTCAGCAGCATTGAGTGCAATTGTTCTTTTCTTTTTCACATCTTCCTCTTAATGTTATTTCATTGTTAGCTCATGGGTCATTAGGGATCCAAGTAGCTCCTCCAAAGGTAGAATGTTCAAGTCTTTGGCTTCTTGGATTGCTGTCACTTTGGCTTCCCATGATCTTGGAAGAGACCTAAGAATTTTCGCACTAATTCAGAGTTAGAATAAATCTTACTAAGACTTTTTAAACATTTACAATATCAGTGAATCTAGTGTACATGCATGTGATTAATTTATTTTGTTCCATGCTTAAAAGTTCATATTTGTGCACTAGAATATTGATTTTAGATTCCTTAACTTGGTTGGTACCCTTATGAGTAACTTCCAACCTATCCATATTTCTTTGGCTGAAATGCAAGTGGATATTCGATTGAATTCATTTGCATCCAAAGAACGGTATAAGACATTCATGGCTTGGCATTAAGCTGAGCCATTTTCTTATCATTCTCATTCCAATCCCTTTCGGGCTTAGGAACGATAGATCCGTCTACAATGTGTGTGGGAGTGCTAGGACCATTAATAATGACACTCCATAATTCATAATCTAAAGCTTGAATAAAAATTCTTATTCTAGCTTTCCAATATGAATAATTTGTGCCACTAAACAAAGGAGGTCGATTTATGGATTGACCTTCAGAAAAAGATGATCCAGCTTGAGCTGCCATTTGGATTTTAGCTCTTGATTGTTAAATCAAGCCGAAATGAGCACAAGCTCTGATACCAATTGTTGGCCCAGATGGCAACCCAAGAGGGGGGTGAATTGAGTTTTTTTAAAATTTAGCAATTTAAAACCAATTTCACAAAGTTAATGTGCACAAGTGAATTGATGCAATAATGTAAAGCACAATATAGAAGAAGATAGAGAGAGACAAATAATCACGACAAACACGAGATTTATAGTAGTTCGGTGTTACCCACACCTACGTCCACTCCCAAACAACTCTTGGGTCCACACTATAATCACCCTGATTACAGTTGAATTGTTTTGCAAGATCGCAACTCGAACTTGTTGTTTTACACGGGATCACAACGAACCCAGCTGGTTTTCACGAGTTCACCAGCACACAACCAACGTAAGCTACTCTTAGCTTACCCCGAGGTCAACTACCTTAACTAATTCAATCCCCTGATTAATTAGAACACAAGCAATTCAAATAAGTGTTTACAGCAATTAAAAGCTTTTCAAATGAGCAAATATGCAATGTAAATAAATAAGAATAGAAAAGCCTGATTTGGAGCGATTTGCAGTTGAGCTTTTCTTCTTTTTTTCTTTTCCTCCTCTCTTCTGAATGAATTATCAAGATTTGAACTGAGGTTCTGGAATGAAGCTCGTTGAGGAGAAGTTAAAATTTAGGGCTCTTTCTCTTTTCCTTCAAAACTGTGGAAATCCTTCGGATTTGATCTTGAAACGTCTTTGGATTTCTTTTCTATCTTTCTTCAATTGATGGCCTTGAGCACAGAGATTTTCCTCTTTGATTTCTCTCTTTTTCTTTCTCTTTATTTTTCGTTTTCTTTTCTTTCTATGTTCTGTTTTCAAACGGACGAACCCCTTTTTATAAATATCCTTAATCCAAGATTAGGTGAAAAATAGCCGTTGAAATGTACGTGGATTGCTTCCTCATGCAAAAAAATAGATCCATTGGGGGTTAGGTGAAGAAATGTTACCGTTGGAATATGTTCTGACAGATTTCAAAAATCATTTTTTACAGGTTGGAGTCGGCTCCAACTTTTAAGGTGTTGGCTCCAAGTCGGGTTTCCAAAAATAGAAATAAAAAGTCCGTCGGGGAGTCGGCTCCGATAAACTGTGGTGTCGGCTCGACGCGATCTGGACTCAGCTCTAAGTTTCGAGAGTGTCGACTCTAACATTGTCCCGAAAATACACTCTCTGTTCTCAGGTTAGAGTAGGCTCTAACTTTCCCGTTTCGGCTCCGAAATTCCAGGTGTCGACTCTAAATTTCCAGGTGTCGGCCCCGAAAACTGACTTAGAAAACAGATCTCTGTATCTCATGTTAGAGTCGGCTCTAAATATCCATGTGTCGACTCTAAACCATGCCAAAAATGTTAAACTGTTCTGATACGCTCTGGAGTTGGCTCCAAACACTGTGTGTATCGGCTCCAAATTCTGAACTTTGATATATTCCATTAAAAACTGATTCAAACTGATTTTTATATAACATTTGAATAATTTAACCTTTCTAAGTTCCTGAAACACTTGTTAATTTCATTAGTAACATAAGAAATATACTCATGGCTTTTGTTAATCATCAAAATCAATAAGTGGGTCAACAGCATGGCCCCTCCGAAAAAAGTTTCAAGTTCCTCCAGTGCCTATGGGTTTTTTTTATTTGAATAAATAGTAAATATAAATAGTCAAAACTAATACCAAGAAGAGATTCTTTGCTTTTGCATGCAACAAACAAATTAGTTAGGCAACTAGCTATTTTTTGATCGAAGGTATTTAAAAATTCTGACATTATAGGTGAACAAATTACTAGTCGTGTCCCTTTCACGATATAGAACATGGTGGTCAAGAAATTAATTGAGATATGGAGATGTTTAATGACAATGAACAATTTTCCTTCATTGAAGAGAGAACTTTTTCTTCTATCATCCAGATATGTTTATAGCAATGGTTACATAAATTAAAGTAACCACACCAATACCTAAAAGCTCGGTAATCATCATGTTTATAGCATCAATATCCATAATTTTATGTGATATTTTCTAAAAAGAGTTATGTTTATCAAAGTGATAATTTTCTATAATAGAAGGCACACCTAGCATGTTAGTTTGCTGGTAGTTGATGGATTTCAATATAAATTTACAATGCTCTAGGCTTGTAATTCTGATGACTAATTCTTTCCTTCATTTGTGAAATTTTATGCTGAGAAAACAGAAACACTTCACTCACAGCCAGGAAAACCACATTTTTTTGAGTAATGTACTTTTCCATAGTTGTCATCTCCTACCATAAGGTTGATCCTCCATCGTAGCTACACTTGTTTGGTGTTGCTTCTACTCTTTAATAAGTTACAAAAGAAGAACACAGAAGATGTGTTTTCTATCTTCTTCCAAAAATACTTTTTTCACCTTTTCTTCTTATAGAACACTTTTTAGATGTTGTTACCAAACATTTATTTTTTCTAGAACACACTTATTTGCTTTGAAAATTGTGAAGTGATTTATTTAAGCAACACCAAACACTCTTTATCTATACTTTAACTGCAAGTTTAATATTACGAGCATATATGTATTTCTTCTATGACATGATCTTGCTTTGCATATTGTATTTCAGGTTTCTTCAAGGGCCCGAAACAGATAAAGGAACTGTTGCAAAGATAAGAGATGCTATAAGAGAACAACGTGACATCACTGTTCAACTAATTAATTATACAAAGAGCGGTATATAAGTACATTCTAAGCTATTCAAGTTATGGCTTGATTTTAATGATGCAAAAACTAACCTAAATTAGTGCATCGAATTTGATAACCTTTCAAATGGCAACTTGCACAGCTTTTCTTCTTTCTGTACTTTCGATATTTAACTGAGTTGATAAGTTGCAACTGATGCTACTAGGAAGTGAGCTGTATGTTGAAAAAGGATGGGACCGCTATGGGATGCAAGCAAGAATTCCTATTTGAATTACAGTATAGTCAATGTTCAGGACTCACAAGTCAGCTGCCTTTCTAGAGATGACTTGAGCTATACATGTATATTTTAGGCACATGAATACTCATTTAAAGCTGGCTTTGAATACTAAGTGTTTCCTAATTTTGAGTTTTAGCTAGTTTCATTATGTGGTCAAAGACTTGCCCAAATTTTGAGTACGGGATCAGAGTTGAGTTTTGAGTCAAATTAGGAAAGTCCCATAGTGGTTTTTGGGTTGAATCAAGAGTTCTAGATGGTAAAGTTTTTATTAGGAAGTGCTCACCAGGTCTCCTAGTTTGATAAGGCATTTCTTAAGTGGGTTTCTATATTACGAAAGCCATAGGTATGAATTTACAATATTACTGCTTCTTTAAGCAACATTGGTCAGAATCTTTAAGTGCTAATTCTCACTATTGGAGCATTTGATGCAGGAAAGAAATTTTGGAACCTATTTCACTTGCAACCCATGCGTGATCAAAAGGTAGCAAATAATATGCTTAAATTATTATTTTTCTGTGATCAAAAGTTCTATTTTACCAAAAAGCTGCAGATTTTCCAAAACTCACATGGTTGGTTTTGATATTGTTAGGGTGAGCTTCAATACTTCATTGGTGTGCAACTAGATGGAAGTGATCATGTTGAACCCCTTCGAAATCGCCTCTCAGAGAAGACAGAGATGGAAAGTGCTAAGCTGGTAAATAGTAAACTATTTCCTTTTAATATCTGCATATGTCTGGGCATTGTTTCCATAAGGAAAGTATATTCTTGCTCTTGCTGCTCTATGTAATTCCACGACATCACATCTTTTGAAAAGTGTTTTACATATCATAATTCAGAAGTTGTTAATCAAAGCTATGACCTTCTTTTCCTCCACCTTTCAATGAGTAGTTTTCCTTTACCTCCTTGTTGAGAGATAAAACAATTCAGATATTGATCTATTGAGTGTACCTAAAGTGGGTGCTATATGTTTAGACAACGAGAAAATCTAATCCTTTCATAGGATAAATCTAACAAAAAATTGTTCTTGAATGTGCTTCAGTTGGTTGAGTTCAGACATTTCAGGAGAAAATATACCAAGGTTATGGAAAATTTTTAATTCTTTATATTTCAACCGTATAACTCATAATGAGACGAGTTATTACATTTGTACAGTTCTCAAATATTGCATATAAGTCATACAAAACTGTATAGCCCCAGATGCTAATAGAATATGCTATGTTTATCAACCAATTTTCCTTAAATTCCTATTTTATAAATAACATTTAGCTACCATTCAGTGTTCTAACTTTCATACAACATAAAAAATGATGAATTTTTGATTCTCATGTTCTTAAACAATTTGTTCTTTTCACGAACCAACTAGTTTCTCAAATTTACTGCTCGAGTATGAAACAAAATGGTATAATGCTTTACCATTTAATCCACTCTGTAATTTCTTACCCAGGTTAAAGCCACAGCAGTGAATGTCAATGAAGCTGTCAGAGAGCTTCCTGATGCCAACTTGGTAAGGTACATTTTTTATTGTATTTCTGTTTGGATGGAATGAATTGAAATACTTAAAATTTTAATATTTAATTTTGTTTTCATAAGATGAACAAGAATAATAAGCATGTTCATATCTGGAAGAAAAACAATTCATTTGAAAGTACACATAGGCATGTCTTTTGAATTGCTCTAACCACAAAATGCTATAAAAGGTGATGAATAACTATGTCAGTCAAAACTGGGCACCATGTTTTCAGCTATGATAGTCTCATAAGTTTTCTGGACATTATTCTGAAAGGTGTTTTCTCACTGGGTACCACTTCAAAAAAGATCGTTATGTTTATGTTAGGAGCAGCTGCATCCTATTTATTGATGAATTTGTCAATTGACTCTTGCAAGAGAATACGGACTATTCAGTCTACAATTAAGTGATGAATATAAGTTCCCAATTCTTCTATATGCAATACTCAATAAATTATCTCCAGATATCTTGGTGATGTCTGATACTTTTTGCTTTTACTTCTTGCTAGCAATGGTGATGGAAAGTATATATCTAATATCACCTTCATAGCAAATTTTGCAATTGGGAAGGATAAAATCTTGAAAATTCCATAAGGAAAGTGAATAACATTACTATAAATCATTATGAAATGTTTAGGAACCTAGAGCGGTTTAAGAAAGGCTACGGTAATACTAGAGTTATCACTTATTAGAAATGAATAAGATTCATAAAACCAAACTATATAGTTGGATCAAGGCTAGGTTTTTGGACAGAATTTAAGTCGATCATGGTGCCACTTTATGTAGGACTATCATAGATAAGTTCAAGAACATTTATTACTCTGCATAGGACTATCATAGATAAGATTAAGAAGAAAATGTGCTAGTATATCCTTGTTTCTTTGTGTAAGGAAAGCTTCACAAATTATGCTAGTTACAGAATAACGCATGACATATGGGATCACGGAGGCTAAAATTGTCTTTGGAAGTAACCCACTTAAAAACTTTTGAAGCTGAAGTTATCTTACTTTGGTAACCTGTGAGGCCAGCCGGTATCAAAGGGATAGTGAGATATGGATAGTCTTCCTTGTGCTTGGTGAATTAATCAAGTGGAGTTGGAAAACATCAATCAGAGCAAAAGCCTGATGGGCAATAATGAAAACCAAGGTTTGCCATCTCAATGTTGGATCCTATAGTGGTGCCAAACTGATATAGTGTTGGTTCGCCCGATATGCAGGTCAGTTTGGCATACCAAGTTTCACTTCAGTACCGATAACAATATGGCAAGCCTGATATAGGATGGTATGCACTAGTATGGTATACCCTAAGAAAACAAAATATGCATGTAGTTATATGTTTGAGGAGCAAATGAAATGTAAAACTATGAAGGTGGTTTCCTTAGCTACCAATTTAGAAATGGCCTTGAAAGGAAAGAATGTTTTTATGAAGCAATTGGCCATGTGAACTCAAGTCTTGCTCTTCAACTCCTTGCAAATCACAGTTTCATCCAACCATTGCTTAAATTTCTCTATACTCTATTATTGTCTACCTACTGCAATGCTATTTATTTTCTCTTTGCTCCTAAGCACTTTGCTTAGGGCTTCTTGCTCTCCATTTTGAATGAAGCAGTTGCAGCTTGTTTCCTCCTTCCCTACAAGAAGAAGCTGCAAAAGGCTTATAAAGAATGGGATATGTAGTTTGGTCAATTCGGGATGGTTTAACATACAATGACTACTAGTTTGCTAAATAAGATGAATAGTATACTTGTGTTGCATAAGTGGCCTCTTGGTTCGATACAGAAGGAGAATTGATCGAACCAACCTCGAACCAACCCCATATCAATGTATCAAACCAAACTGGACCATTCGGTTCAGCACGATTTGGGATGGTTCGTGGCTTAGGTCCCTCTTGTCCAGCTGACCGGTATACCATTGATTCAGTACTATACACCTTGTGCCAAATCATATCGATTCAACATGGTATGCCCCATACTAAACCGTACTAGTTTGCTACCGAAATGATACTAGTTTCCGGTTTAGTGAACCTAATGATAGGCATGAAAAGCTGCTACTAATGTGCCATGTTAGTTTGCACATAAGTCCTTAGAAGGTAATTAGCTGGAGATTCAAGGACAAATAACAAACAAATGGATCTATTGTTGTGTTGAACCATTATGGTTGGAAGAGGATGTCTACAAAAATCAAGGAACGAGGGCTACAAGCTAGCTTGAGTAAACAACTTAGCAATAACAAAAAGAACAACAAGTAATATTCATAATGTTGCATTATGCAAAGGAACTAGTTTGAGAACACTTGAGAAGACAAATTCTAGAATTCCAATAAAGACTAAGACAAGAAGTTAAAATGGTTTAATGAGGATCAAGGTAGCCCAAGAGAACTCAAATAAGGTTTTGGTAAGTGATTTGGGAATAGGAATGGAATTACATAAAGAGATTTTGTTGTTATCAAGGAAATTTGACTAAAAATAAATATGTATAAATTACAAATGATAAAGCCAATATGATGCTCAAAAATGATTGAGGAAAAATTATATTCAAAATTCGACATGTAACACTCTTTAATGATTAGAAATAGGGTTTCAAGTCTTGGTGGGATGTTTTATGGAACACCAAGACAGGTTGTTGTCCCAAGCGTCCAGAATGGAACCTTCCCACCATCCCAATTAGCACATCTTGAGACACTCGCTGCCCAAGTGTTGGGATGGAACGAAATGGCGGTGCATCCTATTCTATAAAAAAATCATGACAGCCCAGTCCCATGAGATTTAAAACATTGATCAGAAATAAGATAAAAAGGAATCAAGGAGAACCAAACTTGGAATAGCCAGTTTTATGTGTCAATGGTTGCTAGTGGAGGTGAAAATTACTTATTACAAGAGATTAAAATGAGTATACTGATATCTCTCTAATGGTAGGGAAAGACCAACCTCTTATAGGTGGTAGCAACTTGAGAGGTAACCATCAAAGAGAACCTAAAGGACAATTAATGATTTTAGCTTTTTGGATGTTTATGGGTTGGAGCCTCCTCATCCACTTGATTGATATACCATTAGTTCGTATGATACATTCTGTATTGAATTGTACCAATTTGATACCAAAATGAAATCGGTTTATGTTACAACGAATCTTGGTTCCAATCAAGCTTGGTAACCTTGAAAATATTGCTGTCTGCTAAACAAATGTTAAATCTACCAAGACCAAAACTGGTTACTATCTCTAATATTAGTGCATACAATCATTGCTAGTTTCTCTATTTGAATCTTCTACATTGCACAACTACACTATACCAGTTGTATGCTTGACATTTGAAGATGTTTTTTCAACTTATAGATGTATGCTTTAATAACACAAATATTGAATTATTATTTTCAGAGACCAGAGAACTTGTGGGCAATTCATTCCCAACCCGTCTTTCCGAAGCCCCACAAAGGAATAATTCTTCTTGGATGGCTATAGAGAAGGTGTGTCATTTGTAACATCTTATGTTTAATCATTTACTAATTGCAGCCACATTGGATTTGTCATGGACAGATACCACGACAGTTGGCTCTTCATTGCATTTCTTAAATAATGCTTGAAGATATATTCTCTTTGAAGCCATCCTGAAATATTAATTCCTGAATGGCCCATTCTTATCTGTAAATGTTTAGTCAGTTTGTCTCAGCATGTCATTCTAAATTTTGCCTATGCCCTCATTTCATCACTCAGTAATTTCTTGATCAGAGAAAGTAAATATATATAAAATTCAGTTCAAACTTAACAGTCGTATATCTAAAATTTAAACCTGAACTAAAAATGAATTGAAGTGAATCAAGAACACAAAGACCCAACATTTATATGAGAATGTAAAATAAGCAGGGAGATAAGATTTGTATAGCTCTCACAGTAACTGTGAGTGTAAGATAGGCAGGGAGATCTCCGTAGGATGCTAACATTAGTGATGGATAATCAGCCACTGACCAAGACGGCAGATAGGGCAGGATAATGAGTGAATCAGTTAGAAGCAAGGTGAGATTACTGTAAACATCAACACATCAACTAGTAGTAACGTGTGGTGGCATGGAACTGGCATGTACACCATAAGCAAATGATGCCAGGTGTGTACAAGTAGACGCTAATGACATGAGAGAGAGAGAGAGAGAGAGAGACTTATTGTTATCAGAATAAAAACAGGGGATATTGAGTATTTGTGTCACCACAAACATATTGATAAACCTTGATGGTTGTCATTTTACCTTCTCCATTCAGCAAATTCTTGCCGACTTTGATTTATCCATCAGGTCTACCACATCTTTCACTTTTGCTTGCTTGGGTGGGAAGGGTGGAAGATGTAACACTATTATTTATTATAGTCAAAATATTGCATGCCATAACAAGTTTTCTCTTGTCACAAAAAATGTATTTTAAGAATTCCATTATGATGACTATATCTGCTTTTTCTTCTGTAACATTAACAAGAACAAAGCTTCATTCTCTAACCTCATCTTCAGCTTTAAATGCATGAGCATTTTGTTACTCCTCTTTGCATTCTCAGATTACTGGAGAAGGTGAACAGATCGGTTTGAAGCATTTCAAGCCTATAAGACCCCTGGGCTGTGGGGATACTGGCAGGTATTGCTATTGATAAATGTCAAACATTTAGTTTATTTGGATATTGTATGGACACTCCATGTACATATTTCCATATCTAATCATTATCTAAGTTCTTTGTAGCAGTTTCTTGTAACTTACCCGTAACCTATTCTTCTCTTAAGAAGAATTTAGTTTTTCTCATGCATAGGTAACTTCATAAACTTGCAAGTCATTGTATATGTTACAATTTAATGTTGAAGTAATATCTGGTCTTTGCAAACACAGTGTTCATAAAGTAGTCTTGTTGAATTTGTTAAACCTATCACCATGATGACATGATTGAAGAACCAGATTTTTATTGCTTTTTTTTTTTTTGCTCTAAGGAGAAAATCCAAGTCATCTGAGTGATATACAAATGCTTAATAATCACTTTCTCTTCATCTTAGAAGCATTGCGATTTCGTCTTATTATAGATAATCTGATATGCTTTTGTTAGTATAATGGTAGGAGACTAGAAGATATTTTTAGTAAGCAGCAATTGGAGGAAGTAGATGGTTAAAGTAATTTAAAATCCCATTCTATTTTGCTGCAGCAAGATTCCATATCATAATTGGTGTCCTACACAGAGAGACTAGGAAAGTGGGAACTTCTCTTGAATCTTAGAGGACCCTTTATTGAGAGTCCTTGCCAACAAGACTTTTTGAAGGGCATAGCATTGGATGCTTTCAATTCCTTTCAACTGTCTCCTATTCCTGTCCTGCTTTGGAGAATTTTTGCTCAAACATTTCAATCAACTTGATCAATAATGTTCAGTTACTATGGCAAGCATATGCAAATATGCGGCTACTATGGCAATAAATCCTATAATGTGTCTGATTTGCAAAATAACCCTGATAAAGGTATCCAATAAGTAGATTATTTGTTGACTTTGTGTGGATATAGTTTGCCTTTAAGGTATATCTAGGCTACAATTGAGTGGATCTCCATTCAGAACTGGTCAGATTTAGATCGAACGATGGAGGTACCACATCTATATAATGAGCTTTTGAATGTGATCTATTACCTCTAGAGTACTTAAACATAAAAAATCATATGATTTGGAGACCTCTACCCAATGCACCACACACACATGCGTGCATATAGTTTTAGTTGAGTCATTGTTGCATGGAGAAAAATTGGGCTAGACTTTTTGCACCTTGAAGTTTTCCATATTTCACTAACAATGGTATAGCCTAATGGCTTAACTTAATACATTCTAATCACAAACATGGATCTCATAATGCTACATAAACCAAGACATCAAATATCCATTTTTACTTATTTTGTTATAAAAAAATAATAAAACAAAACATTTTTATCATCTCTAAGATGGTTTAGTCTACGCTTGGTTTGCCACATGCCATTAGCTTGTTGAGTTGATGACCATTTCAAAGTGAAATTTGAGATGTCATTGCCATTGCCAACAGTTACAATTTTCCTAGTCATGTCTTGTGCATTATTTGTTTTCTTGTATTGTTGAAACCGTTATGGGTAAGTTGCAAGTAGCCAGTGATAGTATATGTGCATTGCTAGAATATTGCTTAGCTTGATAATAGCATCTGCTGAGAAGCTATTATGTTCCATCAGGCTAGATTATACTTGAGACTTAAATTGGTGTATTGGTAGCACTAAATTAAACATTCTTTCTTAAAATTAGCAATAGAAAATCCAGCAATTATCTCCATACATAATATTAGTAAAAAAGATGTTATAAATAATTATTTTCTTCTAGATTGGACATACTAATCACATGTATCATGTTGTCATCATGCTATATCCACAGTTCATTGAATATGACGCACAAGAATGATCGCTCTTCAAAATTGAAAAATTTAGTTCTTCCACTAAATTGATAGGTCTGTTGGCTGTTTACTGCAGTGTACATTTGGTGGAACTGCAAGGTACCAGTGAATTATTTGCCATGAAGGCGATGGACAAATCAGTAATGTTAAACCGTAACAAGGTATTGTTTTAATTATATTTGTCAGCTGTTACACACTAATGATTATCTTGCTTCTCTGAGTGAAAATTCTTAGTGCAGCCATAATTGATGAGCACAAGAGCATGTATTGTATATTGCATTCATAATGATCATGGACTACACAGTCCACACTCCATAACATACTGCACTGACTCGTCATCTAGTTCCACTAGGGAAATATATTCTTTTAAATTTAGGCTGCTTTTTATTTCTTTCTAACGTGAAGCAGACTTGTTTTGAGCATATAAAGCGCTATTTATATATCAATTCGGGCCAGATTGTTGCTGAGGAATATAATGGAAACTTATGCAATTATCTGTTTAAAAATGAAATTAAAAAAATCAATCCACAAATTAACAGTAATTAGCATATTATCAGATTAAAAGAAATCACGAAAAAGTTCAAATTTTGCAGCAAAAACTTACTAATTTTACCTAATATTATGGATATCTAACTAAAGAACAACTATGTTACCTGATAACTATATAAAAAAAAATAGTTTGTTCAAGAGATTTCTTGGTAACCCACTAAAATAAATTCCAAACTGATGAGGTATTGCTTGTGCTGGCTTGCATCATTTTGTATTGCTTTGATACACTGTCAAAAATGATGTGAATTACGTCCTACCAATTTGGGCCAGTGCACAATACACATCCAAAAAGGAAGTAATTTTTTAGAAATCAAAGTCTAGGCACCTCCAGCATGTCTTGAACTTTGAAGCAAATTCTAAGTTTCAGTGTCTGTGGATGTGCCAGTCACCTGCGAGCATGATACATGTCATGCAGTGCCTGAATGCATGCCATATTGTGCCAAGACAAAAATAATATGAGGATTTTAAAACATTTTTAATTAAAACAGTTAAATAGGTGCTGTGCCAATTGATTCCAGGTGCCGGTAGTGGCTCAGCATGGCCAGCTCTGGAAACCAGGTTTGAAGATTGTGAGAAACCACTGCAAGACTATCCACACTTGAATGTGACTTTACTACCTTAATATTACCATTTTCAAAATCAATCAATAAGATATTTACAGAATTTTTAGAAATTTTAAGTGGTAACAGCTCTGTGACCCAAGGAAAAGTATGGTGGAATTCCTCAAATCTAATAAGAAAGATCAGTAATCAGAAAGAAAAAGGGGACAAAATGTGCTAGAATCTTGCTTGAGATGAATTTTCAATCTCAGTTTACATATATTGTAATTATTTATCTAATATGAAGCAATTGTTATGAATTATCTGTTTTCATTGAAGGAAAGAAGGTTGACTGTCTTTGTGCACTATGCAGGTTCATCGAGCATGCATGGAGAGGGAAATTTATTCATTATTAGATCATCCCTTTCTTCCAACACTGTACAGTTCCTTCCAGGTTTGCTACTCTTACCTTGTAATCCACCAAAATATATGTGGCAAATATTGTGCTTCATGAAACATTGTATATGCAGAATGCTGAAAAGGCCAGTATAAAACAATAACAATCTCTCATGTGTTCTTATATTCCTCACTTTCATCCTTTTCTGGTGTCAACTTTGCATGGTTTGGCCAGGTTATCTAACCAAGTTTTGTCAAAAGAAGCATGAATTAGGCTTTAGTTCGTTAATTTGTTGGGCTTCTGATAAAAATTGTTCTCTAAGACTTTTACCTTTTCACATGATGGTGTTGTTATAACAAAGTCATTATTGTTAGTTAATGTCGGCACCCCTACCCTGCAGGGGCTACCGTCAACAAACTTGCACACCTGAGATAATCGGATGGGGTTCTCCTAGCCTTTATGTAGCGCTCCATAAAGACCTAAGGAACTCCAACGGATTATCACAAGCGGCAAACACTAAAAAATGCATCATGTTCAAAACTTTTTAACATCTGCTCATATATATATATATACATGCATATCATTTCAAAATCAACTCAACACTAAATGTCATTCTACTCAGATAATATTTCTCATGACATCCTCATGCAGATTATCAGATCAGATTCACAATCGATAGCATAATCACCGATACTACCATTATACTCATAATTCTTTCCAAAATACAAATCT
The DNA here is from genome assembly GCA_900491605.1 of Calamus simplicifolius. NCBI lineage: Eukaryota > Viridiplantae > Streptophyta > Magnoliopsida > Arecales > Arecaceae > Calamus > Calamus simplicifolius. The sequence goes on from UESW01003856.1 coordinate 185,614, forward strand.
TTCATTCATTTCCAAATAAGTCCGATACATCACCTCACTGTATATATACTCATATACATAAACATAAAGGTTACCCCATACTAACTCAATATACAAAGTTATCATCTATACACCCTTGCGTTCAAGCAAGCTTCACCAGCTAAGGGTCCACTCCCGCTTATCCTTTGATCCTGATAGAGAGACTCACTGATCTGAAAGTAAAAGTGTCAACCATAGAGGGGTGAGACTTAAGTCCTAGTGACTGGATAGCCCTCTAACTATGGAAAAATAGAGAACACATCATCATATCAACTACGATAATAATGCATAGTACGAGTAAACACGAAATTCACATTTGGACATGATATCAGAAAATATAAAACGTAGCTTATTCTTGAAATAATATACATCTTAAACTGAAGTATCATACCAGTACTGAAATACTCTTTGAATAACTCATTTATAAAAAAAAATCTATGCATGTTGTAATACTTTATAAAGCATGTATATGAATATATATGTATCCTCATTATATTGCCCAAACTTTCTTTGCCCAACTCTTTGATCCCCACTGGGATCTATCTTTGCCCACTGGCTTCTCTTTTAATCTCATCCCCACTGGGATATGCATTTGGTTCGCTGGTCCTTTATAAAACTAAAAGCAAGATTTTTTTCAAAACTTTATAATGTTGGGTTGTATGTGAAACCTCCGAGGTACCACCCTACAGTCGTCCTCCTGCAGGTGTACTCTCATCGGATGCGTGACTGGCAACAGGATCCCTGCACAAATAGCACCCTTTACCTGTGCGATTCATCCGGCAAAGTGATTTGTTCCTTAACTCTGGAACCTCGGATTTTCTCTCTGCCTCTACGGGCTATATAATAACCAGCTCCATTGAGCTATAATTCTTGCCCCTATGGGCTGCTTACAACCTACCCCACTGGGCCTGGTCTAGCATGCACTCATCCCTGATCACAGGGTTCATCGTACGATCGAATCGCAAGGAAGTACCGGCTCACTAGTAGTGTGCAATGCTCATGCTACAGCATAGTCTAAAGGATAATCAGCCCCATAGCTGTCTGATGCTCAGAGTGATACATACATCAAAATATGTCATTTATAAAGCTTTATCATGCAAATATGCCATGTATGCATCAATAATCCCCTCATCGAAACTCATGCTTATTTTTTTATGCTTAAGACTCATGCTCAAAACTCATGCATCAAAATATCATATACTAGGTTCTCATTTTTTAGATTTAAAACATACATAATACTCTACTAAACATAACATACTACAACTAGGTATTAATATCATTATACTGGCTCAAATTAAACTTTTCATTGCTAGATGAGAAACCCACTCACCTAAGCTATTTACTCTTTTAACTGGACTCAACTCCAGCATTCTGACTCTCGGAAATAACCCTCTTGACCGATGTCAACATACAGACACAATAGCTATTAGGGTTACCTGCACACAAGGTTTTTCATGAAACCATGCATGAATACATGATCGAACCTCTAATATCTCATTATTTTCTTCCATCCTTTCTCTACTCAAGATTACTTCCACTATCATCTCAATATACAAGAGTCTAAGAAAATCTAAAGACATGTAAGATCTAGAAAAGCTATAGCTTACCTGAAAACAAGCACGAAACCTCGATCTCCCCTTTCCTTCCCTTCTTCCTTTCTTTTCTTTTTTCTTCTTCTTCTCTTCTTCCTCTCTTCTTTTTTCTTTCTTTCTTTCTTTTTTTTTTTCCTGGTTGAACTTATGTTTCCCTTTTCTTCTCGATGACTTGGGGGCTAAGGCACTTAAAAGGGGTTGCTTAGGGGCTAAGGAAGGGTAGTGGGTTATAAATGCCCCGATGAAATCCCATGTTACCCTCTCAAACTCTTAACGCACACTTTTTGAAAAACACGTGGCTCACTCATGTCCATGATATTTTGCCCTTAGATTCTCTTTTCCAATTTGCCCTTAGCACATATAGCAAATAACCTCGATGCCTTTTCCCATTTTGCCCTTGAACATATATTTTTTTTAATCGATTTATAGCTCAGATTATCGTTTTCATTTAAATCAATACTTTTATGCAACATTTCTAGGAAAATAACCTATCAACTTGAAGAGCTCGATTTTAGGAATCCAATGATTTAAATGATACTCAAATTGCACTTAAAACGGAATAAATATGAAATTTTAAAGATTTAACTCAGAAAATCTACCGTCTTAGAGTTGGCTCTAGCAGAATCGGAAGCCTCTAATGAAGCCCCAAAAAATCACTCTCTGTATAACCATTAGAGTCGGCTCTAATCTCTGCAAAAATCAGTTCTAATTCATGCCGAAAGTTCTAAACCATGCTAGAGTCGACCCCTCACCAATTAGAGTCGACTCTAATTGCTAAAAACAGCACTTAAAGGCAAAACTTAAACTAAACTTGATTTTTCTTAAAATTTAAGCCTGTTAAAACTCAAATTTCTTAAATTCTTAACTCCAAATCATTAGCATCCAAAAATATACTCATTTACACCATAAATTTTTTTTTACATTTATCAAGTGGCCAACGCACCCACACATCATTGAAACCATTCGACTTTCATTATAAATAAAATGCCATTAATATTACCAAAATTATAAGATTTTTAGGATGTTACAATTCTTCCCCCCTTAAGAAATTTCATCCTCGAAATTTAGCTAGATAAATTCTCAAACAGATGGGGGTACTTCAATCTCATCTCATCCTCTCGCTCCCATGTAGCTTCCTTCTTTTGATGATTTAGCCGTTGCACCTTAACTAATGGAATTCTTTTACTACGGAGCTGCTTAATCTCCTGCTCAAGATCTTCACTGGTTCCGTTGCAAATGATAAATCTTCTTGTAACTCTATAGTCTCAGATTGAATCACATGGGAGGAATCCGCACATACCTCCTAAACATCGATACATGGAATACATTGTGAATCTGAGATAACTCCGAAGGTAAAGTCAATCTATAAGCAAGTATCCCAACTTTTTCTAGAATTTCATAGGGTCCAATATACCTGGGACTCAACTTGCCTTTCTTCCAAACCTCATAATACCTCTCAGGGAGATACCTTCAGAAAGACTTTGTCTCCAACCTCAAACTTTACCTCCCTATGCTTCTTATCTACATAGCTCTTTTGTCTATCCTGTGCTACCTTTAATTTAGCTCTTATGATCTTAACTTGATCTGTTATAAGCTGCACTAACTCTGGGCCTAATAGCCTCCTCCCTTCCTCCTCATCCCAACACACTGGAGTTCTACATTTTCTCCCATATAAGGCCTCATATGGTGCCATATCAATGCTAGAATGGTAGCTGTTATTGTAAGCAAACTCTAACAAGGGCAAATGGTTATCCCAACTACCAAAAAATTTCATGACACAAGCTCTCAGCATATCCTCTAATGTCTAGATGGTTCTCTCAGACTGACCATTAGTTTGGGGATGAAATGTCATACTAAACTTAATTTAGTTCCCAAAGCCTTTTGTAATTCTGCCCAAAATTGAGATGTAAACCTTGGATCTCTATCTGATGCTATAGATACTGGCACACCATGCCTACACACAATTTTATGCACATATAATTTTGTTAATCTATCCAAGGTAAAGGCAATCTTAATAGGCAGAAAATGAGCAGACTTAGTCAATCTATCAACTATCACCCATATAGCATCATTACCCCCTCTTATCCTTGGGAGTCCTACAACAAAATTCATAGTTATATGCTCCCATTTCACTCTGGCACAAAGGCTGAAGCTTGCCAGCAGGACACTGATGTTCAGCCTTAATCTGCTGACACACCAAACACTTAGATACATACTCAGCTATCTCCTTTTTCATTCCATTCCATCAGTAGTTCTGTTTGATAGTTCTATACATCTTAGTACTACCTGGATGCATTGAATAAGCTGAGCTATGTGCTTCCTTTAAAATATGATCTTTCAATAACTTCATAACTGGCACACATACTCTACCCTTGAATAATAACACCCCATCACCTCTAACAGAAAACTCTGACTGAGACCCACTTTGAATCAAATCTTATTTTTAGCAACTGCGGATCTAGCAACTGAGCTTCTCTTATTTCCTCCAGCATTTGGGGTCTCACTCTGAAAGTATTCAACAAGGCTCCTGATTCTTCTACAGCTAGCTCTGCATCTAACCTCCTTAACTCAATCATCAAGGGTAGCTATACTGGTCTAACAGAAGCCAATGTTGCCATAGACTTCTGACTCAAGGCATCAGCCACTACATTAGCTTTCCCTGGGTGATATTCAATAATGCATTCATAATCCTTAATCAATTCAATCCATCTTCTTAGCCTTAAATTTAATTCCTTCTAGGTCAGAATATATTTCAAGCTCTTATGATCAGTAAATATCTGGCACCTTCTTCCATACAGGTAGTGCCTCCAAACCTTTAATGCAAATATAACACAGCTAGCTCCAAATCATGGGTGGGGTAATTCTTTTCATAAGGTCTCAATTGTCTAAGATATAAGCCACCACTTTTCCGTTCTGCTGCATTAAAACACACTCCAAACCCTTCAACAAGGCATCACTATAGATCACATAATCACTGGCACTATTAGGGAGTATTAGAATTGGGGCTGAGGTTAACCTCTTTTTTCATCCATACTCTTCTGGCATTCATCAGATCAATCAAATTTGATATTCTTTCTAAGCAGCTTATTCATAGGAGAAGCCAAAATTAAGAAATTTTCTATAAATCTTCTGTAGTATCCAGTTAGCCCCAAGAAACTTCTCACATCGGTCTGATTGCTAGGTGCTTCCCAATTCACTATAGCTTCATTTTTTTGAGGATCTACCATAATACCTTTGACTGAAACTACATGTCCCAAGAACTTCACCTCATTTAGCCAAAATTCACTTTTACTGAATTTAGCATATAACTGCTTTTCCCTCAAAATTTGCAATACTGTCCTCAATGTTGCTCATGCTCTTCACTACTTCCAGAATAAATCAAGATGTCATCAATGAATACTATTACAAATTTATCCAAGAATTTCTGAAAAACCTGATTCATCAAACCCATAAAAGCAGCTGGAGCATTTGTTAAGCCAAATGACATCACCAAGAACTTATAATGACCATATCTGGTCTTGAAAGTAGTCTTAGATATATCCTCATTCTTTTTTTTCAATTGATGATACCCAGATCTCATATCAATCTTTGAAAACACTGCTGCCCCCTGCAGGTGATCAAACAAATCATCGATCCTCGGCAATGGATAATTGTTTCTAATGTCACCTTGTTCAACTGTTTGTAGTCTATACATAACCTCAAGGTACCATCCTTTTTTCTTTACAAATAACACTGTTGCACCCAATGGCGATATACTGGGTCTAATAAACCCTTTATCCAATAATTCTTGTAACTGGCTTTTCAATTCTTTCAATTCAGCTGGAGCCATTTTATAAGGTGCCCTGGCTATTGGTCTAGTATCTGAAACTAGATCTATACTGAAATCAAACCCTCTATCAGGAGGTAACCCCGACAGCTCCTCAGGGAATCATCTGAAAAATTCCTCACCACAGGGATATCCATCGATTATAAACCATAGCCCTCTAGGCTCACCACACAAGCTAGAAAGGCTTTACATCTCTTTGCTAGCATTCTATTGGCCGACAAAGCTGAAATCACTCCTAAGGGCAACCCCCTCTTATCACCAATGAAATAGACCTCTCTATCATCAGAAGTCTGTAACATCACCTCCTTCAAGCAATCTACTCTAGCTCTATGCACTGACAGCCAATCCATCCTCAAGATGGCATCAAACTCTTTCAAACTCAAAGGGATCAAATCTGTTGCTAATTTTTGACCCTCCACAGAAACATCACAGCCTCTATACACCTGGTCTACTATAAAAGACCTCCCTACGGGCATAGATACTACCAACTGGCTACCCAACTGGCCCACATCTCTATCTAGATGCTTAGCAAACTCACATGGATGAATGAATGCATAGATCCATAATCAATCAAAATATAAGCATCATGATTATCAATCGATAGCATACCTATCACCACATCAGGATCAATCTGGGCCTCCTACCTGGTCATGGCAAATACTCTGGCCTCAGCCCTTGGAACACTGGATGACCCTCTTGGCTGATTAACATTAGGCCCCATCTAACTTGTTGAAGCTGCAACACCACTGTCATCCCTCCGACCAGGCTGTTCCCCTGGCACTACTGGCCCCTGGGGAAGCCTACCAGCCTACTACCCTCTTTGGGGCAATCCCTCGTGACCTAGATCACCACAAATATAACATCCCTTATTGTCCCTCTTACACTCTTCCAAATCAAGTCTCCCACATACATTACATGGAGGTATATTTCTTCCTACTAGAAGGACAACCCTGCTCCCCTATATCATCAGACATCCTGCTAGTGGCAACCTGAGGCACACCCCCATAAGGCTTCTTTGGGCTGGGCTAGATGCTGATACAATACTGATCCCCTGCCCACATCACCAGGGGCTCTAAAACCAGAATGAAACTGTCCAGCCCTTTGGATTTCTTAAATGGCTGAGTCCCTCCCGAGCAGAAGGATAACTATGAGGACTTCTTTTCATTCTATCCTGCCTCCTACTCATATATTCTTTTCTCAATCTCCTCGGCTCTGAGTGCTCACTGCACCAACTCAGAATAACTATTATAGGTCTGCATATGGATCTTGGCTTTAATAGGGAGATTCAATCCATCCTGGAATAGTTGGCATCTCTCCCTCTCATCAGCCATCAAGGCCCCAGCAAACTGAGATAACTCAACAAAAGTGGCTTCATAATCTGCCACAGACATCCTCTCCTAGGTCAGACTAAGGAAATTCCTCCTCTTTCGATCCCTATAAATCTTAGAACAATATTGCTAATGAAATTCTCTTCTAAAATCTCCTCATGACAACTCCATTCCCTGGGGCTGTATGCTACAAACAGATCTCCACCAACTATGGGCTTTACCCTCAGCAAGAAGGTGGCGATACTCAATCTTTGATCCTCAAAGTATCTCATCACATCAAAGATCCTCTCTACCCTCTGCAGTCATGCCCCGGCCTGAAAGGGTCAGTAGTTCCCTGAACTCCAAAGCTCCCAGCTTCCTGGCTCTTTTCACATTCCTCTCAGCCTCCAAACTTTTAGCTGGAAGGCTGGAACTAGTACCCACAGCTGCTACTACAGCCTGAGTAATCATGCCTACCAGCTCTGGCATACTGGGCCCCTGAGTTTGTGCACGAGATGGGTCCATTAGCACAGGGGTAGCAGACTGTGAAGAAGACTTGGCATCTGCTTTGAAGATGCCCTCACCCTCGATGGAATTACTAGATGCCATTCTACCAGATCAACCTTCTCTAACTACCCTCGTAGTAATCGTCCTACAAGATATAATTCATTACATTAGTTTCATCATTCAATAACTGTAATCATAATCATTAAATCATCCTAAACTCATACTCATACTTATTCCCCTAAGACCTAATAACTTAGGGCTCTGATACCATAAATTGTCAGCACCCCTACCCTGCAGGGGCTATCGTCAACAAATCTGCACACCTAAGATAATCGATGGGATTCTTCTAGCCTTTATGTAGCGTTCCATAAGGACCTAGGGAACTCCAACGGATTATCACAAGCGACAGACACTAAAAAATGCATCATGTTCAAAACTTTTTAACATCTGCTATATATATACATGCATATCATTTCAAAATCAACTCAACATTAAACATCATCCTGCTTAATAATATTTCTCATGACATCCTCAGACAAATTATCAGATCACATTCACAATCCATAGCATAATCACCGATACTATTATACTCATAATTCTTTCCAAAATACAAGTCTTTCATTCATTTCCAAATAAGTCTGATACATCATCATAGCTCACTGTATATATACAATACATAAACATAAAGGTCACCCCACACTAACTCAATATACAAAGTTATTATCTATACACCCTTGCATCCAAACAAGCTTCACCAGCTAAGGGTTCGGTCCCGCTTATCCTTTGATGCTGGCAGAGAGACTCACTGATCTGAAAGTAAAAGTGTCAACCATAGAGGGGTGAGACCTAAGTTTAGTGACTGGATAGCCATCTAACCATGGAGAAATAGAGAACCACATCATCATATCAACTATGATAATAATGCATAGTACGAGTAAATATGAAATTCATATTTGGACATGATATCAGAAAACATAAAACGTAGCTTATTCTTCAAATAATATACATCTTAAACTGAAGTATCATACCAGAACTGAAATACTCTTTGAATAACTCATTTATAAAAAAAATCCATGCATGTTGTAATACTTTATAAAGCATGTATATGAATATATATGTATCCTCATTATACAGTCCAGACTTTCTTTGCCCAACTCTTTGATCCCCACTGGGATCTATCTTTGCCCTAGCTTCTCTTTTAATCTCATCCCCATTGGGATATGCATTTGGCCTGCTGGCCCTTTATAAAACTAAAAGCAAGGTTTTTTTAAAACTTTATAATGCTAGGCTGTGTGTGAAACCTCCGAGGTACCACCCTACAGTCGCCTTCCTGCAGGTGTACTCCACATCTGTGATATGATAGATTCAAGAAAATGAAAACATGAAACTAATCAATTTGGGGTATTTCTTGGTTATTAACTTTATTTTCAAATCCTCAAGAGTGTCCATCTTATGGCTTGAAGTACATGTTTCTATCATGCTGGTTCACTTTTCATTTAAAGGGATCTCATGATGATGCAAAGATCTGGCCTTGAAATAGATTTCTGACACATGAGTAAATATTCTCATTAGAGCCTATGAGAAAAGTATGCAATTCTTTTGTCAATTTACAATGGGCAATTCTTTCATATGAAACAATCTAAATATAAATATGTTCCAAAAGATTACATAATTGCATACAATTCCAAGAAGGGTGGTAGGACAGTGCAATAATAAACCAAAGCACTAAGAGGCTAAACATTATATTACATTAGTTCATTCATCAGTCTTGTGCTATTGTGTCAAATTGGAGGTAGAGGATATATGAGTTCCTTCATTTAGCAAAAATCCTTTCACATTAATGGTAATGTCAAATTATCTCAACTCTCGAGATAGAGTAAAATGCAAATATAATTATGATAAGATCTTAAGATTGGTTTTGACAAATGTGAGATGTTGATGACTGGAGTATTTTGATTTTGTTTGTAGCAGACAACTACAACTATTGTTGACAATTCCTGAAAATTTCTACTTGTAATCAATCCAAACACTTAATTTTATGTTTGATTTTCAAACTCCATGGTGTTCATGATGTTATGTTCTAGTTTGAAGCTGCTTTATATCATTTTGTTATGTATATCTTATCTCATCAAATACAATTTACTGATATGTCTTCTACTCCTCAGACTCCAACACACGTTTGTTTAATAACAGACTTTTGCCCTGGAGGAGAACTATTTGCATTGCTTGACAGGCAACCTATGAAGTTTTTCAAGGAAGAAGCTGCAAGGTACAAACAAAAGTGCATAGATTTGATTATCTTTCGATAGCTTAACTAAAACTGTTTCCATGGCACATATTAGAAATTTTTCTAGTTGGCATGCATGTTGCTGCTGAGATTGACAATTTCACATATTTATATAAGTTGAGATACAAAGCTATTGATAGGATCTACGGAAAATAGATAATATTCACCTTAATCAAGAAATATAGAGTTAATCATGTTCTACAACAACTAAATATCTAAATGACCAAAAAAATTAGAGATTTATCACCCATGCATGAAGTGGACATAAAAATAGTTTTAACTTTTAAATGTTAACAATGGCTTGATTTGATTAAGGTTTGGAAGTATCAGGACATTCTGAACTTTGGTACATATATGTTTTTATGATGTGTAGATGACAGCTAGCATTGGGAATTTTCAATTTATATGGCCTATCATGCATTTCAGCAAACTAGCTCTACCGGTAACTTCCATTGTGTCCACTCAATGCATAGGTAACAAATCTCAAAAAAAAAAAAAAAAAAGGTTTTTGAGCATTTTGAGCATCATTTCATGTTGGCAAAAAGAAAAATATTATATATCATACCTAATCATGTGGGTTCTCAATTCAATAATCCATGTAGTCTGTGTTAGTTTTAGGCTCAAATCATACAATACATTGCTACATTGCTCTCTCTCTCTCTCTCTCTCTCTCTCTCTATATATATATATATATATATATATATATATATCATGTGTGTGTCAGCTAGTAAAGCAACTTATCTAACCAGTAGCCAGATTTCTTCCAATTTATCGATGCCTTCTTGTTTTCCTTATTTTAACTGTTACGTCTTATATGAATGTAAACCTTCATGCCTGACCTAATTAACTATTCTCTGAGCCATTCAATCTTGGACATGTTAACCTTAAATGTAATTTAATCAGCTGAAGCATGCCCTTCTCTCATGAAGACATCTCTTATAATCTTCAAGTTGAATTCTTTTTTAACAGTACATCACATGCTTCATACACGGCATTTCTGTTCCCCTAATTCAAATTTTATCCTAAAATTTTCCAGATTCTATGCTGCAGAAGTTGTTGTCGGTCTGGAATACCTTCACTGTCTAGGTATATCTGTCAACTCATAAATAATGTATAATAGAAGTAACTGAAGTTCTTGCTCTGCATTTGGTTTCTGGATTCTCTCTTTTAGGGTGATTACATTGTTTAACAAGAACAGCTCTACGCTGATGGTTTATAAATGATTTATAGTTTTACAAACAGTGTCTTGTGAAAATATGCGCTCTGCAAGTAATCTAAATGAAATCAATGGAAACTAATAAATGGTCTAATCTAAATTAATTTAGTAAAATATTGAAGTGGATTATGAAAAATTCAAACCTCATTTTAGCCAAAGATTTAAAAATCAAGGTAGGGACCTGTACAGGTCATTGGCTTTGCAGCTATAAGATTACTCTTTCCAATTATGGGATAAAGGTTTAACACTCCTGCCCCTGCAAATTGCACAAGCGATCCATCAATTGGCCATCTAGGCTCTGTGCCAGGAATCTTCTTGTCTCAAGCCTCCTTGGACAGGAAGTAATTAATGTATGATGGATTGACACCAAGTAGAGTGCTGATTATCAAAGGATATAGTTGATCACATCTTGGTCGATTACATCAGCCCTATATAAATCAAGATGATTTGTTTGGTTAAGTTTAATTAAACAGCCTCCATCTTATTCTTTGGGCAAACAGACGTACCAAGGTGACCTCAAACTGAAGGGACAAGATTTGTTACTTAAGCTAATGGTTTCCTTGTGCACAAATCTCATTGCCTTCTTCAAATCAGATTTTATTTTATACAACAGATTATGTGGACTCACAATCCAGGAGATTAGTATATAATGTGACTCTCACATGTTGGGCACACAGTGACCTGAAACTTGAGGCTTCGACAGGGGCTGAGATAATCATGTTTAGCTTTATCCTTTCTTTTCATTCTGAATGCACCGGATAGAATCATAAGGCATATCAATGATGACACTCATCAGTCACGTCACAATTATAGAAGTTCTGTTTTCAGCTAAAAGTTAAGAAAATTTACTAGACCGAATACTTGGATTTCGTTTCATGCCATTTGTTATTAGCATTTACATATATGTTTCCTGAAAGTGGAATCTAGCAGTAGGATGTCCAACTGAAATTTTTATTTTTTCCTGCTAGTCTGAATCATCAGCAGATGAGTTGCAGAAGCATTTAAATTATTAAAATGCAAAGCAGATACACAAAAAGTAAATGTATTTCCACATCTTTATGACATAGGAATTATATATCGTGATCTGAAGCCTGAGAATATATTACTCCAGAAGGATGGACATGTTGTATTGACTGACTTTGATCTGTCATTTTTGACATCTTGTAAACCGCAGGTATCTTTCCCTATTCCAATTTGAAAGTAGTTCGTTCCTTACATGTATTTTATGTTTATTTTGTTTGAAAAAATTTCTTGTATATGTTTATTTTGTTTGAAAGAATTTCTTGTACTGTCAAATGAAATATTCCTTATTAGTGGCTCTTGACAGAAAGGTCTACCTTTGTCTCTGGTCATTCAACATTCTAAACAATTTTTTAAGGAAATTCTGGATTGATTTTTCAAATCATTATTTTAAATAGTTGTTCTGTATCATTACACTATTGGATTGGTTTTATAATGATTTATTGTGAGCAGTGGAACAGAGAAAGGCAAAAGATAAATCATTCCTTCATTCACAAAGAAAGAGTGTTTTTAAATATTTGTTGGAAAATTTTGGAAGTCCCATTGTTAATTAAGATTGTGCATTCAAAAGAATTTGGAAGATCCATTGTTAATTACGGTGGTGCTTTCATCTAGATTCATGATAACCACCATCTACAATAAGGTGTTGATTTTGACTTCAAGGAGATTAGGTTATTTATTGTAATGCATATACTAGACTTGGTTCTTAATAATACTTCACTTCTCCAAGTATATACGGGTGTCTGTGGACACGATCGCTGATGACCACTGATGGGGAAAAGGTCTTCATTCAACTCAAAAAGGACTATTATGTGAAATGAAAATAAATTATAGGAAGTTAGGAAGACAGGAGAGTGAAGGAATCAACTGTAGCCTAAACTTGACCTTTGATTTTAGAAAAACTTCATCATTGTCACAGCAGAATTTTAACATAATTGCAAACTGGAAGATGGCTCCCCAATGCTTCGAACTTGCACGCTAATACTTCTGTAAGAAGATTATCTTCACTGGAAATTGCATTATTTATTAATTGAGTTGCAAGAACCGTAGCTTGAGGTATAACTTCTAGGCTACTTTTTTTTTCACTGAATCATTTCTGGCACTGAAACTTGGTTCTCAATTTTATCTCAACATGTTAGCTATCAACTTCTTATCTATGTTAGTGGAGAGAACTGTGACCCCAAAATAGGTGACAGACCTAATGCATTGAAAATTGGCCTAATAGAAAGATTGATAATTATTTTATTTGGCATATCTCAGAAAACTGCTACTAATTCTTGAATTTATGATTGCTACAACAATTTCCCATGGACAATCATAAGAAAAAGTGATGATCCACTTATAAGTAGTAGTGAGAGCATCCTCAGAAGTTGTTTTATGATTATTCCTTTTTTTGTTGTGTGTGTGCAATTGATCCTAGGAATCAAGTGACCTTAGATATATTTACCATTTCCCTATGGGAAAGAATATTCAACAATCTTTCCATTACTGCACAAGCAGTACAACAACAATAACTTTGATGGTGCAGCCGAGCACACAGGACATCTGTACTTGGAATGGTTCAAGGCACCATACCTTCTGCTCCATCACAACTTGATGTCTCTTTACTGCTTAGCTACCAAGCTTCCTATAGTGCACTCATTTTGTTAGAATTACAGAAGTTATATTAGTTGCAAGGAAGAGATTAGCTCATGACTTGTGGCTACCAATGCACAGATGGTGATGCCAGGCCTCGTGTGTGATGCATGCCCAAGTGTGGTAGACAGGGGGCACTGCATCATGCCCACAGGCCCCACATCACAGTTCAGCTGTTGCTGCGCTGGCTGCCAGTAGCGAGCCAATCTGTTACTTGTAAATGATGAGTTGATATTGAATAGCTCAAACCAATATAATTTGATGTTATCAATAATTCAATATATTATACATTGTAGTTACATTCAATTACTTGATCTACTAACCTCTGCTAGCTGTTTTTTCAAACATCTGTGTTTTTTATTTTTCTTAACAACAAAGCTTTTCTCATATAATTAATGCTCTGCAGGTGATGAAACATGTATCACCATCTAAGAGAAGAAAATCCAGAGATCAGCTTCCTCCAACCTTTGTAGCAGAACCTAGAACACAATCGAATTCATTTGTTGGAACAGAAGAGTATATAGCTCCCGTATGATCTTTTCTCATTTCATTATCTTTTTAGTTGCTTTAATAATACTTATACTTGCCGTCATCCACTAACAGTTATAGTTATGGGAATGGGAAAGTGTTTATTAGTGTGATTCTTGATAAATGCAGTCAAGAAACCTTATGACATCAATTCAGGTTTAGCTATATATACTCTACTTTGCCCTATGCAAAGGAAAGTCCACAAATCACCCAGCATGATATTTATTTTAACAAAACCAAATATAACATCTTCCATCCAAATATCATTTTGTCTTCCCTTTTTTATGAATGTTTAACTTGTATCAGAAACCACCTCCACCTCTGTGTTGTCTGTAGCCTATGTCGCGGCAGGGCTTGACCATCGAAAAGGCTGCTGCCTTAGTTCATCCTCTATGGGTACTAACCTAGTCCCCACAAATGTGTCAAAACATGATCTACAATGGTATGACATTTAATGCACAAATTCTTCATGATACATTCAGATACACTTGTATTTATTTGTTAAATTGTAAGTCGCGTCCACAGAACTAATGATGCTCATGCTTTTGGCAATTTACACTCTTTTAGAAAAGGTGGAGACCACGAGTGCAGGGAACTACTTCAGTTAACTGTTTACAAGAAACATGATATATTCAACTATTAAAGTAGCTCAAGATTAGCCTACCATTTTCACTTCAATGCAAGTACAAACTGGATGGTTGTATTTGATAATACAAAGATATGATATGTCATTTGATATACAACAATAAAGCCTTAATTCCAAACTAGTTAGGATGGGCTGCATGAATCATTTTTCTTCATTCAACTCAGTTTTGAGTCATATTTATGATTCATTTGATATTTAGAGTTTAAAAAAGTAAGCAGCTTGAAATCACCTTGTTAAAATCCTTGAGATTATAAATAGAGGATTTTGCAAGAAAAATACACCTTTTTTCATTTTCTGAATTCAGTATCATTTTCTTTTTTTACAGATTTCATAGATTTTTGAAATTTAGACAAAAATACCCTAGCCCTTCCAAGTTGGATTCATTTACCTTGTCATAATGTCATATTGAAAACTTGCACAAGCTTTTAGTACCTTATTACACAAGTTTTGAATGGGATTTATGCAGTTTTGTAAAAGACAGTTCAAAACACACCAAACATGATAACTAGTTTATAAAATTTATCAATAATAAACATTTTAAAAAAAACTAATACTACAGATCTTTGAGAACAATAAACAATTAAAGTATAAAGTTAATAAATCGACAAACTTGCCCCAGGTCCATGTAACTTCTCTATTATTCCAACTATATTTGAAAAAATCAGTTGTTTACAACTTTATATAAATTTCATTCTAAACTTGTGCAACTTGGACCAACATCTTGAATTGGACAGCTTGCGTGAAAGGGTTAAGGGCAAATTTGTCCTAGCCTCAAAATTTATACCAAACCTGCAAATAGAGAAAATATATCAAATCTATAAATTGAAAAAGTGACTACTATCTTTCTTGCAAAATTGTCTTAATAATATTTGTTACCATGTGTATATCAGTTTTCAGCATTTATTTTATTAAAAACTTGCTCTTTGATACATTATATTTGTGCACATTATAATTAGCAAAAATAATTGAGCAAGATATGCATTTAGTTTACATATTTGATGCATCAGGCCTAACTCACATCCATTGTATGCCAAACTATCTGAAACCTAACAGTTTGAGATGAACTGAACCGAACCGGTCCAAAACTTGGATAGTTCAACCTCTTAATTCGATATAGGGGGCAAATCGACATTGAACCAATCGAACAAACACCCAATCGATGTACTAAACCAAACCACCCCAAAAGTGCATTGAACCACCCAGCTCAGCCCAATTCATAGCGGTTCATGAGTTAAGGCCCCCTATTCCACTTGATCAATACGCCACTAGTTCGGTATGATATGTTCTGTATTGAACTAAACATGTCTTATACTGAAACAATATTGGTTTGTGGTACAACAAACCTTGCTCGCATCTAAAGGCCTAGCAATATGATGAGTAACCCTAAATTTTGCTCTACCGCATGATCTTTTCAATCTTTTAGAAAATTTTACCATGAATTGTTTAACCACATAGGTCATTTCATTAATGCACTTTCTTCCATAATAAAATTATGAGAATATCAAAATAAGTACCCTATAACTAGCCTTTTGAGTTAGGACAATTTTATAAAATTAAGTTTTCTACTCTCATGGGATAAGGGTGTCCTGACTTCTCTACAAAATGAGAAGCCTCACTATTCAAGCCTGTCCCAATGGCCATTCCCATAAAGAGCCCTAATAGGTGCCTATTTCTCTCACCTTCTTTTCTTTATTTCTTTTTACTTTATTTATTTCCTTTTTCTTTCTTTTCTTTATTCCTTGTTTCCTTTCTTCCTTCCTTTCTTTTTGTTTCTTCTGCCTTCCATTCCTTCTTTCCTTTGTTAAATTTTTTTCCTTCCTTTATTTCCTTCTCTTCTCCCTTCCTTTTTTCATTTTCTTCTTCTTGTCTTACTTTTTTATTTCCTATTTTCCTTTTTCATATCCTATTTTCCTTTCTTTCATTTTTCCTCTTTACACTTCCTTCCCTACATAGATGGATTTCAATGTTTTTCCCTTGCCCCAATCTTGTTTTCCTATAAGAACAGAATAGTGTAGCTGGGATGCCCATTATCCCACTAGGACTTAAACGTTGTGTATAACTCAACTCAACTCATCTAAGCCTTTTCCCAACAACATGGGGTTGGCTACGTGAATCTGCTTTCTCCACTCTACTCTATTCAGGACCAAGTCGACATTCAAATTACAAATAGTTATATCTTTTTTTAAAACGTTATGTATAATATGTAAACTAAATATACAACTTGAGGCAATCCCAATGATCAAGATTTTTCTTAAGCAAAGTTCATCTAAAGTTTCCCTTAATAGTGTGATTTTGTTTGCATTTGCTTAGAAAATTTTACCAACAATTACAAAATTATATAAGCCATTTCAGTGATGTACTTTCTCCCATAATAGATAGATTTTCACAAGGACAATCTTTTCTGCCATCAAACCTCTTCTACGCAAAATAAGGATTAGCTATTTGCAATGTAAGACCGTAAATGACTTTGTTAGACACTATACCACCTTCATGCCTTTCAAGATGAACATCAGGTAAAGAGTACCCTATTGACTCTTGACGAGACTTGACTTCAGGATTGGCCTCTAGCAGTCACTCAAAAAATTGGGGGTTTGATAACTAGCCAAAGAATGAATAGCAGGACTTTAAACTCAATCCTTATGTCAGTTGTTCGATCAAACCAATCCTTTCAAGAATATCAGAATAAGTCCTGGTTCTATTTCTTTTTGAACTTTGGTTTTAAGCCTCTGTTGTCTTCTCAATTTTAAGGTTCTACTTTCCAGGCCATCCTTTTAAATAGTGTTGATCATCAATAATTAAAAAAAAAAAAAAAGCATGTGGTTAGTTACAATGTCTTCTAAATATCAACACTATGTAAAGCCTAAAATATGGTCTACATGGAAGTCAATCAAAGCCACCAGAAGTGGCTGACTGATCAGGAATATTTTATGTAATAGTTGTTTGTCTCCTTTAAGAAATGTCACATATTTTGTTAGATATATGCCTTCAAAATCTCAATTATCTTATTTATCTTCTATTCCATGTCACTAGCTTCTCTTTTGGTATAAATTGTTTGTTTCAATATCAAATAACTTAAACCATGGTGGAACTTTGGAAGGTAATCTTAAATTCCTTATTTTTCAAACATAAGAGAAATAGGAAAATTGAAGTTTAGAAGAGAAGAAGTATGAAGGGATATGATTTTGGTGTTTTCAATGAAAGGGAGGAGTTAACAAGAAGAAAGGGAAGCAAGGCAGAAAAGATACCATATTGTCCAAGATTTTTCTGATGTAGTAGAGGTTCACAACTTCTGGAAAGGATCATTGCATGCTTGGAAAACCAGATTATGATTGGAAGCTGCTCGAGGAAGATTTATTATTCCTTTCCTTCCTGCTAGCACAGCAGATTGCAACCACCAGTTAATTTCAAGCATTTTGGAAGTTTTTTAACATGCAGTTTTTCCTCATTGTGCTCCTCCAGAGGTGGCATAAAGTAGAGATCCTGAATAGAGCAGAGTAGAGGAAGCAGATTCATGTAGCCAACCCCATGTAGTTGGGAAAAGGCTTTGATGAGTTGAGTTGAGTTGAGTTGAGCTCCGAGAGTATTCAGAAAGCTAGAAGATAAATGGAAAGATTCATTGTGTGATTTGTCACCTTACAATCTACCATATTCAAGGATATGATTTTTTGGGGTGAAAATAACCTCCTAATGGTAACAACCAAATCCATTTACTTTATATTAATATTTCATTTATGTATTTTAATTCAATGAAGGACTATTATACATAAATCACAATGAGTTTAAAAAAAAAGTCCTTTGAAAAATATTAAATGTTAAAATTCAGTCAATTATATAACACATTAAACTTTTATACATTTTACGATGCCATTCATGTACATATTGTATTATAACATTTGCACAAAATTAGAAGTATTTAAGCACATTTTAAATCTTATTAATATCATTATCAGATTTTTATATAGATTTGCCGAGCATCAGACAAGAAACATTATTATTATGACATGGTAACTATTAATGCATTAAATATTTTACCTAATTTTCCTAACTTTGAAATTGAAGATATCAGGGATCTTTCTCCTGCCTGAGCAGCAGAAAATAGAAGATATTTCTCAAGAAACCATAGCATTTCAGAGTAGATGACCAACTAGAAAACATAACAAATAAAGAAACGGCTATGCCATACAACACAAAAAGGTAGCATAAGGATGCAACTTAATTTAATTTCAAACCAATACATGTAACAGGAAAGCAGCATTTACAAATGCATTCATACCATATGGCTCAAAAATTAGAGCAATGCACCACCTAGCTCCCTAACATGTGGATCCACCTGAAACTTGAAGATAGGGCCTATGCATCACTAGGAGAGCTGTGTGGTCCCTGGCATGTATGAATGAAAGTCGCCAGTACATGCTAGTGGCTCCACCATCCCATATGTGATATACCTTTCCTGTTAAAAAAAAAAAAAGATTTCCTCAACATGGAAGGCTTGATTTAGTACAAGAGGCAGATTCATACTGCACTGAACATTGATTTCATATTTGATGTGATGCCATGTAGGAAAGGAAGCTGTCAGCAACTGGTAAAGGATCCAAATAGTTCTGTGAAAGGTTTTGAACATGCATTGTACGGTTGTACCCAATATTGATCTCGTAGTATATCTAGCCATTCTAATGTAACTATGAACCAGAATGTTTGGAGAGGAGAGGAAAGGAAACCCTCAATCTCTTCTATAATGAATGTTTTCTTCTAGAACCACGAAACAAATTAAAACAAGCATGGGATTCTTTATTGAAAATATTATGTTCTCAAGTTCAAATTATTCAAGCTTTTGTCAGTCATAATTCTGCTACTGATTATTTATATAATTGAAACCTGTAAGCATCTTCTTTTGGAATGTCATTGTCATTTTGTGATTCATCATTCCATGCCTTCCATTCTATGTGCTTCCCATGAGCTATCATATTTTTATTTTTCTGCTAGTTATAGATAGTATCAGACATCTAATTAGCTAATAGTTAATATCAGAATTCTTATCATCTCATATCTCTTTCTTTCAGGAGGTTGTCATAGGGGGAGGTCATAGTAGTGCCATAGATTGGTGGGCTCTTGGTAAGAACTTAACTATTGGTGCCATCCATTATTTTCTCTTTGCTTGAAGATGCATGCATCTGAAAGTATGTTCATTTGACAAGCAACAATAAACATGTTTTTCTTATCAAACCGTCATTCGAATTTCAATGTCTAGCATATAGCCATCAAATGACTCTAAATTTTGTGGGGAAAATGGGCCACTAGAATGAGCTCACTTATTATAGGCGGCAATATCTGTTCCTTGCAGTGAAAGAGTTTTCTCATGGAGGCAAGATGACCACAGTTCCTTGCTTCTTGCTTCCTAAAAGCATGTTGACCATCATAAAGATTATTACAAGGTTAAAGTACCTAGGAACAGGCTGTACAGGCCAGGATGTATAGGGAAATACCAGGCACTCAAAACTCGATGTGACCACAAGTCACATGCAAATGCAAATATAACATTAGGCGAAGTCAACAAGCAGTCTAAGTAGCAGGGTATCCAATTCTGGATGCAGCAAAAAGGATTCATGAACATCTGGTCAGTACTGTAGGAACTAGATACTGCAAAGTGGTGAGAACTTTTAAATTTTCCATTATTAACTTTAAGCTCCTTTTCAAGTTTGGACCAAATTCTTGATTGTTTAAACTCCTGTCAAACCATCTCATTTAAACTCCTCTCAAACCTCATGGATGGCCAGTCTCTCATCCAGTCCTACCTCAATTACTCAACAGTTTTCATCCTTACAGAACTCCTATATATTCCTCCCCAATTAAAACTTACGTTGCAAATTTTAGATTCCCAACTAGATCAAAAGGCCATTAGAATTCTATCATATATATGCAATGATGATGATGATGATTGTCATCCTATGGAGGTAGAGTGTAGCTCAATACAATGGTATTGATATTCACTAAGATATCCCAAAATAAAGCAATGCTTGTATGACAAGCTTACTGCATTTTATGTAAGTTTAATCCCTGCTAATGTTTTGTCTACGATGGCAGATTGAAAACAACCTTAGTCAACATAATGCCCTGTATGCAGCAGAAAACAACTAGGTTCGTTTTGAAAAAAAATTAGATACATTGTGGAAAGAAAACCACATGAAATTACCCGGTTCAGATTATTATGGAATGCCTGCATGATTGAAGGTATGCATAGACATCTTTATGCAACTTACAAACAGAAAGAATTGAAGTACCAATTCAGATATTGCTACAATCAACTGTCTTGCATTCGTTAGTCTAAAACTTATAATTGTGAGTAAGATCATAATATTGCTGATATATGTAGACAAAAGCATTTATGTAAAATATTTTACTTGTGACTTTTTGTATACACCTGTAACTAATGTTCTTTGCGACAAGCTAAAATGCATTTTTTTAGATAAATATGCTAATAAAGAACAGCCCCATGTAGTTGAGAAAAGGCTTAGATGAGTTGAGTTGAGTATGCTTATAAAGACCAGTGGTCAATTATATAATGCATGTAACACCTCAAGTATCAACTGTCAAGTGATCAGTCACTGAACTGCCTTACAAGTAGCTCCAGTCACCTTCTTGATCACTGTCTTAATAAGCTTCTATTCAAACTTTGGAATAATTGACAGAGCAAATTCTCTTTGCCATCTCTAAGTTTTTTTTTTTTTTTTTTTTTGCTAATCAGCCAACTTGAAGATATTATAGCATTGACTAATTTTTCAAATTGCAGGAATTTTGTTGTATGAGATGTTATATGGCCGGACACCTTTTCGAGGAAAGAATAGGCAAAGGACATTTGCCAACATTTTGTACAAAGGCCTCACATTTCCTAGCAGCATTCCAGTAAGAAAATGTCTCCAATCAGATCTTGTGATTCTTAATTCTCTAAATTTAGTCTACAGCTGATGCCTGACCAGTTCTTTTACTTATTTATAAAGATTTAATATCCAATTTTATACTATCCGTTCCCATTAAGGCATCAGTTGTCACAATCCTGTTTCATTTATCCTGCAATGATGGGAACAAGGCTAGCACCATCAAACGGGTGTTGGCTCTGAGCTAGGATGGCACAGCAAAAGGATTTAATGTGTAACTGGAAATTATCAGATATTAACGTGCAAAATACCAGGTTCCCTCCTTGTTAGCACATAGGATCCCCACTTTCAACCTGATACACCAGAGGAAAAGAAACAGACAGACGCTAGACTCTGAGCAGTGATTCCAAATTGTATTCAAACTTGTTACATGGCATCAAATGTGAGGTTCCTGGCCAGGGCTTATTAGCATGTAGGAAAGTTCTTTCATATAGATCTGACAGGTGCTTCCAAACCACAGAAGTCTGCTAATTTTTGTTAAAAAATAAGTGAATATGACAATTATGAATTTGTCATTTCTTTTCATCATCTCAGTTCTGTAACTATCCGAAACAAATGGTAATGCCTACATCCCATGTCTAGTGAACAAAAAAATGTCAAGAAAACTTTATATGTCTGAAGGACTTAATTATTAGTTTTAACTGTTAGTCCTATCAGTCACATGATGATTAAATGGTAAATTTTTGAACTTTTAATTGTTTTACATGGGCTTCCACAACCATGAGAAAAGCAATGCAGCAGAGCTGCCAAAATGGGGAGTCCATTTAGCACTAAGCTGGTGGAACCAGACAAGCCTGTCACATGAATTTCAACTGTTCCTCCTGATTGCAAATCTGGAGTATTGACCATATAATGGAAAGATCCATTTGAAGATCCCAGCCTAGACTTGAGTCTCCACTAAGACAGCGTAGATATCTTAGAACTAGCTAACTATGTCAAAGCAAAAAAATCTAATCTCAAATTCTCTCCTTTTCTAAATCAAGGACATACAGCCAGTTTGCTGCCTGCTAGAGTCACCACCAATAACCTTAGCCTTTCTAAACATTAGAGAAGCTCTTGAAGTTTGTCAAATATTCTACTCAGCCAATCAGGCACTACCTCAACCATGGATAAACCTTCTGAACTCTGGTTCCAAACATGGCTAACCATCGACCACTTTATATTGAGATCTCATCATGGCTTTAGTGTCCCAAACAACCTGAAAGAGATCAGGAAATCTGCTAAAATGTGAACAGTCTCCTAACCATATACATTTGAAAGAGCCAGACAATCTGCCATCACCAACTGAACATTAGTAGCAAACAGAAAAACATCAGCTGACTTTATCACACCCTTTCATAAGAAGGAGGCTCCTTTTGAGGAAACAAGACTGAAAACTAATACATGGTTACCCCTAAGATAAGCAACTTTAATTACACCAGACCATAAGTTTGGAGAGCCATCATCAAACAATCTCTAGAGCCACTTTCCAAGTGAAATCCTTAAGGTTAAGGATGGGTAGGGAATAACCCCCATTTATCCCATAAGACCCAGAGACAAGTGCCAAACAGGAGTTTAGGCCAGTAAGTTTACCTATACCAACAATCTAGTCAAACCAGGTTTAATGGGTTTAATTCAATAAGAAGGGGGAGCTGGTATGGGCTATCCCCAGTTGGTTTAAGTCATATTAAATTCCATTTATTCCAAAAATATTTCTCCCTCTTATTTAGAGGATACACCATGTTTAATAATATTATTATTATCCTAAAAAATTATTATGGTATAAATTCTCAATATTATGGTTTATTATAATATGTCATACCATATCACATAATACCATGTTATGGTGCAATATTATATCATATTATGTCATTACATGTTATATTAATTTAATGATTTATCATATTTAATATAATATTAGGATAATCCAACATTAAAGATTTAAATATAAAGGAAATTGTAAGGGCAAATTTATCCATGACACCAGAATATTATCTTCTCTTTTCTTATCCTCAGACAGCATCCAAATTGCAAACTGAAAAGAAACTGACTAGGCCGATCCCATGATTTATGGAATATTCTAATTAGGTAGATCCTATGATTTATGAAATATTCTAATTAGGTAGATTCCATGATTTATGAATATTCTAATTAATCAGCCTGATCTTAGAAAATCAACCTGATCTTGTTGATCCTAGAAAATCAGTCTAATCCTAGAATATTCTAATTAGATCAACCTGATCCTAAGAAATCAGTTTGATCCTAGGAATACAAGATGTTAAAAATTGTTACAAAATTTTTCACACCCCACCTCAAGCTGGTGAATAGAAATTTTCACTCCCAGCTTGGAAACTACATTTTGAAACCTTGAACTACTTAAACCCTTGGTAAGCACATCTGCAAGTTGGCCACATGTGGAAACATAAGGTGTACAAATCAATCCACTTTTCAACTTCTCTTTGATGAAGTGTCTATCCATCTCAATGTGCTTTGTTTGATCATGCTATACTGGATTGTGTGCTATGCTGATTGCTGACTTATTATCACAGTAGAGTCTCATTAGACCATCCCATTTGATTTTTAAGTCTTCTAAAATGATCTTTAACCAAAGTAGCTTGCACACACCTTGAGCCATTGCTTGAAATTCTGCCTCTGCACTTGATCGTGCTACCACACTTTGCTTCTTACTCCTCCACATCACGAGATTCCACCAAGAAAAGTACAATAACCTGAAGTTGATCTTCTGTCTACAATTGATCCAGCATAGTCTGCATCTGTATATGCCTTAAATACTAAGCCTTCATTCCTTTTAAATAGAATACATTTTCCTAGTGTTCCTTTAAGATACTGTAATACCCTATAAGCTGCTTGCAAATGGATATTCTTCGGACTATGCATAAATTACACTCACTGCATAAGCTATATCTGGTCATGTGTGAGACAGATAAATAAGTTTTCCTATCAGACGTTAGTACATCTCTCTATCTACAGCAGAATCTTCTTCTGCTAGTCCAAGTCTATGATCAAGATCTATTGGAGTACTTCCCGTTTGCATGTTATTTTGCCTATTTTCTTAAGAAGATCTGTAACATACTTTTGTTGAGAGATAAATATACTTGGCCTCGAGTAGCCACATCAATTCCAAAAAAATATTTCAGCCTCCCTAATGCCTTGATCCCAAACTCCTTAGCCAAACATTGACTTAAGAACCGTTTCTCCTCATCATCATCTTCAGGCACTATTATATCATCAACATATACTAAGAAAGCTGTAACTCCCCCTATAGGTCAGTGCTTAATGAACAATGCATGGTCCCCTTGACTTTGCCTGTATGTATGGCTATCATAACTCTTGCAAATCTCCCAAACCATACCCATGGAAACTGTTTGAGTCCATACAAAGCTTTCTTCAACTTACACACTGTATGAGTTGCCAAGTCTTTTCCATAACCTGATGAAATTTTCATATAAATTTCTTCCTCTAGTTCTCCATGCAAAAATGCATTCTTGACATCAAACTGCTGCAAATCCCAACCATAATTAGCTGCTAAAGACAACAATATTCTGATAGTGTTCATCTTTGCAACCGAAGCAAAAGTCGCTAGATAATCCACCCCACAGGTTTGTGTATACCCCTTGACCATCAATCTTACTTTATATCTCTCTAGTGATCCATCCACTCTATACTTCACAGTTTTTTTTCCTATAGGCAACTTCACTAGCTCCCAAGTCTTGTTTTTTTCCAATGCCTCCATTTCCATATTCATAGCATGTTTTCATTTCTCATTGGATAAAGCCTCGGACACGGTGGTAGGTATAGCAATAGTGTTTAGGCTAACAAGAAAGGTTTTATGAGATGGTGAAAATTTCTTGAAAGACAAAATTTGAGAGAGGATATAAAGGTCGTTTCGTGCACTCTCTTGTTTTCTTCCTAATTACAATAGGAAGGTTTAAATCATCATCAATTCATAAGGCTCAATCTCAGTTTGTAATGTAGGTTCAGAAATTGTTACCTCATTCGTAGAATTCGGATTTGACTCTTAGATCTGTACAGATTCAGGATAGCCGTCTCCTTCCTTGAATACACCTTGCCATATCTCTCATCTTCAAGAGCAAAGTTAGATCTTTCTGGAGAATTTTCTAACACAGACATAGACATAGACATCGAATCGAGCATGAGACATGGACTTGAGGATACAGAAGATCTTTCTGAAGAATTTTCTGACACAGACATAGGCATAGACATCGAATCGGGTATGGAACATGGACTTAAGGATATAGGGGAAGGACACGAAGCTAGTTGAGAACTTGAATTTGAGAAAGGAAATAGGATGACGATGGCAGCTCAAGAGGAAAAAGTCCTTATCTTCCATTACATATTTCTCCTCCTGAAGATAAGGAATAGTGTAATAGAACTTTTGTTCATTGAAGGTAACATCTGCTGAAATATAGAATTTTTTTGACGGAGGATGGTAACACTTATACCCCTTTTGAGTCGAAGAATAACCTACAAAGACACATTTCAATGCCCTTGGATCAAGTTTCCCCCTATTTTGACTATGAATATGAACAAATGCCACGCATCCAAATATCCTAGGAACAAAATTATTTATGATTTTAAAGCCAGGATAATGTTGAAAGCATTTTGCATTGAACTTTTGAAACCCAAGACTTTAGAAGGCAATCGGTTTATAAGATGTGTAGCTGTAAAAACTGCTTCCCCCAAAAAAAATTTGGTACATTCTTTTGGAACATGAAGGCTTGAGTTGACTCAAGAATGACCATTTTTTCTTTCTGCAACTCATTTTGTTATGAGATATTGACACAGAATGACTCATGTACTATTCATTCCTTCTGAAAGTATGGAGTAAGAACTTGATTAAAATAGTCCCTAACATTATCTGACCAAAATCTTTTGATATTGACCCAGATTGATTTTTAATCATGAAGTGAAAGTTTGAAAGAATGGTGCTGACATCAGACTTGTTTTTAAGCAAGAAAATCCAAGTAACACGAGTACAATATCAATAAATGACACAAACCATCACGCCCTAGAAACATTAGGAATAGTAGATGGACCCCAAATGTCACTGTGAATAATGTAAAAAGAACAGAACTTCTTTTATTACTAATTGAAATGGTACTCGTTTGTTTAGCAAGTTCACACACTTCACAATAACAATTCTTGAAATCTAAACCTTTAAACAAAGAAGAAAACATAATTTTAATGGTTCTAAATGATGGATGTCCAAGTCGGCGATGGTAAATCTAAACCTTTTCTTTATTGGATGAAAAACTTTCAGAAATAAAGGAATGAGATAACTTGATCTTGGTGGTGCTTAATTGGCTTGGTGCTTCAAGATAGTAAAGGCCATCACATTCTCTAGCAAGTTCAATCGTCCTTCCCAAATCCTTGTCTTGAAATATACAATGACTGATGAAAAACCACATTGCAACATAAATTCTGAGTAAATTTTTGAACAGATACAAGGTTAAAGATAATTTGGGAACATGAAGAACATTTCTTAGGATAAGTGATGGTTTTATTCTAACATCTCCTACACCTGCTACAATGGTCAAGGAACCATCAGTTGTGGCTATTTTTCTACTACTTGGACATGAAGAATATTTGAAGAAAACCCAAGATATGGTCGGTAGCTTCCGAGTCTAAAACCCAAGAATCGGCAAAGGTTCTATCTGAGGCATTTAATCCAATAGAGAAAGAAAACTCACCTGAATAGGCCAATGAACACGTACTTGAAGGTTTGCCAAGATTGCTAATAAGGGATCTCAACCTTTCGACCTCTTCTTGATTGATAGCAACCGGCTCATATGGTGCTGCTTCATTCTGTTGAGTTGCAGCAACATGGGCTTGGCCATTGTTCCTTATTTGTCCTCCTATTTGATAAGCTTGATAAACTTGCTGTTGAATTTTTTGATCACTCTGATGATCCCATTCTCGGCTTAAAATAAGAAGTTTGTTTGTTTGTTTTAGCAATCTCAGACATCGTAGTCTATGAAAAAATACCAGCTATGAAGGCTGGCGCAACAGGAAGAAGAAAAAAGAATGTCAGCAATGAAGGCCAACAATAAGTCGGCAATAAAGGATGAGAAAGAGCAGACAGAAACTTGGCAATGAAGGCCAAAAAAATTTCAAAGGTGTGAAACCCTAGGGCTCTAATACCACGTCAGAAATTGAAGAATAATTTTTTTTTCACTTTATATTTATGTAATGCGCAAAAGGTTTGTTATATACAAAACCTCGCTACTAAAAAAAAAGAAACTGACTAGGCCGATCCCATGATTTATGGAATATTTTAATTAGGTAGATCTCATGATTTATGAAATATTCTAATTAGGTAATCCCATGATTTATGGAATATTCTAATTAGATCAGCCTAATCTTAGGAAATCACCCTTATCTTACAAGATTAGCCTGATCCTAGGAAATCAACCTAATCCTAGAATATTCTAATTAGATCGGCCTGATCTTAGAAAATCAGTCTGATCTAAAAATCAAGCTGTTAAAAATTGTTATAAAATTTTCTACACAAACAATATGACAAACAAAATCACAATCGTTACTTACGATAACAACATCTTTCCAATCAGAAACAATACATCATTCCAAATAAATTTACCAAAAGTCTAAATGGTATAAAGCCTACTTATCCCCATAAACACCACCTCTTTTCCCTACCTCACCTAAATGCTTTTCTCTGGTACCATCAGCAAAATAATAAAGTTGATTATGTTGATTCCTATTTGGCTAACCGTGTGTATGTATACTGGGCAGGTTAGCCTTGCAGCCAGGCAGTTAATCCATGGATTGCTCCACAGAGACCCTGCTTATCGTATGGGATCGATTATTGGTGCAAATGAAATCAAACAACATCCCTTCTTCCATGGGATTAATTGGCCTCTTATTCGTTGCATGGTAATTTATATCAGGGTGATCTATATTTGTTCCCCTTTGGAAAGCAGTCATTCGTGAAAACATCTAAGTATTCCATGTATTTATGTTTTTACAGACTCCACCTGACCTAGAAGTTCCTCTTCAACTGATTAGGAGAGAATCCGATTCAAAAGCTAAGGATGCACAGTGGGATGACGAGGAAATGCTTGTTCAAAGTCTCGAAACATTTTAAGGTGAGAATTACTCTCGCAGCTAAGGAACATGTATATGCAATATGTTGCTAGACATATGCATGCACTGGTCAAAGAAATGCTCCTATTTTCAAACTTCTGTTTATGGAAAATAAAATTCTTTTAGAACAGCACTGCTAAGGAAGGAAATGCTGAAGATATACAGGCAAAATCCACCAAGGATTCTGGCATGTCAGACATAGTTGCTTTCTGATTTTTATAAGCTAGATTCTTTCTTGAAGCAAGGATGCTTTCTGGCATTATGGTTAAATGCAGATCAAGGCATCTCCAGCTTGCAGATCCAAGCTACACAGTTCTGAGCCATCTATCGATCTTTCAGAGACCTAATAAAAAACAGCCATGTTATAAATATTTACCTTGCGGTGTATCAGCTGCAAGCACTCCAAGCTAACAGTGGCTGACTTTTGTCAATCATCATGCTGTTTTTCATAACATATGGGCCTCATAAATAATGATTGTAGAATAACATAAAAGAAGCAGTTTTGTTTTCTTCTAACTATTGATTTTCCATAGATTATGCAGGTAGTTGCTTGGTTAAGAGGATCTAGTGTTTTCCTTCTCTCACAGATTTTCCAGTTCAATTGCTTTGTTATGAGATTATCATCCTATTCTGATAAACATTGGTGAGGGTAATGCGCAGGTCGCCATGTCCAGCAAAGAGAAGTGATGTATATCACTTGTTATTTTGGATGAGCAAAATGTTATAATGTAATCAGAGAATAAAAGGACAACATCATTTTAAGGTGTTTAAGATGTCTTTGTTACTGAGGACCACCATCACCTCTGCAACATAAGATTTTTTTATGTTGTACATTTTTAATAATGACTATACATAGGACAGTATGTGCTAAATATTTTTGTACTTCTACCTGGTTTAAATAAAATTGTGATCCATGGTTGTAAGAATATAAGAGGACATATCATTAGGTTTTGCTTCATGCATGGCCTGCCAGATGTGAAGAAATATTAAATGAAATATCTTCATCTTTTGAAGAGCATAAGGCTGAAGGGTTCAACATCCAACCTTTTTTGAGAAATACAGTGGGGGCTCCCCAGGTTTGAACTCTTGTCCCCTCCAGTTTGGGGAGGGCTGCCAAGAGGCTGAGAGAAGGCTGGTTCAACATTGATCTTATAAGCTTAAAAGCAATTAAATATTTGATCAATATTGTAGCAAATATATTCTCATTTGCATTCAACTTTGCAGCCTTGCTAATTCCCCTGAAGAAACTTCTTGTAGAAGACTTTCAAACATATCAACTAATGTCTATCTATGCAGAAATGTTAATAAATGTGGGTGGAAACTTGCTAAAGGGGAGTACTAAGAAGGTACAGCCAGAGACTATGTCAGTTACTCAGTTTTGCAATTTATTAGCTAAAGAATATGATTAAAATTGTGGATTTTAAATTATGGACAAAGTCATAAGGTCATACAAGTAATAAGACAGTCATTTGATGATCAAGCTCGAGGTTTTCGAAGCAGCTTAAATGTTATTAGATCAGCTCTAAAGGTGTTTCAGATCAATAAATAAATGATAAGAGTTGACACTGAAGGGTTTCATGGATGAAATTCATATCCATTCGACTGCTACAAGTGTGACTTGGGAAGGTAGACTGAAACTGAATCCTAAGAGGGGGGGGAAATTGATGTTTGAAATGCTGCAATCTCAACTTTGAGCTAATATTGAGTCTGTATTCATACACTAGAGCAGAATTAGCAACTTAGTTGGGTCCAAAAGCAGAGCTAGACCTGATTAAGATCCATCCTGCAAAATGCATTCAAATTTACTTCAGCCTAATCAGCCAACAGGATCCATTAAGCAAAGAGATTTGTCCAAGTCTAATAAGTTAGACCCAAAGTTCAACCAGATTAGGACATGATCTTGCTGAATCCACACCTTTATTTAGAGCCTACATGATCTCCCCTCACAAATATCCCATACCAAGTTTTACAACCAGAGATCATATGTGTCATTGCAATACAAGCTAAAGGCCCTCTTCATGAAATTATCTGAAGATAATTTTCCAGGAATAAAGGTCTCCCATTCAACTAAATTAAAGTTGGACAATATTGGTCATGAAAGTGCCAACATCACACAATAGGTGTAAAAACTAATTGATAAGTCTATTTATTATCCCAATTTAATCATTAAAATAAATATTAATTATTTTAAATTTATTAAGAATTAATACTTTTTATGGATATTTGCAGAAAGGAGCCTATAGATGGAAAAATCTAAATTTTTGGAGTCCAACGTTGCAAACGACACTCAAATCAGGACTCTGTTTATCCGAAAAGGAAGAAAAAGATGATTTCGCATGATTCTTGGTACAAACTAAGGCAGGTGATGTAAAACGAACGGTTGAGGAGTTTTCTCACAATATCTGAACGATCTCGAACTTGATTGACTCCAACTTTGACTGGAAGGAAGCCCTAACAAGCTCTATAAGAAGGACCTCATGCAGTAGTCAAGAGGAGTTTTCTCTAAAGTTCTTTTTATTTTTCGTTTATTTAGATCATTGTATTTAGGCCTAGGAGAAGAAAATTATGAAGGGAATGCTAACGGTAGCAATGCGTGGCTAAATTCCTTTAACTTGGGATAATGAAGAAGCTTGTAACCAAGTTCTATCTTTCTTTTTATTCTTAATTTCTATACAATAAAAATTATGCTCTTCTTTCATATATATTTTGAGTTTTATTTTTTTATCAAGTTTTAGATCTAGCATACACGGCCTATACCCTCTATCGACGTGCCGTGATCTCAGGATATGATACTTGCTTAAGAGAGATAGATCGTAGTATGGTAGTTTAGACCTCTAATTTTATAAATAATTAGATAATTTATACTTTAAGTGGACGTGTCATGATCTCCTGATACGATCCGTACCTGACAAGAGATAAATTATTCTAATCCTATATTTGAAAAAATTATTGTTATTGCAATATAAAGAAAAGAAGATAAAACCTATTTGTATAATGGATTCGGATTCCTAAGTTGTCTTTTCTGCTGTCTTAATTTCATTAATTAATTAGTTGTTATCTTTTAAGAACCACCACTCTTACATTAATCCTCTACAAATAATTTTATTTTATTTCTTTTCATAAAATAATTGACCTTGATCCTCGAGGATACGATCTCGATTCACCACTAGCTATAGTAGTGAGTAGGTTTTATTTTTGACTGCCAATGATAGCAATCACTGGTCATATGATGAATGCTGGCATAACGTGCCCTTCTAGTGAATCCATTCAAAGTAGTGAGCATTCCATGATGAATAAAAACTAATTGAGAATTTTGTGCTGTTTAGCATTAACATTTCAAGAGCAGTATTATATCAGCAAGGTCTTCGCACAGTAAGCTTCCAGATTAATTCCCTTCTCGTGGGATTAATGCACTCAGAACTAATACACAGAAACTTATGAAAAGGGTGAAAAAAAGAAGTTTGCACACTAAGTGCATACACTCAAGCAAAGCACAAGAAATAATTGCTCTAACAAGAAGCTAAGTTCGACATGCCCATGAAACAAGAAAGTAAAACCATATAAAGTAAACCTCTGATTTGTATTCACTGATAAATGGCTCTGAAGTGATATAACAGATTTAATCAACATATTTGGTGATGGTTACAGATGCTACCTCGAGGGGTTGGAAAATTGATCTGATACTAGAACCAGGCAATTAACAACTAGAAGCTTCTATACGATTTCAGACCACTGAGAATCCAAGGAGAATGAAATTGGAGATGTTGAATGCTATAGCTTCAATAAGACCAAAAAGTATGAAAAGAAAGTACAGAAAATCTAATCTGATGGTGGCATGCTTTTAAAAGCCTGCAAAGAAGAAAATAAGTGGTTGAAGTTGAGAGCAACCTCTAAATATTGTCAAGGCTATTACAAAACCAAAGATATGTCACTGGCTCTAAAAGCCTGTCCTAACTCAGAATCTAATTAGCCATAATGCAAAGCAAAAAAAAGAAAAAGCTAGAAGGAAAAGAAATGAATTGAGCTAGAATAACTAATATGAAATATACACAGCATATAATCTCAGGATTTATGGATGAAAAGAATCCATTTAAGGATATTCAAAGGGTTGTGGTGGTGCAATGGAAAGTAGAGCATGTAATGCCCTGAGCCAGTGTTGGTGGCTGCATCTCTGATAATCTCAAATGGTACAATCACTCCTATTCTCATATATTCACTAACATTTTCTTCTTGGTCCCTTTTCTGAAAGTTGCTAATGATGTCAAACCAATGGAGCAAAATGATGGTATTAGTAAAAAGCACTTACTAAGAAGTCATTAAATACAACGACAACAATAACTAAGCCTCAATCCTAAACTTGTTGAAGTTAACTTTTTTTTTTTCATGAACTCTTTTTCTTCATTCTGCTTGGTTTTGAGCCTATTTACTATAATATGTGGAAATATCAAGTCTTGCTTTCTCTAATGTGATTTCAATCTATTTTCAACTCTATTTTTTTTCATATATCAAGTTATTCTTTTGTACCGATGCATCACTACGCCTACGTTGTATAATGTCACACATCTAAATTATTCTTTTTCTTAATTTGTCCTCAACTGATGTTGCCTTGATACCTCTGCCTTTCATAAATTATTTCATTTCTTATTTTATCTTTTCTTACATAACCATACATCCATCTCAATACTCTCATTTTAACTACATTCATCTTATACACATGTTTCATTCGATAGTTTGTACTATAAAAAAAGATGGTCCTATAGCTATCCCATAAAATTTTTCCTTCAACTTCATAATTATCCAATAATCATATGATATCGCAGCTATACTTTTCTATTTTATCTAACTTACTTTAATTGTATGAATAACATCCTCTTCAATATGACCTTAGAAACTTCAAGATCCTAATTTTCACACACTCTCTCTCTATTCCTAATTTACTAAAACTGCAATCCATATTCTATCTTCGCATACTTAACTTAAAAGCCTTGGATTCTAATGCACTTCTCCAAATTCCAACTTACGATTATCTTCGACTTTAGTTTCATCAACTAAAAGTCTAAGACTATATAGTTTGCACATAGCATACAACAAAAAATATCATTTGATTGTGTCTAATAAGCTTATCCATAACTAGTATAAAAAGATAAGAATTAAAAATAAATCCTTGATATAAATATTTTATGATAAAAAACTTGCTAATATTATCGCCAGTAGTTCTTATACTAGTAATCACTTTACCATACATATCCTTAATTACATTAATATGCTTATCAAAATCTTATTTATTTGTTAACACCTATCGTAAATTTTTTTAGGGACTCTAAATATGCTTTTTTTTTAATCAATAAAAACTATATGAAGATTTTTTCTTTTTCTCTATATTTTTTCATTAACCTCCAAAAGAATTAATGTTTTTCTATAGCTGGCCTTCCTGGCATAAAACTGAATTAGTTTCTCTAAGGTTTTTATATGGCTTATGAGTTAACACCATAATTATAGCAATTTTGAATATTACCTTTATTCCTATAAATTAATATTATGATGCTCTTCCTTTATTTATCAGATATTTTTTTAGTCTTTAATATATTATTAAATAGATTAGATAAGGTTTTAAATCTTATGGGACAAAGGTATCCCAATTTTTCTATGAAAGGGATGCCTTGCATTGTGTTCCATCTTGGTCTTTGACCCGATCACGTGTCATATTACTTATTTGAGATTTTTTATAAAAAAATATTTATAAAATTTTAGTATTTAATCGATTTTTAAACATATTTGAACTACAAATGTTATATTTATGATGAATTAGATCTATTTAAAATTGACATTATAATATATTATGATTGAGACAAGATGGAACAATCGAGATTGGTCCTAGAATCTCTTTATGACGATATGTCTTAGCCATCTCGAATCCTATCCCATCGAGGTTTAAATCCCTAAAATTAGTTAACTAAATTACTTACGCATCACCTAAACACTTCCAAACCTCAATAAGAATTCCATCAGGCTTAACTACTTTTCTTAATTTTATCTTTCTCACATCCTTTTTTATCTCAAATATCCTAATTCTATGTGTATACTTTGACATTTCTATTCTCATAAAACCAGTTAGGCATCCTAAATTATTTAAAAAAGTTTATTTTATAATTTATTAAAACAACTTCTTTATCTTTTTTTTCTTGTTCTTCTTAACTAGAGATTTTTATTTTCATCTTTAATGCATTTAGTGTGAGTGATATTTTTAATTTTTCTTTTCTCTTAGTCTTACAATTGTATACATACTAACTTGCATTACAAATCTTTATATGCCTTAAATTTAGTCTTTCATGCTGCCTTTTGACCTCTTTTTTCTTGCCTTATAGCATTCTCTTTTAATCTTAATCATCAAAAAATTTTCTCATTCCACCGTCAAATGACCTTTTTTGCGTTGACTCTCTGAGCATCTTTGTAACTATTGTCCTAATAATGCTAGCCATCTCTTCTTATAATGGCATTGATTTTTTCATATAGACTTCATTAATGATGGTAGTTACACGATCATCATGATGCTCCGGCATCGCAATGATTA
The DNA here is from genome assembly GCA_900491605.1 of Calamus simplicifolius. Taxonomy (NCBI): domain Eukaryota; kingdom Viridiplantae; phylum Streptophyta; class Magnoliopsida; order Arecales; family Arecaceae; genus Calamus; species Calamus simplicifolius. Next base: position 220,824 of record UESW01003856.1, read on the forward strand.
TGAATTACTAGAGCTAAGGATCACAAGCATATCATTTGTTTTTAACTGAAAATTTTAAGAAATTCAATATTTTTGCTGCAAGTTTCTCAATTTCGTCAAGAATAATATCTTTGCATTTCTATATTCTGGGAAAAAAATTAAGCACCTTGAATATTTCTTTTCATAAAGGTGTGGGTAGCATCAAAGTAGTTTCACTAGTGAAATACAAGTCACACATCTTCATGGAGGTAATGAAAAGCACAACCAGCAAAAGTATTGGAACAAAGAAAAAATGACAATATGTTTCACAATTCTATTAAAAGATAGATTTCTCATCTTCCATGTCATAATTTCCATGACTCCAGCTCTCTCCATCACATTTACAAGCACCATTGACAATACACAGAAGCAATATGATTCTCATCAACACTCTGCAATAGAGTTTTTTGCACATCAGATATTGTAATAAGAATTAAAAACAACATCAAGAAGAGTACGTCAATTGCAGCTAGATTAATGCTCTGTTTGGATGGAGAGAAAGTGGAAGAAAGAAAACTGAAGGAGAGAAAAATGGAGGAAAGAAAATTAAGAGAAAATATTTTCTCTCCTTCTGTTTGGATGATGGAAGGAAAATAGAGAGGAGAAAAAAGTTGATAATTTACAATGACAATAATATCCTTATTATAGATGATTAAAAATGCATCGGATATTTTTTGGAAGGGTCAATATTGGAATGAAAAAAAAAATGAAACACTTTTGAGTTTTCTCTCTGATTTCGAAGAGAAAACTTTTATGTGGACCCACCACTTTTTTTCTCTATTTTTTTTTTCTTTCCTCACTTTCATTTTTATTTCTCTCCTATTTTCTCTCCTAATTTTCTTTCCTCTCTAATTTTCTCTCCATCCAAACAAAGGGTAAAGGTTGCACTCACCAACTAATCCTAGAATGAGATCAAAAGGATCTCTGCGAGTTCTTTCCAAAGATTGCCTCCCAAACCATTGGAGAGAATGGGCCTTTCTTGTCCAAATGCTCTCTAACAGCTTTCTCATCCATAGCAAAACCTCTCGCCGTCAAAGCCCTTACAAAGCTCCCAGCTTCCTCCACCCCCCTTCTCCTTGCAATACCTATCATCAACCAAATCGTTGAAGGTTGTTGCATTTGGTAAATGCCAAGCATCCAGCATCTCCATGCAGAACTCAGCAAAATCCTCCAATTCCCCCCTTGCACAAGCCCTGAATCAGAATTGCATGGCTAAAAGCGTTTGGCACAATCCCATCCTTCTGCATGTTCCTGAAATCCCATCTTCTTGAAAATTTCATCGGCATCTTCTGGTGGGGACTCAGGCAGGCATTATGGAGTCAGAACCAGATAATTGTCATCAGGGCTGGCATCACCAAAATTCAATTTTTTGAAGAGGGAATCTTGAGTCTTATCATCATCTTTCTCTATCTTATCAGAATCTTTCAAGCGACCGCCAATGTCGATTGATTCTTCGTGTTCCTCTTCACTCTCGGGTCCATCAGCAAACAGAGACGGCGAGTTTGGCCCTGAAATTCCCAAATTTTCCTCATAATCTTCGCCACTATTCCTGAACCTCTGGCGAGAATGGCCGAAATCTTCTATTCGTTCTCCCATCAAGAGAGTGTTAGGGGATTCGGCTCTCCGACGTTCGGCGGCCTCTACTCAGCATCCCGCCCTCATCTTTGAGCTTGTGGAAGAGATCCCCGGATCCTCCATCGAGTCTCTTCTCCCCTCTCAAAGGCCTCGTCTTCTCGATCCTCTCCTTGCCATCGTCCCCAAAGTTGAGACATTTAGGTAGTGTTTGATAGAAAAAAATGTTATCCATGGATAAGTGTACGGGATAGAGTTTATCCACTGGCTATCCCTAGGATATCCCTTGGCTATCCCATTGATCATATCAAATGCAAAAAGGTAAATCCATGGGATAACCTTTTTTACTCCTATTTAGAGGGATAACCGGCTATTCCTGCATTCTCTAGGGAATAAATTGAGGGGATATCCCATGGTTAACCATGGATTATCCCTTTGGTTAACTTTCTCAGCTATCCCTTATAGTTAGGCTTTTGGGAATAAGAGAGGATATCCAGAGGATATCCCCTCTTATCCCCTATTTCAAACACTACCTTAGTGTTTGAAATAGGGGATAAGAGGGATATCCTCTGGATATCCTCTCTTATTCCCAAAGCCATAACTATAAGGGATAGCTGAGAATAAAGTTAACCAAGGGATAATCCATGGTTAACCATGGTTAACCATGGGATATCCCCTCAATTTATTCCCTAGAGAATGCGAATAGCCGGTTATCCATCCAATAGGAGTAAAAAAAGGTTATCCCATGGATTACCTTTTTGCATTTGATATGATCAATGGGATAGCCAAGGGATATCCTAGGGATAGCCAGTGGGATAAACTCTATCCGTACTTTATGGATAATATTTTTCTATCAAACACTACCTTAAGGAAGAGATCTTCCGAGGGGCCCCTTTTTCCCTCGCGTCTCATTGGCCTATCGGGGCTAGTGCTGAAATAGGTATTGGATACAGCGCGAAGGGGAGAGCCGCGGGTGAAGACCTCTCCAAGACCTAATCTTTAGGCAAATGCAAGATATTCCAACAGCGCGAAGCTTGGAAACCCTAACCCTATAGAAAAAATATTATCCATGAATAGGGTACGTAATAGAGTTTATCCCCTGGCTATCCCTAGGAATATTCCTTGACTATCCCATTGATCATATCAAATACAAAAAGGTAAATCTATAGGATAACTTTTTTTTACTTTTATTTAGAGGGATAACTAGCTATTCCTGCATTCTCTAGGAAATAAATTGAAAGGATATCCCATGGTTAACCATGGATTATCCCTTTTGTTAACTTTATTTCCAACTATCCCTTATAGTTATGACTTTTGGGAATAAGAGGGGATATCCCCTCTTGTATATCCATGGGATAAGAGAAGATACCCATGGATATCTTCTCTTATTCCCTATTTCAAACATTACCTTAGGTAGTGTTTGATAGAAAAAATATTATCCATGGATAAGTGTACGGGATAGAGTTTGTCCCCTAGTTATCCCTAGGGATATCCCTTGGCTATCCCATTGATCATATCAAATGCAAAAAGGTAAATCCATAGGATAACTTTTTTTTACTCCTATTTGGAGGGATAACCAGCTATTCCTGCATTCTCTAGGGAATAAATTGAGGGGATATCCCATGGTTAACCATGGATTATCCCTTTGGTTAACTTTATTCCCAGTTATCCCTTATAGTTATGGCTTTTGGGGATAAGAAGGGATATCCCTTGGATATCCCCTCTTATCCCCTATTTCAAACACTACCTTAAGGTAGTGTCTGATAAAAAAAATATTATCCATGGATAAGTGTACGGAATAGAGTTTATCCTCTGGCTATCCCTAGGGATATCCGCTATCCTATTGATCATATTAAATGCAAAAAGATAAATCCATAGGATAACTTTTTTTTACTCTTATTTGGAAGGATAACTGGCTATTTCTGCATTTTCTAGGGAATAAATTGAGAGGATAACCCATGGTTAACCATGCCATGGATTATCTCTCTGGTTAACTTTATTCCCAGCTATCCTTTATAGTTATGACTTTTGAGAATAAAAAAGAATATCTCCTCTTATTTTCTATTTCAAACACTACCTTAGATGCAATGTATCAGGTATTTGTGCTGCTACTCTTCCTATCCTTCTCATGTGATGGTTGTTGATAAAAGATAAGAGAGATATGGCTGGACTGAACTGCCACGCAAGCACTCAGCACTAGGCATGGGCACTGGGCCGTGCCGTGCCAGGCACGGCCCAGGCCCGTCGTGCCAGAAAAATTACCGTGTCGTGCCTGGCACGGCCCATTAACAAATGGACCGTGCCAGGCACGGCCCACTAAAAAAAATTCAAATTCGGCACGGCCCGTGACCCATCAAGAAATGGGCCACGGGCCGTGCCTGGCACGGCCCAGTAGGGCCGTTGCTGGGCCGTGCCAAAACGGCCC
>UESW01003856.1:225142-404254 GCA_900491605.1 Calamus simplicifolius
TTAATCTTAAAAATAATAAATCTAGTATATATGCTTATATATAAATACTTTGATTTAGGGATTTTGAGGTATTTTAAAAAAATTAATAGATTTGATTTATATAATTTTGATTTAGGGGTATTTTGGGAATTTGATTTTCTATGACTGGTAATGCTCTGCTCTAGATTCATATGCCTAACTCCCAGAATATTGGTCTGATGAGGTGTTGTCTTCGATCCTCTCGGTTGCTGGGTAGTACATGTTCTCTGATGCTTCAACCAGGGAGAGGAATCGGAGGGGCTTCGCTCGAGCTTGTGTCCGCATAGACTTGAGTAAGCCCCTGAGGCCGGGAGCGAGGTTTCGTGGAAACAGAGCACCGTTTTGGCAGCAGTTCTCGTATGAGAATCTGGATAGAATCTGTGGTTCGTGCGGTGCCCTGCATCTTGACGGTGGCTGTAGGACGGTGCCGGCTTCATCGTCTTCCTCATCCCCCTCTCCTCGATCCAGATTTGGGCCTTGGATGGTTGTACTCCGGCGTCGTAAGCCTCCTCAGGATCAGTAGTCGGCGCCCAGGAAGTAGCCTCTTGATGGCAAGTCGGATCCCTCCTCCTCCGCTTCTCCGGACGGATGGATTGCTCCGAGGAAGGTGGCTCGAAGGCAGGCTGGTCGGGGGTCCGCGGGTCCTCGAGCTTGCCCTCCCTCTGTGGAGTTGCCTTGCCAGGGAACTGAGATGTTGCAGTCTCCTCCAGTGCCGATGGTTCCAGCATGCCGGTCTCCTTTGAGTGTGCCGGTTGGCACTGGAACGAGTTTCAGAAGGCTGATGCTAACCCATTTGCTTGCTTGGATTTAGCTCAACAAGCCAACAGTGAGTCAGGGTGCCTGATGGCCAGTGTGGATGTTCAGACTGGTCAGTCTAAGAGGGCCCAGCCTGTTGAGCCACTATCACAGAGAGTGGTATCTAAGACCTCTAAAGAAAAAGGGAAAGCTCCCCTTGGGGGAAAAGGGAGGGCGCAAGCTCATTTCACTTTTTCAGCATCTTCAGATTCCCTTAAGGGGTCAGGTGGCCTATTTGGGCCGGGATCGAAGAAGTCCTGCTGTAAGGACGAGCCTGCTCTGGGGAGCAACTTAGGGCCCTCCTTGCCGACTCAGGTAGGAGGGCTGATCCATGACTCTGCAGTCTCCCTTCTCAAGAAGGCCATTTAGATGGAGGATTCAGTTGTGGTCATGGACATGTCACAATCTGAGAGTCAGGGGACAGGGGGTTGCAATGATATGGGGCTTGGGGACTCCCATTCTACCAGTGATTCGACAGCTTTGGAGTTGCCTAGGGACATGGATGGAGTCCCCCCCACACAAGCTTCTGAATGAAGATTCTTACCTGGAATGTGCGAGGTGCTCTGAAACCCTCGTTTCGATCCTCGTTTGGGAGGTTGTTGCAGCTTCATGCTTTTGACATATGTGTCCTGTTGGAGACTCGTTGTCTGGGGATAGTCTGGCTCGCCTCCAGAGACAGCTTTCCAGATCGTGGGCTTCTTATGCTGTTGAGTTGGTTGGTCTCTCTAGTGGTATTTTGGTACTTTGGAGATATGATAACATCAGAGTCGACACTTTCCACGGTTGTGGTCAGCAAGTAGCTCTGGTTATTTCTGAGGGGTCCTCTGCTCCTTGGTTCCTATTGGGCATCTATGCTAGCACTGACTTCAGAATGCGCCGTGTCCTTTGGGCTGAGATTCTCTCTCTTCTTGGTCAGGGTTTTCCCTCCCTCATTGCTGGTGACTTCAATTGCATTGTGGGGTTGAGGAAAAAAGAGGGGGTAAGCAGTTTGTAGGATCCCCGGATGTTGCTGAGTTTAGATCTTTTTCTTCTGCTGAGCTCTTGGATTTGGGGTTCGCTGGACCCCAATACACTTGGTGCAATAATCACTAGGATGCCGCTAGAGTGTGGGAAAGATTGGATAGGGCCATGGCAACTTCTTCTTGGCTCCAGCTTTTCCCTTTTGTTACTGTCACTCATCTGTCTAGAATTGGCTCCGATTACTGCCCCATTCTTATTTCTACTGATCATTCTCTTCAGCAGAGTAGGCAGTTTAGATTCGAGAAGTTCTGGACTTTTTATTCTTCTACCAGAATCATCATCTCTCAGGTTTGGCGTTTACCTATTAGAGAGAGTGCTACCTATAGATTATCTCGGCGGCTGATTCTTGCCAGACGTAGACTCTCTAATAGAATAGAAGAGAGGTGGGGGATATTGTTAGGCAAGTTGAGCAGGTTGAGTCTATTATCTCCACCCTGTAGTCGAAAGAAGACCAGGAGGGGTTCCTCCTGGATTCTGATCTATCGACTCTCAGGTCTAGCCTGGCTTTGCACCACTCTCTTATGCTGCAGCAAGAGACTTTTTGGAGGCAAAGGTCCAGAATCTAGTGGATTAAGGAGGGAGATCGCAACACTAGATTCTTCCATCAGGCCACTTTGAAACATCGTGCGATGAATCGTATCAGGCGTTTAGTTGATGAGGAGGGTGATATTCAGGAGAATGTCCAGATGATCAGGGATCGGCTTTTTCAGTTCTTTCAGTCCAGATGGACTGAGCACTCTGGTGTGGGATTCCCAGTTTTTCCTATTCAGCCCCCTTACAGAGTCTCCATTGCTGAGAATGCTCTTCTTATCAGATCGGTCATGGCGGAGGACATTCAGCGAGCTTTATGGGATCTTGGAGTTGACAAGGCCCCTAGGCCTGATGGTTTCCCTCCATTATTCTTCCGTCACTATAGGGATATTGTGGGTCAGGATGTGGTGCATGCTATCCAGCTGGTCTTTCAGTCTCACACTATTCCTCTGATTGTAATCGGACCCTTATTACCCTGGTGCCTAAACGCCCTGATGCCTCCTCTCCTCAGCACTACCGGCCTATCAGTCTTTGTACTACCTTATATAAGGTATGTGCTCGCCTTTTGGTTTCTCGATTGTCCCCGGTGATCCCTCGTCTCATTTCTCTAGAGCATGGTGCTTTTCTTAGGGGGGTAGTATTACTGATAACGCTCTGTTAGCCCAGGAGTTTATGCATGACCTTCAGCGTGCTTCTAGTCGTCAAAGTCTCATGGCAGTCAAGCTTGACATGGAGAGAGCTTATGATAGATTGAGCAGGGATTTTCTATGCTATACTCTTTAGGAGTTTGGCTTTGACTACCTTTTTGTTGCCTGGATTATGGTGTGTGTTCACCGGCCATCTTTCTCTCTCCTAATTAATGGAGGCCAGACTGATTACTTCCACTTTGAGATCGGTCTGAGGCAAGGATGTCCACTTTTCCCTTTCCTTTTTATCTCTCTGTTGATGCTCTGTCCCGGGCACTATCTCAAGCTCAGCTGGATTAGTCTCTTGTTCCCTACACTGCGGGTCCCCTTGGGCCCACTCTTTTCTACCTTCTGTTGCGGATGACTGCATTCTCCTAGGAAAGGCTTCTATTCATAATACTTCCATTTTTGCGACTATTCTGCAGGATTATTGTCGGGCTTCTGGTCAGAAAGTTAATCTAAATAAATCTTTGATATGTTTTAGCCCGAAGACGTCTCCTACTGTCAGGGGATCTATCTTACATATCATGGGTATTCTTGCTCAGGCTGATTGGCAGTCCTACCTTGGGATTCCTATCACGGGAAGAAGGCCTCGGAACTTCGATTTTAGTGTCCTAGAAAGGAGGTTCCGCGTTCGTCTGGATGGGTGGCAAGTCACTGGGCTCTCTATGATGGCTCGGATCACTCTTTTACACTCAGTGTTGTCTTCTCTTCCTCTCTATCTGTTATCCAATGCCACCATCCCGCTGACATGTTTGAGGAAGATAGAGAGATATTTTTGGGACTTCCTCTGGGCCTCATCGTAGGATGGCCATGATGTTCATCTTCTTGCCTGGGATATTGTCTGTATGCCGATTGCTGAGGGTGGGCTTGGGATCCGGTCTCTCACTGCTAGGAGGGAGGCTTTGATTGCTAAACATGCCTCGCGGTTCTTGCTTGATCTGCATTGTTTGTGGAGCTCCTTCTGTTGGGAATTGTATCCTAAATCCAATCATTTGATGATTGTGCTAATGTAAATTATATATAAATTGATATATTAATAAAAGTTATTTGACAGTTTATTCATGACAAGAACATCTCCTTAAAACTCCTAATAGTAATGAAGCCCTCACGATCTTTCTTCACGATAAAGGAGGATTTATCTTTGAAGGTCCTCAAAAGAGTTCGCGACCAAATGATATACTATGACAGGGCCATAGTACTATCAATTATAGGACGTTGTATATCATATTTGTTGGTTGTCCTCTTAACCAAGGAGTGTAGAGATACTGGTATGATATACAGGTGAAAGTGTAGGAGTATATTTCACCGAACGTGACTCATTTTTGGATACTCTACTGTCAAGAATTAATCCGAGAAGATATGGGTATAAGTATCCTTTAGACCTGAGGATCACAACCGATGACTTGCAAGCAACTCATTGTACTTAGGTGCCGGACCACCTGGATTTCTAATCCAGCTACGAAAGGTTACTGGGTGCAGTCAAGTACTTGTGGTAGTCAGTTGTGGATCAAGATGAAATTTGACCTATCCCGTTAAAAGGAGAAATGCTTGTGTTTCAATTTAGTCAGACCTTGGCCAAGGCACTTCATGTGAAGGTCACATGATCACTAAAATTGAAATCACTTTATAGATTTGCTATTTAGAGTTGACAGGCTCTTAAGCCATCCTTAGCATTTGTGGTCAAAAGGATGAATTATACAGTAACTGTTTCTTAGGGTTCTTGAAGTTTGCTCGGCAACTCTTCGACCTATTCGAATGTCGGGTTTCATTGCTAGATGGGCACATCGATTAGTATAGAAAGTTATTTCTATGCTACCGGCTTAGGTTTGAACTTAGTAGAAGTTTCCTAGGATGATCTATTTGGTGATCAACGATTGAGAATTGTATATGATTTAATTAATCAATTTGATTGATTGAATTATCTTAATTAGGTTAAGTACAAGCGAATAAGATTCAATTTGGTTTTAGTCTATTAGAAGGACTAATCAATTTAAAATATTGATTTGAAATTAGATTTGATTTGGATTTAAATAGATTCAGGACTAGCCAAATTTGATTTGGACTAGGACCATGATCTATGTAGGTTCAGTCCAATAAATTCAGATCAGCTTAAATCAAAACCTGAACCCAAACCTCTCGCATAAGTATCTCACATGATGAGATAACTAATGTCTTAGAGATTAAATTCTCATTTAGAATTTAATGTATTAATTTAATCCTCTCCAAACCATTTCCATCGGAATTCTAAATGTTAGAATTAAAGTGGAATTAATGTGCCTCTTTGAATCAACCAGGCGATGGAATTCTAAGTGTTAGAATTCATATTTCTTTAGTTCTCATCGACGTCGGAATTAACAAAATGCCACGTCTCCTTAGTTTTCACTGAACGTCGGAATTAACCAAGCGCCGCGGCTCTTTGGTTCGGCGTTTCTTTGCTTTTTGCCAAACGACAGAATTCTTAATGTCAGAATTCAATGGGCTGGCTAAAATGAGACTATAAATAGAGACATCCCTCACCAGAGAACAACAACACACGATATGTCATGGATTGTAATTCTAAAAGGTTAGAATAGAAAATCCTGGTGATTTTGGTGTTAGCAAAAGCTTGATGGATCTTGGAGGAAGATTCAAGTGGGAGGATTCAAGATCAGCAAAGTCAGTTTTCCGTGAGCTAGCACTCTCGAAAATCTGATCATTCGGGGCTTCGCGTGGATGATACTAGAGGCTGGACGATTGAACGGATGCAGAGCATAAAAGGATTTACCAACTACCCTTAAGGTAAGTGATATGATCCCTAAACCTTAAGGCATGATTCAAGGTAAGAAGTACGACTTCTTACGTTGAGGATCAAGATATGATCTTGATGATTATTTATATGCATATTTTAGATCAAGCGATCCTATATATAAGGCAAAGATATGATCTTGATGCATATTAGATAGATTAATAAGTAATCTTTTAGCTTCCGCATTGATAATAGTTATCAAATTTTAAAAATATGCATGCCTTGCAGTTTATTTCTCCCTATACCTTCATGCGTGCCAAATATGGAAATTGGAATCATTCCATTCCCTCTCAGGCCTCCCGTGGACACTCCTTCTGGAAAGAGGTATGTCGGCACGATCCAGCTGTTCTGGACTACATCTCTTAGATGATTGGTGATGGAACCTCTGTGGGTGTTGTTCAGGACGCTTGGATTGCAGACCTTCCCCTGTGTCGTTGGTCGACCTTTGTTTGCACTGATATCCCTAATGGAATGAGAGTCTATGATTTAATTTCCTAGGATCATTCTTCTTGGGTTTCTTCATCGGTATCTAGCTTCTTCAGGGGTGAGCTCTACCGATGCGTTACTTCTATTCCTCTCATTCGGGGCCCCACAGCCGACATTAGGGTTTGAAGGAGATCTTGTATATCTCGGGCTTCTATTAGGGACCTCCTGAATATCTATAGGCCTCTGCCCCAGCAAGCTAAGGATTTGGCATGGATCTGGCACCTTCCCATTTACCCTAGAGTGCATCTCTTCATATGGAAGCTTGCTTGGAGTGTTCTTCCTATCTGTTCCCTGCTCTCAAGGAGAGGTATGAGCATTATGCCTACGTGCCCATTGTGTGGTCTTGATGAGGAGACAGTGGATCATGCTATCTTCTTATGTATTAGAGTGAGACAGATTTGGCAGAGTTCAGGCGAGTGCTCTTGGTGCATGATTTTGATTCCCAGCGTATCTCTTTTCTGTGCCTGATCAGGCAGGCTTTGCGGAGAGGCTACCATCAGCTGGTTCCGAGGTGGGCTTATATTGCTTACTAGATCAGGTTATCCCGGAATCAAATTGTGTTCACTGACGAGATAGCTTCCTCCCACCGGGTTGTCAGGACTGCTGTCTCCTTATCCACTGCGTATACCTTCCATCAGAGCACTCTTGATTTTGCTAGCCCTGGCCATTGGGTCTCCTCTGCTGCTTCGGCAGCGTACCAGCGTACGGTATTTATTTCTTGGAAGCCTCCACCTCTAGGGTTTGTCAAAATCAACTTTGATGGGAATGTTTGAGGTAGATGTGGGGATTGGCTTTTGTGATTTGGGGGCCGGATGGCACGATGCTCGCGGCTGGGTTTTGGGCTTCTTGACTCTTCTATTCCCTTTGCTGAATTATATGCGGCGTGGGCTGGTATTTCTTATGCCTTTCGGAACCTGGGTGCCCAAAGGCTTATTATTGAGGGAGATTATGCTACGGTTATCAGTTGGATCCATCAGTAGTCTAGCGACCATCTGCCGACCATCCCTTTGATCAGTGACATCCGATCTCTTCTTCAGGGCACCGGCAGTGCCCAGATTCGGCACATGTACAGGGAAGCCAACTCAGCTGCGGATTGGATTACCGCCAGAGTGGCCTATCATTCTGGCTTTTGGAGCTGGAAGTCGGACGATCCTTGCCCTATTATCCTGACCCAAATATTATATTCAGATATATCGGGTTCGACTCATCCTATACTTGTGTGATCACCCATCTGTACCAAAAAAAAAAAAAGCTTAAGCCATATCCATGAGTTCTTGCAGCAGCTTTGGCTGAACTGGCGATACTTGTAACTGTGATTTTTTTCAATATATATATATATATATATATATACACACACGTATTTTTCTTGTTGGTGGAATGATTCCTTTGTTTTCTGTTCTTATATAATCTTTCTGTAATCATCTAAAGCATCTATATATATTGTTAGAATGTTATGCAAAGGAAATTATGGGCTCCAAGCATGATTTATTTGAAAGCGTCAACAAAAGCAAGAGATTATGGACTCCAATCCCTCATGGAGAGAGCAAAAGAGGAAGTGCCCGTGTTGTTTCCAAGTACTTGCGTCCTCGCAACCCTGGGAACAAAGCCTGGCGAAGAGGCTTTAGCCATTGCCAAATTTCCCCACATACTCTCCAGCCGAGAAGCTGTGCTCCCTAAAAAGCATCTGGGTAGGTTGCTCAAGGGACGACAATCGCGCAGGGATGGCCCGGAATGATCTATATCGATCGTCATCTTTATTGAAAAAAATATTTCTATTTTTAGTTTATAAAAGTTAACAAAACAAGAACCAAATATCCGATCAAGAACCGAAATATCCGATTACCTAGTAGGTATCCATTTGCCCATTAATTTAATCAAATAAAATTATTTTATTAAATTTATAATTTATTAAAAATTTAAAAATAATTTTTTTTAGGATAAGATAGTTCAATCGTCAACAACCAATCCTTAATATTGATACATCTAACACATTAGCTTTAACACAGCAAATTCTAATTGCATTTCAAATATATATATATATATATATAATTTAAATATATTATATAAAGTTAATGGGAATGGGATGAAAAATATCATCCTCGAACAGTTTACCCATTTAAACGTTAACGAAAAATCCTCGTTACCCATTAAATCATTTAAACAGAAGATTTTTTTCATTTACCCGTTAACGAAAAATCCTAATTACATATAAGCCATTTAGACCGAAAATTTTTCGATATGTTAAAAATGATACTGACCGAGTAAACAAAAAAAAAAATTACCATCCCTAGGTTACTATTGCAACCCAAGTCTTACTTGTTAGAGAATTTAGACCAAATTAAATTTTCTCATATGGTAGATTCCTCTGCAAGCCTAGGACTTGATAAGGAAGGGATGATTAGTAAACTTTTGGCGAACCATTCATTATGGGTTACAATATTGAGAAACGACTCCAGACTACAATGGAGTTTCTGAGATCAATGTGCTTAATTGAATTTGATTTTCAAAGGTTGTTTATTAATTTTTCAGAGGTACCGTGTTGAGATGTGAATAAGTTTCTGAAGGCCAATTTAGTTTTCTTAAAGAGATGCCCTGAACAAATTGCAGTGTTGGTGGCCAGATATCCTCTTGTTTTAATCAAGAGCATCAAGAATTCTCTAGAGGCTAGAATTCCCTGTTTTTTTTTCTCTCTCTTTCTTCTCTCCTCCCATCAGAAGAGTCTGGCGTCCCAACAGAAGCTGTTAAAGCAGAAGAACATCAGAAGCATTCAATATTTCTATGATGAAACGCAAGCAATGGTGGAGCCTTGAGATTTAGTAGGATAACTATCGCAAAGTGCTTGATCATCCGTGATCCTGATGTTGACCAAGTGCATAGCTTGAGTTGATTGCAGTGCTCTGAAAAGTCTTAGCTTCAACCTCGAGCTTTGCAGGACCATATTGTGGAAGCAAACTGCTATAACACAACGTGTGCTCATCCTTACAATGCACTGAAGCCTTGCATCATGTTGTTGGTAGATCCAAAGGCCATGACAGATAACCATCGACAATTAGGGACCTCCAATATGTCTCATTATCCATAGTGGAAACCCATAGCTGTAGGAGGTTTAGCTTCCATTGAGATCTAATGACCTCAGCTCCTGAATTATTAGATTCGAGAACTTATCTGCAATTTAAATAAGATCTGAAAATATATTAACAAATATAATATCACCCAGACGATTATTGCAAGATTGTGAACAATTTGAAAACTCAACTACTGTTCTGAGAATGCAGAAATGAACCTTATATCCAAGGAAAAACATGCTTGACATATTTCAAGCGGTACAAGGCAAAACTATAGTCTGTCTGACTTTGTTGACAATTTAAGTAAAAGAAATTTAAAAATTGCAGGGCTGGGGACGCCAGGTATCAGCATTTTCAAGATAGCAACAGTCTGTAACTCTAGACAAGAATGACAAGCTTTATACTATTACAGGGCAGGCTCATTGAGTACCCTTGACATTAGCTCAGTTTCAGATGATTCAAAGCAGCTGAAACATAACAGAGCAAATTGCAATTGCATCAGCATTGGCATGACAGTGAAATATGAAGATTGTATCCTCACCAATGGTACATAATTCGGTAGATAGTCTTTCCACAGCCCCTCATTCGGTATATCCAGAGACCGTTCGAGTAGAATGCCCGTAAAGGGGGTAAATATCATCAACCTCCTGCTGCCTCACAAAATATAGGTCATTCAGATGAACCACTATCATCTTCCACATTTTCTGATGCTGAATTCTGAGGGAAAAATTCTTCTTGTGGGTACATATTGGTAAATAGCTGCCACATATCATCGAACAGAGAACCAAAATCTGGTCAGAGTGTATGCTAAAAATAATTATATGGCCATTCAGAATATATTTTTTCCTAATATCCCGCTTGAAAGTTTTGTATCCGAACATGCAATAAGATGTCTCTGGATAAATTATTTTCTTCTTGTTTTTCCCAGCCTATTGACATATAGATAAATGGCCAAATATATTTGTTTGCTCGGTCACCTAACAAATTGACCGAAGCCAACCAAATTGGATGTGGATTGCAAGTTCTAGGATACAGTATACTAAAACATTGGGAGTGTCCAATGAATATACCTTCAGATAATCATAATTGAAGATGGTTAAGTCTTGGTGAATAAGTTACATTCAAGCAAAATCATTGGATTTAGTTTGGATTTAGTCTCAGAGTCTTATGACAAGACAGTAACATGGGGAAACTTTAAGGTGGCAGGAGTGAAATTAAACAGAATAATTTGTTGCATCATTCCTTGCTACTCAGCTTATGGAAGGTGATTGATGGTGCACCAATTCCTTCAGGTTTCACAGGTTTGCCATGAGGGAAACCAACCAATTGAATGATTGGCTGGTCATGCTTGTGAAATTAATGATGGGAAGGTGATTGATGGTGCATAAATTCCTTCAGGTTTCACAGGTTTGCCAGAAGGGAAACCAACCAGCTGAATGATTGGCTGGTCATGCTTTTGAAATCAATAATGGGAAGGTGATTGATGGTGCACAAATTCCTTCAGGTTTCACAGGTTTGCCAGGAGGGAAACCAACCAGCTGAATGATTGGCTGGTCATGCTTTTGAAATCAATGATGCATTTCTATGGATGGATGTCATTCATCATAGCCTTGCCTTAGATGCTATGGGATGTGCTAATGCTTAGATGACGCAGTTTTGGGTTTCTTCCCCCTTATTAAACCCAAAAAGGAAAGAAAAAACAATCTAGTAAAGTACCTGTTTCGCTGATTCCAATATCTTTCCATAGTCAAGATTCTCATCAGGCATTGGGCACGAAAATATAGTACTAGTTGAAGCCTGCAATAGTTGAGAAATTTTGTCAAACTGGGTAGAAAGAAAAGAGCCATATGAAAATATAAACATGCAGCAATTATACTTATAACCATCCACTGGTATTTTTCCTTTTATTGTTAGAAGTAGCTTATCCCCAAATTTTGCAATGAAGTTTTTTGTCTATACCAAATGTAAATTATGCAGAGTTGATGATCAAAGAAGCATACCTGTGTAAGCTCCTGAACATACACACAGCTCCAAAGTAGAGTTGGCCTAATGTCTCCTTCTGTATCTTCATCATTTGTTGAGATACCAAGTTCAGAGATGTCTGAGTTGTGAGCAACAAAAAGAGCATTCATGGCTGCATGTACATATTCCTTCCCTAAAACGACATCATCACATGATGTTGAAAGATACACCACAAACCTGCAACAAAAGAGACACAAATGACCAACTTCTTAGCACAGATTTGGGGCAGTTCTAAAATGGATCAGCTTTTCCATGATAGAGTATTTCCATGCAAACATAATCATTATCCGGTATAACCAGTAAGCATGTGAAGTATGTCATATTCAGAAATAAATTATATATTTGGCATTTTTCCACACAGATTCTTCAATAAAATTATACAAAAATTATTCTTTAAACAAGCTAAAAGATATGTAGTTTTCTTTTAGGGGAGGCAAAACGCTTACAATCCTGGAGGACAAACTGCTACATTGCTGCTTAACTGAAGTGCTCGAACACTTGTTAACTGCTCAGAGTGTAGTGCTACATCAACAGAATTTTTCAGTTAAAATCTCAGAATAAGTTAGATATTATGCAAATCAAGAAAGAATTCCAGATGAAAAGAAACTGTAGTGGGTGATAAGAGTTACAAATATATGGACATGCATGCCTACATAAGAAACATAAATATAGAGAGAAATATATCTTACATTTAGGAGGGAAAACCACAAGAATATTTGATGACCCTTGCTGTATGGGGCCATTGGCTATGCAGACTCCTCGAGCAGCATACCCAGTTAAATTTGAGGCATTCAAACCTTCAGATGCAATACTTGAATGCAAGACTGAAGATGGAACTTGAAATGATGGTTCCATCACCAGGTGATGGCTAAATATATCCTGACCAGATGCCAGCCTAACGCCTTTATACCTCCCACTTTCCTGTGTGGTATGATAGAATGCTTGTCAACTATACCTACCATCAGATGATCATGATCTCCAAAAGAACAGTAAAAATTAGTGTTGCTGGATATAAATTGATGAAATACAGTGTTGGGCCACAAACACGCATCTGCGAAGATCACAATGCATGCTTTATCTTGTTCAAAATATAGTTCAGTTAAAGCATATCAAAATGGAATCAGATTTAGAATATCTAGACTATTTAGTTTTTCAAAAGCAACCAATTGGTCTGCTTGCATCGATAAACCTTTAGTTTAGCATAATGCTATGGTACCCAATCCTCCTAGAAAATTTTCCCCTGAAACCCTGGCATGCCACATGGCATGAGGTGATTGGTGTGATTCATAGGGTTGGCATGATTCATGAAGGGTTTCTGGTATGAAGAACTAAATCCCCTCATGCCATGTGGTTTGCCAGTGATGCAGCAAAGAAGTTTGGTGATAGGGTTGAGGCCTTGTAACATTTTTCATTAGGTTATGGTTACTTCTGACAACCATGCTTACATGCTCTATGCCAGGATGACTAAAGATATGGTTCAAGAAGTTCATGAAACATATCAGTTCAAGAAGCTTTTAGTTAGCATACATCACCTCTGAAAATGATAAACACAACTACTGTGGCAATTGGAATGTCAAGATAGTGGTTCTCGTACCTCATCAATAAGAAGGCCAACTACCGGCATCCGCAAGACCTGCACATGCACACACAAGGAGGGCAATCAAGGCTCAGACTATACCTCATCTGAAAAAGAGAAACTTCCCATGGCCATGGAAAACAACAAAAGTCCACCCAAAATATTAGGACAATCAGATGCAGTAAGTCAATAAGTATCGATTCTAAATTGCCTCAACAACAGGATGCTGCCAAAAATACTAGAAGTTGCTCACTTCTTAAAATTTTTTTGTCTAATGTTTGTCGGATAGTCTCGGTTATTTTTCTTAAGACAGTCCACCAGACTGGAAAATCACACTACTTCAAAGATGGTACATGTGCATATAAAAATACTTACATAAAGAGCACCTTTAACAGCAGCACAACGACAGAAGGCTTGAGGTAGTTCTCCATGGCCATATATAGGATATATGAATGCACTTACTGCATTAGGAAACCTGTAATGATCTCAGAGTAAGAAAAAAAAAATTGAGGGCTGGGATCAACAACTGTAACTCGAATGCACACCAACTATTATCAAATTGTGCTGAAAAAGATATCAATAACAGTAACTTGAACACGCATTCTCTATTATCACATTGTGCATATGCCAAACATATCAGAATGTATCCACCACAGCATAAGGACAAAATGCTAGTGAAGATTTATCAAGAAGGTTTGTTGAAGCATTAACTGGACAACTGTATGCACTCTTAAATCAGAATCCACAAAAACATCAAGCCTTTTCCCAACTATATGGTATCAGCACTCTTAACTAGAACTGCCAAAAGCATAGGATTACAGCAGTCCTTCCCTAAAAGAGTCCACATTCCTTGGATAACACTTTTCCAGATAATCTTCAACTAACTTGAGATATTGCAGTTGCTAACCAACTTTTTTTTTTTTGCCCATGTAAGATAGAGATAGTGGACCATTTGTTTGCCAATGTACATTTGCTCATGAGGTGCGGTTTTCGTTCTTCTATTAGTTTAACAATTAGTGGCTCTCAGAGAGAAGGTCAAGTCACTATTAATCCCAGGGGCTTGATCCTTTCTCTTCTTGGACTAAATTTTTTAGCTCTCTTTGTTGCCCACAACTCTTTGGGCAATTTGGTGTCTGATGGAATCCAAAGATATTTGATGATTGATGCAGCAAAGTGCAAGAAGCAAGATGAGTCCCGCATTGGATGTGCATCATCAAGGGGCCCTCTTGGTGATGTGAATGAAATATGGACACAAGAAAGAAGGTAGCTAGCAGTTTCAAAAGCTTAAAATTCATAACCCCAAGGTTGGTTAACATTGATAATGATTTTTGCTGTACAAGAATTAAGTAGGGAAGCATAACGGCTGGCACCTGGCCAAAGGACCGAAGTTTCCAAGATCACCTCATTTATGCCAGGTTGACAGGCCCAATCATATTGAAGATGCCCCAGCCCAGACCAATCCCTTGTGCATCCCTTATTTGAAGTCCATACAATATTTGGTTATTTCTAAGGGTGTTTTTCTCCATTACAAAAGACAACTTGGAACCTATTTATATTTCTAAGGGCATACATGCTGCTATTTGGATGCATCGATACTTGACCAATAAAATTCATAAATATAAATTAAGCCTCAGTGATTGCCAAAACAATCTGAAAATAAAAAAAACCAACAAAATCTAACCCAATGGAAAAGTGAATAAATGAAGATGCCATTTTTCCCCACCAAAAAAATGCTCAAGATAAATGGAAAATAAGCATTGCATTTCCAAGTCAACATGTTCAATGTAATGGTGGTGGCAATGCCGTCAATATATAGACAATTTTAGAAAGCGCTTCAAATGAGTGGCTAGTTTTTTTTTCCCCTCATAAATCTGGAGAAGCATTTCAGTACAAACAAATCATAAGTGTGTCTTGCACTTGATTTGCTTTGCAATAAGACTTATGTCATCGTATACTTTAAAAAGTAAAAATAAAAAGAAGACACTTCAGAACTCTCTCTCAGTGTTGAGTCTGAGATGAAACCCCAGTAAAGGGTGGGGGGTGAGAATATCTGCGTGTGCGCGCATGCGCCTGGAAGCTTACCTCCCAACAGATGAGTTGTAAAGAGTTAAACTCTCAATGCCTTCTTTTGTTGTGATCAATTTCTTGCAAGACTCTCCATTATCTTGATCATAATTTGCTAAGGCAATTGCGTATAAAATAATCCTGCAAGAGAATACATATTACAGTGGTTAGCTATACCATGAGCATAAGAACAAACGATAACATCAACACTAACAACAAAGGGAGATCCCATGATCAAATGAATACAATGAGCAATACAAGTTAACGACACATGGAAATAACGAACAGATAGAATAACAGCAATACACCGAAGAATGGCAGTGGAAAAAAATTACAACAGAACAAAAGAATAAGGAAAAAAGAGGCCTCTTTAGCAAAAACAGACTGAAAGAACCACTTCAAAATCTCAAAAAGTAGAACATGTAAGCAATTTGAAGCAAATATACAGAATCCAAATCTGAAGAAGTTCACAGAGGATACAACAGGGAAAGGTAAGACAATCCCTACGCTCTAATCTTGGGAGGGAGCCGCTGCTTCTTAAGGAATTCAGCAAACGGGATCTCCAAGTCCTCCGCTGAGATCCCGACCGCCGCCTCCTCCGCCGTGGCTGCCTCCTCGCCCCCGCCCGATCCAATATGCAGCTGAACCAGCTTCAGGAACTTCATCATCTCCCTTTTCTCCGCCAATCCAAGTGTCCGGTCTTTAAAGATCGCCTGCCTCGAGTCCGGCACCGAGCAGAGCTGCCCCTCCCAGTAGATCAGGCTCGCGTCCACACTCTTGAACTCGATGTGGTGGCTTGCCCCCGACCTCAGCATTAGATCCACCGCCTTGTCGGCGCAGTAGAGGACCCTCGGCCCGGAGAGATCCAATAGAAAAGCCCTCGAGGACTCGGAGAAGACCGGCGATCTCGATCTCGGAGTAGAGGCGGCGGGGGAGGAGGTCCACGGCGGCGTAGGGGAATGAAGGGGAAGGTACGAAAGGGGGAGAAGAAGGATCCGGCGGCAGCGTGGGGAGTGGAGGAAGGAGGGGAGGGAGGAGAGGGAGAGGGAGGAGAAGTGGGAGCCGTAGAAAGGGTTGGGGTCGAGGTGGAGGACGGATTTTCCGGCGGCGGCGGCTGCGGCGGCGAGGAGTGATTCAGGGAGGCCGGTGCCGGAGATGATGAGGTCGAAGGAGGTGGGCTCGATGGTGGGGTAGTCGAGGGAGGAGGAGGAGGAGGAGTTCTCGGCCATGGCGAGAAGGGGAGAGTGAGAAGACTCGTTCGTCGGACTCGGTTCAGTTTACAACGAACCAGTAAATAGGCGTAGCGAGTGGGCGCCAGGAGCGAGTTGAAGCCGGTTTCCATGTTTTTAACCCGGAGTTCCACCAAATACCCTATGGCTGTGCAAGTTAAATGCACTATTTTTTTATTATAAAGAATGCATATAACTTTCTTTTAAATCAATATATTTATAATATTTAATGCAAATATTATTGGGCATATAATAAATATTGAGGTTTGAAATGTATATAAAAGTAGCGACAAAAATATTTAAAAATCTAGAAACTAGATTATTCTTGCATGGAAATAAAACTATATATATATATATATATATATATATATATATATAAAAGTAAAGTTGGTATCTTGCAAAAATTTTAAATATCTATCCAATAAAGCTATGAAAAAACTAGGTTTTTTTTACTACTATATACTCTATTTTTAATCCACTTATAATACTATTAAAAGTAAATAGTAAAGGTTTGATTGTCCACTTGAAATCATCCAAAATATCTTGATTTAAATTTCTTTTTTTTATTAATTTATTAATTCTATATTATAAATATTATTTTAAACATAGTAGTTAATTCATTAATTAAATTAAATTAAAACATGGATATGGTGCCTATAGATCCATTTAAATATTTGTATTCCATACAATTTATTTCTTCATCTAGGATATAAATAAAGAATTTTTTTGATCACAAATTGATTTGCATTTTTATCTTAAAACTACCACCATAATCACCCTTCTCCTTGTACCTGTATCATTCTTTTAACGTAAGATTTTGGATGGCTCAAAAATACTTTTAAAAGGATAAAATTGTTTTTTAAGTACTTTTAGTATTTGATAAAAATTTAAAAAGCACTTTAGGATAACATAAAAATTATTAAACGTTCTACTTAGAAAAGCTCAAAATTGAAGCTTTTTCAAAAGTTATATTTAAAAAATTATTTTTATTAAAATTAAAAGTTAAAAATTTAAACCAAAAAATAATCATATTTAATAATAATAATATAATATAATATAATTATAATAATAGTATGTCAAAATATTATTATAATAATTATTATAGTATATCATAATATAATAAATATTGCATGAAGATATCAATGTAGTTATAATATAATTATGTAGTGTAATAAGATAATATTATAATATAATATGCTAATATTATATTTGTTATGCTATGATTTTATGATATTAAGTACATCTTAACATTATGATATTATATTATTAGATAATATTATTATATTTTTAATAATATATTATGATAATAATAATAATAAAACAATGTTACATTATAATATTACCATATTAGAATATTATTATTTTTATACTATATTATAATACTAATATGATATATTTAATATTGTTTATATAATTTAATAATAATTTTTCATAAATTGTTGAATAATTATATAAAGTATTTTAAATTTAATTATCAAATAGATATCAAAGTCTTGTAACACTTTAAAATTATATTATTATACAATGACTCTCCTTCTAAGCAAAGCCTTTTAATGGTTGATAGCATCACTAGATCCCACAGACAAAGCGCTTTCAGGATGGGAAGCTTGCATGGATGACTTGCTAGAGGAGACCATGAGCACAAGGGCACTTAATAAAGAAACCATGCATTGCAAGGATCATGGAGAAAGTCATGCCGAAAATCCAGCAACAGCTAAAGCAGGTGCAAGATTTGGCCAAAGCATTACAAAAAAGATTTGACGATCCAAGATATAATCTAATATATTTAAGTAAAGCAAAACAAGTGATAGATTGTAGCAATGATAGAGGAAAAGTTAATGGTGAACTTAAAGGATGTGCAAGGTTTATTCAATTGAGCCTGCACAACTATTTTATTTTAATAACTTTGATGTTTCTAGTTAAAGAGTATGTAATTAGAGTTTTTTTTTCATCGGATCACTTCAATGACGATGATATGATGGTGATAATAGAGTAAATCTAATGGTAAAAGAAATGTAGCCTCTTCAGCTTATTTAAAAGTTTTTATTAAAAAAAAAAAAGAAAGAAGAATATAGAAGAATAATTACTATTCATTCTCTTGCAAAAGACTAAAAATTGTTACCTTGATTTGAGAAGCAATGGTGAGGAAGAGAAAAAGATGTGAAAGGTTCTCTTCTCTCTTTACTCATAAAACAATTACTTCTGCTCTACTTCCTTTAACCCTCTACCAAATAGAAGAGAGAAATTATTCCTTTTTCTTTTCTTCCTACATTTCTATTAAAACATCTAAACAGGAGAAGGCCTTCCTATAAATTTCCAGACCTTAGGAGGCATAGCTGATGAGTTGTCAAGAGAAGATTTGAGAGCATGCATCGTTGGCCATGGATCAAGGGCAAGTTTAGCTTGCCAAATTCAAAAATCTAAAATAAATAAACTTTATTTTTTCATTCTAATTATATTTATTAATTTATTAAATTAATTTTCATATGAGTTATTTTCTCTTATTTCCTTTTAATAACTACTAATAAATATATTAATTCATTTGATGATCTATTTCACTTGATCATATTAAAATATTTATGCTTAATTATTATTTCATAATTTTTTATTATACCATCAAATAAATTATATATATTTTAACAATGAGGCCTTACAAACTTAAAAATAATTAATTATTTCGATGAAATTAAAAATATTATATATATTGGGTGATTTTATGTCTGACTATTAATATTATATATATATATATATATATATATATATGATGATTATTTAGAAATTCTCGCGCCATTTGGCCGATTTGTTGCGAACCCCAATGCTTTTTCTCCCACGGCACTACTCCCTAGGTTTATCTTCTGGGAGCTCTGTAGACGGGCGCATCGGCGGCACAGATTCCGGCGCCGCCCACTGTTGGCATTACAGCTCCGGCCGAAACGGCGTCCCATTAACGTGTGATAACTTCTAAAATTTTTGCATCGATCCACACCGTAGAGTCCAAATAGACGCCGAACAAATGGCCCTACTCACCCTGACCTATTGATAAAATATTAATTTAACATTTTATGACTGAATCTTTTTCAACAATATTTTTGAATCATCTTTGTAAAGTTTTATTTATAAACTTTATTAGAGAAATCAAGAACTTGCCTTGATCCATGCCTTCTTAATTTTTCTTGTAGTATTTTCTTTTCTCTTGTTTCTACTTTTCATGCCATGGTTAAGAGAGTTCTTTAAATATGGTAGATTTTATAACTGCTCCTTTCGTTAGTTATTGAAGAGAGAGGGGAGGGTCTATTAAATATAAAAACCCTTTCTGATCTTAATTTTCCTTAAGGCCTAATCACCATCAACTTGGGCCACTCTAATTAAAATCAGTCCAAAATCACATGGGCCACATAAATGAATTTATTAGAATTATCTAACAATCTCCTACTTGGCCCATGTTATGACTTGGTGATTCAACAACAAACCATAATGCGCAATTTACATTGAACCTTTTAAGTCATCATCCTTAACTGAATTAAATGATTGGATCATGGCGGTCACAAGTCATTTAACAACATGATTCCTTCCATGTATCACATAATCAAATCAATTCAGAACACCTTTAATCAAGGAATACTGTAATCCTTAACTTTAATTTCTTTTATGTTATCGCACCAAAATAATACATGTATACAACATAATGTGGACAACAATTAAACAAGCAAAAACATAACTTTAATTGAATTCAAAGTGTCACAATAATACGAGCAAGACAGCTATATATATACTTTATGCTTTTATGCTAACAAGGACTTGTTCATAATACCCATCCGTTCAACATGACCAGTAAATGTTTTGGGTGGCAATCCTTTAGTTAACGGATCTGCTATCATCAACTCAGTACCAATATGCTCAATTGACACTTTTTATTTTTGCACTTCTTCTTTGACAGACAAGTACTTCAAATCCATGTGTTTTGCACCCTTTGAGTACCTATCGTTTTTAGAGAAGAATACTGCTGCAGAATTATCACAGTAAATTCTTAACGGCTTAGCTATATTGTCAACAATCCTAAGCCCAAAGACAAAATTCCGCAACCATGATGCATGAACAGTGGCCTCAAAGCATGCCACAAATTCGGCCTCCATAATGGAAGTAGCAATGACAGATTGTTTTCCACTCTTCCATGAAACTGCTCCTCCAGCTAACAAGAACATATAGCCAAATGTGGATTTTCTCGAGTCCACACATCCAGCATAGTCTGAATCCGAGTATCCAACCACTTCGAGGTGACATGATCTTCTGTATGTGAGCATGTAATCCTTGGTGCCTTGTAAATACCTGAGGACTTTCTTTGCAGCTTTCCAGTGGTCTATTCCATGATTACTTTGATATCGACCTAACATTCCAACAGCAAAACTTATATCTGGCCGAGTGCATGTCTGAGCATACATCAAGCTCCCAACCACTGATGCATAGGGAATAGATTCCATTGCCTTTCGTTCCAAATCATTCTTAGGACATTGCATTTCACTAAATTTGTCCACTTTTTGAATTGGAACTATGCCTGCGGAGCATTTTTCCATTCTGAATCTCTCTAGCACTTTATTGATATAGCCTGTTTGAGACAATCCTAACAATCCTTGTGATCTATCACAAAATATTTCTATTCCTATCACATAGGATGCATCACCCATATCTTTCATTTTGAAGTTCTTAGAGAGAAATTTCTTTACATCATGTAACAATCCAACATCATTTGCAGCAAGAAGAATGTCGTCAACATATAGGACTAAAATAATGAACTTGCTCCCATTGGTCTTCATATAGATACACCGATCAACAGTGTTCTCTACAAAACCATATGACATAATGGTGTTATTAAACTTAAGGTACCATTATCGAGAAGTTTGTTTCAGTCCATATATTGACTTCTTTAACTTACACACCAAATTTTCTCTCTTTGTGGTCGAGAATCCTTCAGGTTGGTCCATATAAACTTCTTTGTCTAAGTCACCATTTAGAAAGGCGGTCTTTACGTCATTTGATGAAGCTCCAAATCATAATGAGCCACCAAAGCCATAACAATCCTCAAGGAATCCTTCTTTGAAACTGGAGAGAAAGTTTCTTTATAATCAATGTCATCCTTTTGAGTGTAACCTTTGGCGACAAGTCTGGCCTTATACCTTTTGATGTTGCCTTTCGAGTCTCGTTTGGTCTTAAAGACCCATTTACAACCGACTCGTTTTGAACCTTCAGGCAACTCAACTAGCTCCCAGACTTCATTGTCATTCATAGATTTCAACTCTTCTTTCATAGCATTGAACCATTTTTCAGAATTGCTACATCTCATGGCTTGTTTGAACGAGACTGGATCCTCATAAATGCTTAAGTCACATTCATGTTCAAGTGAGTAGATCACATAATCATCTGAAATAGCTGATCTTTTCTGCCTTACAGACCTTCGTAATGCTATTTCTTGTGACTCATCTACTACTTGCTCATTCATGACTTGCACATCATTAACTAGCTCATCACTTACATATTCATCTTGTGAGTTTGAAATATTAATTTGTTGTTCCGGCATGTTGTTTGACCGTGCCACAACAATAGGGACAACAACCTGAGGAGAAACACTAGGTGTAGTAGTTTCTACTCGAATTTCTTGCAGACCCACATTTCGTGGTTTCCCACTCCTACTGATCTGGCCAATCTCACGTATATCTAGAGGTGGGCACTGGGCCGTGCCGTGCCAGGCACGGCCCAGGCCCGCGTGCCTAAAATTTACCGTGCCGTGCCTGGCACGGCCCATTTATTAATGGGCCGTGCCAGGCACGGCCCATTAAAAAAAAATTAAATTTGGCACGGCCCGTGGCCCATTTTAAAATGGGCCACGGGCCGTGCCAGCACGGCCGTCATGGGCCGTGCTTTGGCATGGCCCAGCTGGGCCGTGTCCAGCACGGCCCAGCTGGGCCGTGCTGGGGCCGTGCCATGGCACGGCCCACCCGTGCCATGGCACGGCAACGCCACAACGGTGCCCAGGCACCTTTACAAGGTGCCTGGGCACCGTACACCTAGGCACCACTGTGGTGCCTAGGCGACGTGGTGCCTAGGCACCACTGTGGTGCCTAGGCACCAGGCACCTGGCACCTGTGCCTAGGCAATGTGGTGCCTAGGCACCACTTTGGTGCCTAGGCACCACGTGCCACTGTGGTGCCTAGGCACCACTGTGGTGCCTAGGCACCAGGCACCTGGTGCCTTTGGTGCCTAGTGATGCCTAGGCATTAGATTTTTAGCCGTTTTTAACGGCTATATAGCCGTTAAAAATGGCTATATCCATTTTTAGCCGTTAAAGGCTGTTGGGAGGGATTTAGACCATTTTACCCCTCCCAACAGTCATATAACGGCTATATCAAAGGGTAGTTTTGGAAGAAAAAAAATTAGAAATTCTATAAATAGATGAACTCTTCCTCATTCTTACTACACCAAACCAATTCCTCTGTTACTACTATTTCTCTCTTCCAGCAAGTGCTCTAGTAGATTAGCAATTTAATTTTTAGTTTGCAAGTGTTCTTACAAGTGCTCAAGCAAGTAGTCAAGTGCTACAAGATCAATTCTTGTTGAGAGGCGAGAGCGCAAGAGAAAGCTCATAAATCTCGGCTCCACGCTTCCACCTCTGATCTTTTCTCAATTCCTTTTTGTGGGTTAGTTTTTATTTTTTTGCATTTTATTAATTAAAAATTTTAGATATGGCATCTTTTAACGAAAGTAATTTTAACATGCACGCTTTTTCTGAGGGTGAGGAAACTAATCCCCAAGGACCCCGTCCCCAATCCCAACTCCAAGTTCCATCTAGAGCTAGTGTCAGTAAGTGTCAAACCTCTTCTCGAAGAGGACTAGTAATGTTTGGATTGATTTCGATAGAATTATGGTTGATGGAGTCTATAAAGCAAAATGTAAAAAATGTGCAAAACTTTACAGTTGTTCTAGTACTGGGGGAACAGGGCATCTAAGAAGACATCAAGAAAGTCATAGGATGCATGATTCCAGTCAGCAAGGACTCCTTAATATACAAGAGGATTACTTGTAGGCAATTTTGCATATAACCACGAAAATCAAAGAAAATTATTGGTAAGATGGATAGTTCAAGATGAATTACCTTTTAGTTTATCTGAATCTTATAATTTTGAAAGATATGTTCAATTAGGCCTACAACCTGCTTATAAAAGAACTAGTAGGCGTACCTTTAGAAGAGTGGCTATGACAAACTTTTTAGCAATGAAACAAAGTTTAACAGAAAGCCTCTCAAATTTAAATACTAGAATTTCTTTAACTTCTGATATTTGGACGGCATCTGTAGGTAGTAATTGTTTTATTTCTGTTACAGCTCATTATATTGATAATGATTGGCAATTAAATAAACGAATTATTGCTTTTCGTGCTTTTGATTTTCCGCATTCAGGACAACAAATTTCAAATATTATTTATCAAACTGCATGCTCATATAATATTAATAATAAAATAATGTCAATTACTTTTGATAATGCATCTAATAATAATTCTGCTGTTGCATTATTAAACGACTCTTTGCATCCCATTTTAGATGGACAATTATTTCATATTAGATGTGCATGTCATATATTAAATCTTTCTGCTCAATCTGGCATGAACATAATTCAAGAGGTTATTTCAAAAATTAGAAATGCTGTTTCTTTTATTCATGCTTCAAGGTCAAGACTTCAAGAATTTAAACAATTATGTGTAGATCATGGTAAACGTTTTAAAAAATTTAAACTTGACGTAATAACTCGTTGGAATAGTACCTATGCCATGATACATGATGCATACCCATATAAGAACTTATTAAGTGCTTATATTAATGAACGTGGATTAGGATTTACATTGACTGAAGCTGATTGGAATCAAGGTAAAATTTTAGAAGATTTTTTGGTTACTTTTTATGATGCTACAAATATTCTTTCAGGTATTTATTATCCAACTTCTTGTTCATTTTTACAAAAAGCATATGTAATTAGTGAAAAATTTAAAGAATATAGATATCATGAAGTTTTAATGCCTATTATACATAATATGGAAACTAAATGGAATGAATATTGGAATAGGATATGTCCATGCATAACTTAGCTGCTGTTTTTGATCCTAGAGTTAAATTAAATGGTGTAATTTTTTTAATTGATCAATATTGTGAAAACATGAATCAAAATCCTGAACCTGCTAAAGATGAGGTAACACGACTTCTTAATGATATTTATTATTTATATAATGATAAAATTTGTGGATCTAGAATACCTATTCAAAGCTCTGCTTCTTCTTCTAGATCTCGTTCGTCATCTATTTTTTCATTCATTAGAAGACACGCACATGCTTCATCATCTTCTTCATCTTCGTCATCTTTAAGTAATGAATTGGAATTTTATTTACGAAACGATCTTCATTCTGCATATGATGAAGATCAAATAGAAAATCTAGATGTATTAGCTTGGTGGAAGAGTGTTAAAATCAATATCCTGTTATGTCTGCCATTGCACGAGATGTTTTAGCTGTGCCGATGTCCACAGTAGCATCGGAATCCGCTTTCAGTGCAGGTCGACGTATTTTAGACGAAAAGAGAAGTAGGATGACTGGCGAGACAGTTGAGATGCTTATCTGCTTCAAAGATTGGTTGGATGCTGAGGCGAGGCTTCAAGATAAAGGTGGACATGACTTAACCAGTGAAGATGACGATGACACAAATACTACTGATGACTGAAGAGTGATGAGTGAGTCGTTTCTACTTTTATAATTGTATATTTTTATTTTTAAATTGTTAAAAACTTAAAGTAAGCCATCTTTATTTTTTTTCTATTTTTTTCTCCTTGCTTATTGTATTATGTTCTGGAGGTCAGGCCTAGCCCCCCTCCCTTCTGTACCATTTTGATTTTAAATTAATAAACTGGTAGGGGTCTATGCCAAACCCCCCACCTATAAGGTGGCTTTATATTAATAAAATTTTTTTATTCCTAATAATTTTTTTATTTATCAAAAAAAAATTTATTATCATTTTTTTATTTGATGGGCCAGCACGGCCCAGGCCCTGATGGGCCGTGCCAGGCACGGCCCATCAGGGCCTGGGCCGTGCTGGCCCAGGTGGGCCGTGCCAGGCACGGCCCAGGTGGGCCGTGCTGGCCCAGCTGGGCCGTGCCGGCACGGCACGGCGGGCCGGCCAGGCCCGTCACGGGCCGTGCCGTGCTGGGCCAAAAAAAAAATTTTCCGCGCCCGGCACGGCACGGTTCACTGGGCCGTGCCGGCACGGCCCGGTACTGTAGCAGTGGCGGGCCGTGCCAGGCACGGCCCATCAGGGCCTGGGCCGTGCCGTGCCATGGGCGGCACGGCCCAGTGCCCACCTCTACGTATATCCACCCTTCGTGGTTCGTTATTCCCACTGAACTGGCCATTTTCAATGAAACGAGCATTACCAGTCTCAACTATTCTCGTACTATGGTTAGGACAGTAAAATCTATACCCCTTTAACTTTTCGGGATAGCCGATGAAGTAACCAATGATGGTTCTTGCATCAAGTTTTCTTTCATGTGGATTATATATCCTTACTTCTGCCGAGCAACCCCAAACGTGAAGGTGCCTTAGGCTGGGTTTCCTTCCTGTCCACAATTCATAAGGAGTTTTGGGAACTATCTTACTAGGTACCCTGTTAAGTAAGTATGCAGCGGTCTTTAATGCATGCATCCATAAGGATAAAGGTATAGTGCTATAACTTAGCATACTCCTAACCATGTCCATAAGAGTACGATTTCGCCTTTCAGCTACACCATTTTGTTGCGGTGTACCAGGCATTGTGTATTGTGCACATATGCCTCGACTTTCAAGAAATTTTGCAAATGGACCCGAACATTGTCCATTTTCATTAAATTTTTCATAATACTCACCACCTCTATCTGATCTCACAATCTTTACTTTTCTATCTAACTGCCTTTCTACCTCATTTATAAATACCTCAAGGATGTCCACCGATTGAGATTTTTCATGCAGTAGATATATGTATCCATAATGTGAGAAATCATCTATAAAGGTAATAAAATATTTTTCTCCACCCCAAGATGGAGCATGAAAAGGACCACATATATCAGTGTGTATTAGTTCAAGGAGCTATGTACTTCTTATGGCTGCTTTCTTTACTATGCGTTTGGTCTGTTTACCTTTAATACAGTCCATACATATATCCATGTCAGTGAAATCTAATTGAGGAAGTATTTCATTTTTCACCAACCTCAACATTCTTTCCTTGGATATATGTCCTAATCTTTGATGCCACAAGTAAGTAGAATTTTCATTATGTGCATTATGTTTACTTCCTACACTATGTTCAACATGAAATAGGGATTCAGCATAATCAACATCAAGATTGAAACGATAAAGACCATCCATTAAAGTACCAGAACCATAATAGTACTTATGTCTAAACAAAGAAAATGTAGCATTTCCAATCTTAAAATGAAAATTAACATCATCCAGCTTTCCTACAGAAACTAAATTTCTAGCACAATTAGGTACATAGAGACACTTTTCAAGATCCAAATGACATCCAGTGTCCAAGATCAACCTATACGTCCCAATCCCTTCTATTCGTGCCTTCATTCTGTTTCCCATGAACAAGTACTTTTTAGTTTTGTTTAGCGGCTGGATTGAAAGGAATCCCTGTGTAACATGAGACACGTGAGTAGTTGCACCAGAATCTAACCACCATGTATTATTAGGAACTTCAATAAGGTTTGATTCGAAACAAACAGAGACATAATGAATACATTTATTTTTGAACCAAGCCTTTCTTTTCGGGCAATCCTTTTTAAAGTGCCCAGCCTTCTTGCAGAAAAAACACTTCTGCTCCTTGTGGATATGGCTCGCATTGACCTTCATTTGGGCTTTTCCCTTCTTCTTTTTGTCCTTCTTACCCGGTTTTGCCTTGCTGTTACTAGCTCCATCATGAATCATGAGATGGATATAGTGTTCCTTCATCTTCTTTAATCTCCCTTCCTCCTGTACCAACATGGCCTTAATTTCTTGAAGGATCCATTTTTCCTTAAGGGTGTTGTAGTTCACCTGGAACTGGCCAAATTCGGGAGGAAGCGAGTTGATGATAAACTGAACTAGGAATGACTCACTCACATCCATACCCATCGATTTCAACTTTGCTGCTAGATTTGCCATGCTTGTCACATGATCATGAATGGGTTGTGACCAATCAAACTTCTTGGTCGTCAGTTCACTCATCAGGCTCCCCACAATGGACTTGTCAGCTATGTCCGATTGAGAGTATTCTTTAATTTTATTCATGAATTCCCTTGCATTGTCCGTTTTAGGCATTGATGGCTTAACATTTTCTACTATCGACATCCGCATCAAGTTCAAGCTCAGCCTGTTAGACCGCTCCCAAGTCTCGTAAGAAGACTTTTCATCTTCTGTACTGGTCTCCGTAATGTTTGCAGGCTTATCTAAAACTATCGCTACATCCAAGCCTATAATACCCATTTGAAACTGGATTTGCTCAGACCAATCTGCATAGTTCAACCCATTTGTTGACCCAATTATTGATTTTGATGATTAATAAAGGAATTGAGTATATTCATTTGTTACTAATAGATTTAACAAGTGTTTCAGGGCTTAAAAATATTTGATTAATCAAAAGGCATAAGAAACGTGTTTTGAATCAATTGCCAAAGTAAGTTTCAAAATTCAGAACCTGGAGTCGACACCTAGAAAGTCTGGAGCCGACCCCATGGCCAATCAAATGTCTTTCTAATTTTTGATACGGTCCGGAGCCGACACCAGTCCCAGAGTTTCGGAGTCGACACTTACAGTGTCTGGAGCCGACTCCAACACGGGGACAGAACGCGTGATTTTTGACTACCTTGGAGCCGACACTTACAGTCTTTGGAGCCGACACCTGAACATGGCGAGCCGACTCCTCAACGACTCAGAACTTTCTATTTTTGGATAACGACTTGGAGCCGACACCTGAAAAGTTGGAGCCGACTCCAACCTGTCAGGAACGAATTTTTAAATGCCAGATCAGCTCAACGGTAATATTTTCTTTACCTAACTTCTAACGGATATTTTGTTGGAAAAACTTTCCAGGTACATTCCAACGGCTAGTTTCCACCCAAAAATGGATTAAAGAAATCTATAAAAGGGGAAAACGTTCGTTTGAAAAAAAAAGAGAAAAAATGGAAAATAGAGAAATCAAAAATCCGAGAAGTCTTGAGCTGAAATCAAGAGAAAAGTTCAAATCCTTCCACTCCAAAAAGCTCAAAGAGAAATCCAAGGCGTTCAATTGAAAAATCAAAGGATTTTCAAAAGCTCTTCCCAACTTCTCATCTGCAACATTGTGAAGAATCGAGCTGAGGCCTGATTCAACATCTCAAAAGAGAAGAGGAAAAGAAGAAAAGAAGAAAAGCTCAAATCCAATCATCTTCAAACAGGCTTTTCTAACCTTGTTTATTTATTTGAATATTTGCTCATTTAAGGAGCTGTGTGTTATTGTAAACATTATTCTTTCTTGTTTTTGCTAGTTCAATCAGGGGATTGAATTAGTGGAGGTAGTATACCTCGGGTCAAGCTAGATTAGCTTGTGTTTGGGTTTTGTGCTGGTGAGCCCGGAAAACCAGCTGGGTTCGTTGTGATCCCGGGAAAACAACAAGTTTGAGTTGTGAGCTTGTAAAACAACTCGACTGTAATCAAGTTGATTATAGTGTGGACCCAAGTGGAACTTGGGAGTGGACGTAGGTGTTGGATACACCGAACCACTATAAAATCTTGTGTTTGCCGTGCTTTATTGTCTCTCTCTCTATCTTTTTATTTGTGTTAAATTATTTGCACTTTTATTTCAAAGCCAATAGTTTTAAAAGGTTAAATTTTTAAAGAACCCAATTCCCCCCCCCTCTTGGGTTGCCATCTGGGCCAACAATTGGTATCAGAGCAAGTGCTCATTTGAATTTGATCAACGATCAAGAGCTAAAGATCCAAATGGCAGCTCAAGCTGGTTCATTTGCTGAAGGTCATTCTACTAATAGACCTCCTTTGTTTAATGGAACTAATTATATTGGAAAGCTAGAATGAAATTTTTATTCAAGCTTTGATTATGAATTATGGAGGTATCATATTAATGGACCACACACCCACACATTAGTAGATTCATTGTTCCTAAGCCCGAAAAGGGAATGGGATGAAATGATAAAAATGGCTCAGCTTAATGCTAAGGCCATGAATGTTTTATATTGTTCATTAGATGCAAATGAATTTAATCGAATTTCTACATGTATTTCCGCAAAAGAAATTTGGGATAGATTAGAAGTTACCCATGAGGGTACTAATCAAGTTAAAGAATCTAAGATTAATATTTTGTGCATAAATATGAATTGTTTAGCATGGAACAAACTGAAACTATACATGCATGTACACTAGATTCACTGATATTGTAAATGGTTTGAAAAGTCTTGGTAAGACCTATACTAATTCTGAACTTGTTGCAAAATTCTTAGGTCACTTCCAAGATCATGGGAAGCAAAGGTGACTGCAATCCAAGAAGCCAAGGACCTAAATTACCTTTGGAGGAGCTACTTGGATCCTTGATGACCCATGAGCTAACCATGAAGCAACATCAAGAGGAGAAGTCAAAAAAGAAGAAGACTATTGCTCTTAAGGCTGCAGAAAGTGAGGAGAGCTGCAGTGATGATGATGATGATGATGAGACTGCTCTCCTTGCAAGAAAATTTAAAAATTTATGCAAAGAAGGAGACCCTTCCACAAGAAGAAATCTGGAACAAAAATGGAAGGAGAAAAAAGGAAAGAGAAGGACAAAGAAAAAGAAAAAGAGCCCTTAATTTGTTATGAGTGTAAGAAACCGGGGCACTTTAGATATGATTGTCCTCAACTGAAGAAAGCCTACAAGAAGAAGAAGAAGGCTATGTTGCAACTGGAGTGACAGCGATGAATCCTCTTCGAGGAAGAACAAAAAGAAGTTGCAAACATTTGCTTTATGGCAAACGACGACAACGAGGTAAGTTCTGAAAACCCTTGTGATGATTTTGCATTTGATGAATTATTTGAAGCTTTAATGAACTAGTTGATGATTTTAAAGTTTTGAAAAAGAAATACAAATCTTTGAAAAATGATAATTAAATTCTTTAAAGAAAAAGATAATCTTACTCATGAGATTAAATGCTGAAATCTGAAAAAAAATTTGAAAAAGAAAAGAATCAATTTCAATGAAAATGATAAATTAAAGAAGGAAGTTGATAAATATAAAAATATTAGTTGATAAATTTACATATAGTTCTGAAAAACTTAATTTATTATTGAGTAATCAAAGAGCTATATTTGATAAGGCTGGATTAGGATATAGACCTAACATAAAACAAAAGTTTGTCAAAAACTTTTTAGAAAAGAACAAATAAAGATGATGTTACATGTCATTATTGTAACAAGAAAGGCCATAAATCCTATGAATGTAACAAGAAAAGTAACAAGAATTTAAGTAGTAAAGGAAAGAAAATATGGGTTCCCAAAGGAACAATCTTTTATGCTACTAACCATGAAGGACCCAAGAAGGCTTGGGTACCTAAATATAAGACTTGATATTTTTGCAGGAGTGTCTTGCGGCCAAAAGATCAAAGCGAAAGTGGTATCTCGATAGTGGCTGCTCAAGACACATGACGGGTGACAAGGATCAATTCATCACCCTTGAAAGCAAAAGAGGAGGAGTTGTTACGTTTGGTGACAATGGCAAAGGCCAAATCATGGGTTTGGTAAAATTCAAATAACTCCCTCCACATTATTGAAAATGTTTTATATGTAATGGTTTAAAACATAATCTAATTAGTATTAGCCAATTATGTGATAAAGGTTTTAAAGTATCATTTGAAGCTTCTATCTGCACTGTTTCTAATCCCATTGATAATAGCATTGTTTTTATTGGAAATAGAAATGGCAATGTATACTTGATTGATTTAGACAATTTGTCTACTAGTAATCATTGCTTAGTTGCTAATAATGCTAATATGAATGAGATTGGTTGGTTATGGCATCGTAGATTAGGTCATGCAAGCACACACCTAATTTCAAAATTAATTAGAATGGATTTAGTAAAAGGACTTCCACAACTAGATTTTGAAAATAACAAAATTTGTGATGCATGTCAATTTGGAAAACAAACTAGAAACTCTTTCAAAACTAAAAATATTGTTTCCACTTCTAGGCCACTTGAACTACTTCACATGGATCTTTTTGGACCTACTAGAACCACTAGTCTAGGAGGAAAGAAATATGGTCTTGTGATTGTAGATGATTACTCTAGATACACTTGGGTATTATTTTTAGCTCATAAAGATGAGACTTTCCATATTTTGAAATTCTTCAAGAAGGTCACAAATGAGAAAAACAACACCATAGTGTCTCTTAGAAGTGATCATGGCACTGAATTTGAAAATCATTTATTTGAAAACTTTTGCATTGAAAATGGCATCATCATAATTTTTCAGCACCTAGAACACCACAACAAAATGGAGTTGTAGAAAAAAAATAGAACTTTAGAAGACATGGCCCGTACCATGCTATGTGAAAGCAACTACCAAAATACTTTTGGGGAAGCTATAAACACGCATGTTACATTCTTAATAGAGCTTTAATTAGGCCAATCTTAAGAAAACTCCTTATGAACTATGGAACAATAGAAAACCAAACATAAGTTACTTTCATGCATTTGGTTGTAAATGTTTCATTCATAATAATGGTAAAGATAATCTAGGAAAATTTGATGCAAAATCTGATGAAGGCATATTCTTAGGATATTCAACATCTAGTAAAGCCTATAGAGTGTTTAACAAGAGAAACTTAATTGTAGAAGAATCTATTCATGTAATTTTTGATGAATCTTTAGCATCGAGTTCAGAAAAGATTGATGATGAGGAAGATACAAACATATTAGAAAGAGATATTGAAAAATTAAATATAGATGTATCTTCAGATCATGAACAAGAAGCTAAAGATGATGATTCTCCTAGTGTTGATGTTGTTGATGCAAATCATAATGATGTAGATCTTCCTAGAGATTGGAGATATGCCTATGGTCATCCAAAAGAATTAATTATAGGTGATCCATCTCAAGGAGTAAGAACTAGATCATCAATGAGAAACATCAATAATCATCTTGCATTTGTATCTCAAATTGAACCTAAAACTATTGAAGAAGCTGAAAAAGATAATAATTGGTTAGCTATGCAAGAAGAATTAAATCAATTTACTAGAAATAATGTCTGGACCCTTGTAGATAGACCTAAAGATCATTCAGTTATAGGATCAAAATGGGTATTTAGAAATAAATTAGATGAAAATGGCATAGTAATTAGAAACAAAGCTAGATTAGTTGCAAAAGGATATAATCAAGAAGAAGGAATTGATTTTGATGAAACTTTTGCACCTGTAGCTAGATTAGAAGCAATTAGATTATTACTTGCATTTGCATGTCATATGCATATCAATTTATTTCAAATGGATGTTAAAAGTGCATTTTTAAATGGATTTATAAATGAGGAAGTTTTTGTTGAACAACCACCTGGTTTTGAAGATCATGAATTTTCAAATCATGTTTTTAAATTGCACAAAGCACTATATGGTTTAAAACAAGCACCTAGAGCTTGGTATGAAAGATTAAGTAAATTTCTGATTGAAAATGATTTTACAAGAGGAAATGTTGATAAAACACTATTTTTGAAAAGAAAGACAAGGATTTATTAGTAGTACAAATATATGTTGATGATATTGTATTCGGTGCTACTAACAATCTTTTATGTCAAGAATTTGCTAAGTTAATGCAGGGTGAATTCGAAATGAGCATGATGGGAGAACTCAACTTCTTCCTAGGACTTCAAATCAAGCAAAGCAAAGAGGGATTTTCATCAATCAAGCAAAATACACAAAAGAACTTCTCAAGAAGTTTGGAATGGAGTCAATCAAACCACTTGGAACACCTATGAGTCCTTCATGCAAATTGGACAAAGATGAAGATGGTAAGAAAGTAGATCAAAAATATTATAGAGGTATGATCGGATCTCTCTTTACTTAACAGCTAGTAGACCAGATATAATGTTTGCTGTTTGTTTATGTGCTAGATTTCAATCTGAACCTAAAGAATCTCACTTAATTGCTGTGAAAAGAATCTTAAGATATTTAAGTGGAACTAAAAATGTAGGTTTATGGTATTCTAGAGACTCAACATTAAACTTGATTGCATATTCTGATTCTGACTATGCTGGATGTAAACTAGATAGAAAAAGTACAAGTGGTGCATGTCAATTTTTAGGAAGTAACTTAATCTCTTGGTTTAGCAAAAAGCAAAATTCGGTTGCATTATCAACTGCTGAAGCAGAATATGTTGCAGCTGGAAGTTGCTGTGCTCAAATCCTTTGGATTAAGAGACAACTTGAAGATTATGGCATAACACTTGATAAAACTCCTATTAGATGTGATAATACAAGTGCAATAAATTTAACTAAAAATCCAATTCAACATTCAAGAACAAAACACATTGAAATTAGATATCACTTTATAAGAGAACATGTAGCTAATAATGAAATTTGTCTTGATTATGTTAATACTGAAGAACAATTAGCTGATATATTTACAAAACCTTTGAGTGAAGAGAGATTTTGTTATCTTAGAGGTGAATTAGGGATTTGTGACCCTTTGGAATGATTTTGAAACTCTAAGGAATGACTATCTAGATTTCTATTAATTTCTTGATATTCCTTTCATAATTTTAAGGACAAATTATCTAGTCATCTGAGCAATTTGATTCCTCATATTCCAAAGATTTTTTCAAAATTTTATTGAACCTATTTTGACAAGTTTCAGATGTTTGAATCTCATTTTTTTCTCTGAAACTGTCAGTGGAGTCGACACCTCAGTTTGAGGAGTCGACACCTCGTCTGTGTCGCTCTCGGTCCCTGACCTTGGAGCCGACACCCGTATAAGTGGAGCCGACTCCAGTTCGAGCGCTGACTGTGTTAGCGATTTGGAGTCGACACCCGACTTTGCGGGAGTCGACACCTGGGGGTCCCAAATCGATTTATTAGGGCAGAGTCGACACCTTCGTCATTTCATTCATTTTCAAATCCTTAACCAAACTCTTCCAAAACTCTCTCAAAACCTCCCCAACACAAATTCACTCTATTCAACTTTCCCAAGGATCTAAATGGCACCTAAGAGGAGAGGATTGTCTTGGAGCGCCCGTGATGACTGAAAAACGTTCGCAAGGCGACCCGTCCGCGAGCCGTCTCCGAGCGAGGATTCCACAACCCAATCAGACAATCCAGGCCCTTCTTCTCCTCAGGTAGATACCTTAGCCGGGAGAGTAATCACCATGGGTAGAAAGTTGATTTCGAATTCTTTGAGTCCGAGGGTTTTTCAATTGGGAATCAACTCAAAGAGCTAGGATGGGATAAAGTGTGCTCATTAGATGTTCCTACCTATCCGGCCCTTGTCAAGGAATTTTACTTCAATTTGTCAAGAGGTGATGGTGGGATCGTAAGCTCAGTTAGAGGTAAAAGAATCCACCTCACTTTTCAGAAATTAGGAAATCTTCTAAGCATTCCATCATCGGATTAGCAGAGATGTTCACAGTGAGAGGTCAGATGCTTTATCAAGGATGTTAGGAGAGGTAATAGAATTTGAAGAGGTTAGGGCTAACCAATTGCCCTTGGAGTTAGGTTACTTCACAATATTTGCAGTAGAATTTTATTTCCTAAAACCGGACGATTTGAGTATGTCTCGGAGCGAGACATTGTTGTGATGGATAGTGTATTGACTGGTCAACCCATAAACCTTGCCGCAATGATGATTTTATATGGCCGAGGCTGGAGGAAAAAGGAGATCTTCCCTACCCTACGGCATGATTTTGACTATGGTTTTCAGGAGCCAAGGGGTTGTGATTTTGGATAATGAGCCTTCCAAGAACCTTAGGCATACTGACTACTATAGTTTGGCTACAGTTCATCAGATGGGATTTGTGAAGATCAATGGACAATGGGAGAGGAAAGGTAGTTTGGATGAGAGAGACACTGAATTGAGGTCTTCTGCACCTTTTGAGGCTGGTCCATCTGTGAGGGTTCCTTCTCCAAAGCCTGACAGTCCTGCTCTGCTCTGCTCCTGCTCCAGTTCCGGTACCTCTATCTGCTTCATCAGTCGGATTTTCAGACATTCAATTGGAGCAACTTAAAAGTCTACTTGCTGCTCAGAAGGATGAAATGAAGATTGAGTTTGATAGTCATTTATGAATTTAAAAGAGACCCTTTACTCTTTAGATGATCGCATTCAGTAAAATTGAGTCCACTCTTAGCTCTTCTTCTGAATCCTTAAGGAATGATCTAAAGAATATATTTGAAGAACTTAAGGATATCTGTGGAGACTCAGAAACTACTCAAGATGCAATGTTGAACTTCAAGATAAGATCATGACTGCTTGCTCTTTTGTTGATAGAAGATTAAAAGAATTTGTAGCGACTCAGAGTGAAGGAATGGGAAAGATTTTAGAACGTTTACAAAGAATTATTAGAACTAATCTATAATTATCATGTAATGAAGTACAAGTTTTTGATTCAATGTAGTTTGATGTTGAAATCTTAATGTAATGATGTATAGTTTGATGCTTGATAAAGTTCAGTTTCATTTTGTAACACCTAACTTTTTGATGTAATGAAATTATCTTTTGATCTATCAATGTTATCATTTCACTCTTCTTAATCTTTTTGTTGATTACAAAAAAGGGGGAGAAAGTTATGTCG
The DNA here is from genome assembly GCA_900491605.1 of Calamus simplicifolius. Classification (NCBI taxonomy): domain Eukaryota; kingdom Viridiplantae; phylum Streptophyta; class Magnoliopsida; order Arecales; family Arecaceae; genus Calamus; species Calamus simplicifolius. The sequence continues at coordinate 261,257 of UESW01003856.1, forward strand.
TATATGCATTGATCAGTTATGCTTTGATTAGTATTTGATTATTTTGGATATACATAAATTGGTATTTGATTATTTTGGATATACATAAGCTTAAGTGAAAATTGATATAACTGAATTGTAGATATCAAACACTAAAATGTAAAATGTAAAAGGAAGAACAATTGTAAATTGAACTTCATAGGGGGAGCTACCTTATTCAGGGGGAGCTTACCTGTGAGGATCATATCTTTGAAAATTTTGATTTGAGAATCCTATGCATATACTCAATGTTTTTATAATCATCAAAAAGGGGAGATTGTTGACCCAATTATTGATTTTGATGATTAATAAAGGAATTGAGTATATTCATTGTGTTACTAATAAATTTAACAAGTGTTTCAGGGCTTAAAAATATTGGTTAATCAAAAGGCATCAAGAAACGTGTTTTGAATCAAGTGCCAAAGGTAAGTTTCAAAATTCTGAACTTGGAGTCGATACCTAGAAAGTCTAGAGCCGACCCCATGGCCAATCAAATGTCTTTCTGATTTTTGATACGGTCCGAAGCCGACACCTAGAGTTTCGGAGCCAACACCCAGAGTTTTGGAGTCGACACTTACAATGTCTGGAGCCGACTCCAACACGGGGACAGAACGCGTAATTTTTGACTACCTTGGAGCTGACACTTACAGTCTCTTGGAGTCGACACCTGAACATGGCGAGCCGACACCTTACTTTTCTGGAGCCGACTCCTCAACGAGCTCAGAACTTTCTATTTTTGGATACACGACTTGAAGCCGACACCTGAAAAGTTGGAGCCGACTCCAACCTGTCAAAAACAAATTTTTAAATCGCCAGATCAACTCAAACGGTAATATTTTCTTTACCTAACCCCTAACGACTATATTTCATGTATGGAAAAACTTTCCAGGTATATTCCAACGGCTAGTTTCACACCTAAAAATGGATTAAACGAAATCTATAAAAGGGGAAGAGCGTTCGTTTTAAAGAGAGAGAAATAGAGAAGAAAAACGAAAAAATAGAGAAATCATAGTGAAAAAATCCAAGAGGTCTTGAGCTAGAAATCAAGAGAAAAGAATCCACGTTCAAATTCTTCCACTCCAAAAAGCTTAAGGAGAAATCCAAGGCGTTCAACTTAAAAAATCGGAGGATTTTCAAAAGCTCTGTTTTTGTGATTTCCCAACTTCTCATCTGCAACATCTGTGAAGAATCGAATCTGAGGCTTGATTCAACATCTCAAAAGAGAAGAGGAAAAGAAGAAAAGCTCAAATCCAATCATCTTCAAATCAGGCTTTTCTAAACTTGTTTATTTACTTTGAATATTTACTCATTTAAGGAGCTGTGTTATTGTAAACATTATTCTTTCTTTTTTTCGCTAGTTCAATCAGGGAGATTGAATTAGTGGAGGTAGTATACCTTAGGGCAAGCTAGATTAGCTTGTGTTGGGTTTTGTGCTGGTGAGCCCAGAAAACCAGCTGGGTTCGTTGTGATCCCGGGAAAACAATAAGTTTAGAGTTGTGATCTTGTAAAATAACTCGGCTGTAATCTAGTTGATTATAGTGTGGACCCAAGTGAAACTTGGGAGTGGACGTAGGTGTTGGATACACCGAACCACTATAAGTTTCTTATGTTTATCATGCTTTAATTATCTCTCTCTCTCTATCTCTTCATTTGTGATTGAAATTTATTCTGCACTTGATTATTTCAAAGCCAATAGTTTCTAAAAGGATAATTTTTTTTTAGAACCCAATTCACCCCTCCTCTTGGGTTGCCATCTGGGCCAACACCATTGAACTTGACCAGTCCATTGCTCAAACCGAACAAAGTAGTAGAAGCTACAAAACATTATACACGATCACATATTAATGCTTTGAGTAATCATAATGGATTCAAACAAATAATAAACTTTGAATATATATATTTAAGTTCACCTTTGGTTGATACTTGAATACATAATTTTAAACCAACAATGATGCTAATTTAAATAACTTTTAATAAACAATCAATCATACTAAAATTAATATTCATGTTATCTTTGGATATACAATCATATTAGCTAAGTATGTCGATATGTTTCTTTAATATCATTAATTATAAGCAATGGTTCACCTTTGGGTGACCTCCTAGTGATATAATTAATGATCTCAATTGTTCAATTCCAACTTTTATGTCATTTAATAGCACCACATATACATGAATAATTGAAATGAACATGAATTAAAATGTCTAATTAATCCTTTAGCTAGGCCACTTTGGTGACTAACAAGCCTTCATGTTATAGACATTTTATTATCCCTAATATTTCATGATAATGTCAATAACAAAATTTCATAATAATTAATTATACCATACAAAATTCTATGTAGGTATTCCGATATTCAATTCAAACCATTCTTGAATTAACGGCATGCAAAGATATATATATATATATATATATATATATATATATATATATATATATATATATATCTTTAATTTACATTTTCAGAATCATAAGGAATTCAGCCAAAAAAAGCCAACACACGACAACCAATGAGAACAGAAACACAAAACTGATCAAAACATCGGCCATCAACCCGTTGAGCCACAATTAATCTTACTTAAAATGCACGTTAACCAACAATAAAAAGGTGCATTGAATGCAAGACTCTAATGATCAAAAACATCGGCCATTAATCCCTTTGACCAAAATAACAAACATCGACCATTAATCCCCTTAACCAAAATAACAAACAAAGCAACAAACTTTCAGCCAGATTCAAATCTCACGATCCCATCAAAATAACAAACAAAGCAACAAACTTTTAGCCAGATTCACATCCAGCAAATCTCACGATCCCATCATGGCACAGGTGTCATCTCCCGTCATGATGTGAGACAAGGAAAATGAATTTCATCCGTCATGGGAGAGAGAAAACTCACATCGATGATTCGAACCAAAGTCGTTGGGTTCTTTACCCAACGGCTAACCCATGCCATCATCTCCTTTTATTGAAGAAATTTCTCCCACATTACTATAGAAAATAAGAACGAGATTGCGAACAAAAAAAAACGAAAGAACAAGAGAAATCGAGGGGAATGCCGACAATAGCTTACGCTCTTCCACCCAAACTTCGATGTTTCAATATATATCATTATATATCTTTGAATGGAGATATCAAAAAAAATTGTTGAAACCATGCTCTGATACCAAATGTTGATAAAATATTAATTTAACATTTTATGGTTGGATCTTTTTCAACAACATTTTTGAATCATCCTTGTAAAGTTTTATTTATAAAACTTTATTAAAGAAATCAAGAACTTACCTTGATCCATGCCTTCTTGATTTTTCTTGTAGTATTTTCTTTCCTCTCTGTCTTCTACTTTTCATGCCCTCTCTGATGGTTAAGAGAGTTCTTCAAATATGACAGATTTTGTAACTGCTCTTTTCATTAGTTATTGAAGAGAGAGGGGAGGTCTATTAAATATAAAAACCCTTTCTGATCTTAATTTTTCTTAAGGCCTAATCACCATCAACTTGGGCCACTCTCATTAAAACCAGTCAAAAATCACATGGGCCACATAAATAAATTTATTAGAATTATCTAACATGATGAATCACCCTCCGTGACCTATCAAATTCTTGACAACCATGCCTCTCCTTGCTTTCTCTCCATATGTCCTGTTCTTTTTTGCGAAAGAGCAGGAAGAGGCTGTGGTGAGTGAGTCATCGGAGTTGCGAATTATATTTCGATTTAGCTTATGAAACGAAATATTTTGGTATCGGACCGTTTCGGTGCTTCGTTTCGAAATATATATATATATATAATAAAAAATTTATTCATGATTCATATTCTTTATAAATAATAATAACAACATAAAAATAAAGAGTTTAAGTTTTTAAGAGTTTGAATATATATATATATATATATATATATATATATATATATATATATATATAATGAAAAATTTATTTATAATTCATATTCTTCATAAATAATAATAACAATATAAAAATAAAGAGTTTGAGTTTTTAAGAGATGCGACCATAGGGATAAGGTAACTAGAAATTTTTTTTGTTATTATATATATATATTTAAAATAAGGATAGGGTAACTAGGATTTTTTTTTGATATATATATATATTAAAATGGTTCTGAAATATTTAATAATTCATAAATTGGTCTCCAAAACATATTTTATCGAAATGGTCCAAACATATCGAAACTACCGAAAACGACTGAAATACACCGAAACGATCTAAAAATTTTCTAAAACGAAACATAGTACTTATTTTTTTTGGATAAGTTACCGAAATGAAACGCCTCGACGAAACAACGAAAACGAAATGAAATTGATAACTTTGCTAATCATCATCAACTTGGGCTACTTCGTTAAAACCAGTCAAAAATCAGATGGGTCAAATAAATGAATTTATTAGAATTACCTAACATGATGGATCACCGCCCGTGACCTATCAAATTCTTGACAGCCATGCCTCTCCTTGCTTTCTCTCCGTATGTCCTGTTCTTTCTTGCGAAGAGCAAGAAGAGGCTGTGGTGAGTGAGTCGTCGGAGTTGCGCCACCGCCGACGTAAACGAATGGCAGCTCCGCCGGCGACGGCTTCTTCTCCGCCTCTGCTCACGAGAAAGAGGAGCAAGGAGGAGGAGGAGGAGGAGGAGGACGAGAAAGAGGAGGGAAGGTGGTCGTGCTGGGTGGACATGTGGCGGGAGGTGAGGTTGGCATGTTACATCTGATAAAAAGAAGAGATACGAGACTAACAGATTTTGAAAGTAGGGACTTCCCAACGATGGTTAGAAAGTTGAGAAGGAAAATAAAATTGCTAAGGATAATTTTGGGAGAAGGCAAAAAATAAAAGGAAATAAAAGGATAAACTTGCACTTTATTATCTCGAATGATGTCATTTACAGAGGTTTAAATAGAGATGAAAGAAACATCGTGCAGCAAGAAATTAGAGGCACATTACCCACTATCTAATAACGTGCGAAACTAATTAGCCCACGTACAGATAAACATGGGACACATACAACCCATGAACACAACCCACGAACAGATAAACATGGGACACGTAGAGAACGTGGGACTCTGCGTTATCCAACTGCAAAATAGGAGAACGTGGGATACTCAATTCTGCATTATCTCAACACTCCCCCTTAATGCAGATACTCCCAATTTTTCTCTTAAATATAAAAAGCTTTCCAATGGCAATGCTTTTGTGAAGATATCTGCTAATTGTTCTTTAGTGTTGCAAAATTGCAGTTCAATACTTTCATTAGTCACTAGTTCACGAACAAAATGATGCCGAAGTTCAATGTGCTTTGTCCGCTGATGAAACACTAGATTCTTTGTCATTGCAATTGTGGATTGATTATCACAGTTGATAGTAGTTGGGCCCTTTTGTGATAGTTTTAAATCCTCCAATACTCTACGCAACCAGATAGCATGACAAGCTGCAGCAGTAACGGCTACGTACTCAGCTTCAGATGATGATAGTGCTATAGTACTTTGTTTCTTTGAACTCCAAGATATTGCTCCAGATCCAAGGGTGAAGATGTAACCAGAAGTGCTTTTTCGATCATCAACTGAACCTGCCCAATCACTATCAGCAAAGATAAATTATTAGCATTAGTGTATGAAATACCATAGGTAATAGTTCCTTTTAAGTATCTCAACACTCTTTTTGCTGCCACAAGATGAATTTTGCTTGGACTTTGCATGAACCTTGATAGCAAACTTGTTGCATACATAATGTCTGGACGAGTATTTGTGAGATATAGCAAACTTCCAATTAGACTCTTGTACATATGTGCATCAATCTGCTCTTCTCCATCATTTTGGCTAAATTTCTCACAAGTGTTCATTGGAGTCTTCATTGGCTTGCAATCAGACATTGCAAATTTCTGAAGAAGATCTTTTACATACTTCTCTTGAGAGACAAAAATTTCATCACCAAATTGTTTTACTTCCAAACCAAGAAAGTAATTCATCAAGCCAAGATCTGACATCTCAAAATTTTTAATCATACTATTTTTAAATTCTGCAATCAGTTCATCACTACTGCCGGTATATACCAAGTCATCAACATATAAACAAACCATAAGAATATTTGTACCTTTTGACTTGACATATAAGGTGGGCTCGCTTTTGCTCCTTTGAAAGCCATTCTGTACAAAGTGCTGATCAATCCTTTCATACCATGCTCTAGGTGCCTGCTTAAGTCCATAAAGTTCCTTCCGTAATCGATACACCTTCTTTTCTTCATTAACAACTTCATAGCCCTGTGGTTGCTGCACATATACTTCTTCATCCAAAAAATCATTCAAAAAGGCTGATTTGACATCAAGTTGAAAAATATTCCATTGATAATGAGCAGCTATAGATAAAACTGTTCTAATTGTATCAAATCTAGCTACTGGAGCATATGTTTCTGCAAAATCAATACCTTCTGCTGCATATAGCCCTTTGCAACAATCCTTGCTTTAAATTTTTGATTGATCCATCTGCTTTGTATTTGATTTTGTATATCCATTTTAAACCAATAGCTTCATGGTTAGGTGGTAGATCCATGAGCTCCCAAGTACCATTTTTTATTAATGCTGAAATTTCATCATCCATAGCTTTGCACCATTCTTTATGCTTTATTGCTTCTTCAAAACAGCTTGGTTCATCAACAGAAGTAAACTGACATCTTTCATATATATCAATCAAGGATTTTATCTTTCTTGGAGGAGATTCAGAAGATGATAAATAAGGAGAACTCACAAGTGTAGACTGCACAGGTGTTGACCTTGGTGAAGATTGATTTGGATCAGTTAAATCTTCACTTTCATCATCAAAGGCCACTGATGTTTCTTCAACTTGAGCTCCACCTATTGCTGTATTCTGTAATTCATTCCAATTCCATGCATTCTGCTCATCAAATATCACATCCCGGCTAACAACAAGCCTTTGAGTTATAGGATTATAAAACTGATAAGCCTTGCTTTCAATACTATAACCAATAAAAATGCATTTCATGCTGTTATCATCTAATTTTTCCTTTTTTGAGATGGAATGTGAACATAAGCAAGACACCCGAATACTCTAAAATGAGTTACCTTTGGTCTCCATCCATGCCAAGCTTCAAATGGTGTTATGCCTTGAAGTGAAGATGTGGGGCTACGATTGAGTATATAGGCAGCGGTATGAACTGCTTCGGCCCAGAAATTGTTAGGAAGCCCTTTTGCTTTAATCATGCTTTTTGCCATCTCAACAAGACTCATATTCTTTCGTTCTGCTACTCCATTTTGTTGTGGTGTGAAGCTTGCAGTCAATTGCCTGTGAATGCCATTATCTTCACAAAAAAGAGTAAATTCTTTTGAAAGAAATTCTCCACCCCTATCGGTTCGCAATACCTTTAATGCATGGCCACTATTCTTTTCAACAAAGCATTTAAACCTTTTGAATACAGAGAAGCTATCTGACTTTTCTTTAACAAAATATACCCATGTGATTCTGCTAAAATCATCAACAAAAACAATAAAATACTTGCTATTGTCTAAGGATGGAGATTGCATTGGTCCGCATAAATCTGCATGCACCAGTTCAAGTGGTTTTGAGGCCCGCCAAGCCTTTCCTTTTGGAAAAACATCCCTGTGATGCTTTCCAAGCACACAACTCTCACATATATAATCATTCTTCATAATTCTAGGCAACCCATACACCATATTCCTTTTTGATAAAAGCTCCAAATTGTGATAACCCAAATGTCCATATCTATGATGTCATAACACATTATCATTTGCTAATGAGACATTCAAGGCATGATCAAGACTTAGAGAGAAAAGTTTATTTTCAATCATAGGTATCTCAATAATAAGTGAACTCTTAGAATTATCATAAACACGGCATCTTAAATCTTCAAAAACAAGTGAATAACCTTCAGTTAAAAATTGCCCAACACTCAACAAATTAGACTTCAAGTCAGGAACATATAAAACATTTTCAATTGATTTCAAGCCATAGAAATCAAGTTTCACAGTACCTTTTCCATGAGCTTCTCGAACATTACCATCACCCATTTTTACCTTTGTAGTAACAGATCTGTCCAAATAAGAAAAGATCTCTACACGACCTATCATATGATTGCTGCATCCACTATCAATGTACCAAACTTCTTTAGGACATTCTTTTGCAGTAAAGCATGCCAGAAATAAATTTTCATTTGACCCCTTTTCATGTTCTTCTGCAAAATTTGCATGTTTTTCTTTCAATCTACAAAAACGCTCAATGTGGCCATACTTTTTGCAAAAATGACAAAGAAAAGGCTTAGAGATTTCACCCTTTTCATTACTTTCCTTTATCCGACAAAACCTTTCAATATGACCATATCTCTTGCAATAATTACACTGGAAAGGTTTAAAATTTTCACCTTGGCTGTTACCTTCATTGCGATTCTGATAAACTTTACCAAGACGTCCTCCACCTCTTCTGCCTCGAAAAGAACCTCCTCTATTTCTTGGTGTACAATGCTGATTGATGCTTTCCTTTGGAGCATTCACCTTAGAATGAAAGGCTTTTTCTACTGTACTTTCATTAGACCTTTTCAATCTGTCATCATGTGACTGAAGAGAGCCAAGTAATGCACTAACTGAAAGTTTGGTTAGATCCTTGGATTCTTCTATAGCAGCTACAATATGATCATACTTAACTGACAAACTTCGTAATATTTTTTCAACAACTCTTTGATCATATAAATCTTCACCATAAATTCTCATTTGATTAACAATTTCTAAAACTTTGGAAAAAAACTGATCTAAAGAATCATCATCTTTCATGCTCAATGTCTCAAATTTTCGACGAAGAGTTTGGAGTTTGACAGTTAATACCTTAACATTACCTTGATATTCTTCTTGCAACAAATCCCAAGCATCTTTAGAGGTTGTAGCTGCTGAAATTCGAGGAAAAATTGCATCACCAATGGCCTGTTGAATGAAGAAGAGAGCTTTGGCATCCTTTTTTATATTCTCTGGCTTTAATGCTCCTTCCTCTGGTAGGCCTTTCTCCACCAATTCCCACAAATCTTGTGAGATAAAAAGAGTCTTCATCTTTTTGCTCCAGAAATCATAGCCTTCTCCTTTGAATATTGGAATCATCGGGTTGATGGTATTACTGTTGAATGTCATTAGCTCTGATACCACTTGATAAAAAGAAGAGATACGAGACTAACAGATTTTGAAAGTAGGGACTTCCCAACGATGGTTAGAAAGTTGAGAAGGAAAATAAAATTGCTAAGGATAATTTTGGGAGAAGACAAAAAAAATAAAAGGAAATAAAAGGATAAACTTGCACTTTATTATCTCGAATGATGTCATTTACAGAGGTTTAAATAGAGATGAAAGAAACATCGTGCAGCAAGAAATTAGAGGCACGTTACCCACTATCTAATAACGTGCGAAACTAATTAGCCCACGTACAGATAAACATGGGACACATACAACCCACGAACACAACCCACGAACAGATAAACATGGGACACGTAGAGAACGTGAGACTCTGCGTTATTCAACTACAAAATAGAAGAACGTGGGATACTCAATTCTGCATTATCTCAACAACATCGCCGGGCCGGCAATCCTAACGTCGGTGTTCCAGTACTCGCTGGGGTCGGTGACCCAGACACTGGTCGGCCACATAGGCACCCTTGAGCTCGCCGCTGTTGGCATCCAGAACCTCGTCATCGCTGGCATCGGTTTTGGAGTCATGGTAAGCTGTCTTTAAATTTTTTTTTTCCTTCTCTCTGTGGTAATTTAAATTTGATATAGAGGCTTTAAACTGTATGCCGTTCTATATTTAAAACAAATGGATATTAGATAGGTGCATGTTTGTAAACTCTAGGTTTTGGTTTTAATACTAACTAAATGGGTTGTCAGCCTGAGACTCTTGCGTTGTATTTTTTCTTCCTTATTCCTTTTCTGGTTGAAAAGACTATGAGATTGCATAGCAGAATGTATTATTTGGGATCTTAATCTTATACAAGTACTCTCGCATAAAAAGCTAGCTGAACAATATTATTTTAAATTTATTTGTTCTGTAATTATTTAAAATTTCTTCAGTGCTTGGTTGATGTAAGGCTAAGCTATGCATGTGGGACTATACACACGATCTCATGGCTCTCACATGCTTCCACATAAGTCCTGGTGTTCTTGCCAGGCTAATGTCCCAAATCCAATCACACAGTCGATTCTAAACGAGCCCATGCTGCAATGTTTCTTGGTCTACACGAGCGATGAGTTAAGTTGACTAATAATCTTTGTAATAATCTGAGACTTCATCCAAAAATATAAGAGTATTATTTGGATTCATTGCCTTCTATAAGTATCTAAGATCTTTTCAGCATATAATTAATACGGGACTAAATACATATCGGCACAAACTTTCATAGCACTGATATGATTGGTAAAATGATGGAGGATTGGCATCATCTATAGGCTCAAACTTTGCCCTCACATTATTGTTGACTAAATTTTCCTCCATCCTACTCCTCAAACAAAGATTGCAGAACTATTTTCCTTGGAGTCATCGCATGTTTGTCCTTGGCCAGCAGGGTTTTGTCATCATTAATCAATTATCAATTATAATTATTAATCAATTATAGCTTAATTACAGTTTTAATTGTAAACTAACATGTTGCATGAATCAAGTTCTTGGTACTATCCTAAATGAATTCTTCAATATGCTGATATTGTTCTCAACTTCTCATATTTAGGGTTTTCGCTAAACCCTGATAATACTTAATTTTTCTTTTCTTGTTATGAACTTTATTAGATGAATCAACTTCTTTGTAATAACAGAAATGGATTCTTCAGTATGATGAGATTATTCTCATTTTTCTAACGAAGAAGTCCCCTTTATAAGAAGCTTGCATGTATCTCTTCTATCAATTTTAGTCATAATAGTCTGTTATTTTTTCCTTTAAGCTTTTATTAAAGCCTCACATTTCATTCTTGTATGATCCGTGTTCATCGTGACCATTTTTGCTGGTCAAGATCCATAATTTTCTTTACTTGATAAACTGCTTTCAAATTTTAGTTCATTTCATCTAAATGGCATGACTCAACATTTTTTATTTCTGGGTTCTTTTTCTATGCTTTTCTTTTACTGGCATAATATCTTGTTTTTCTGTATGCTTATTGAAATTTTGCATGCAGTTGGGCATGGGGAGTGCCTTAGAAACTCTGTGTGGCCAGGCCTATGGTGCTGGGAAAATGAGCATGCTAGGAATCTATCTGCAGAGATCATGGGTAATTCTTTTAGCAACAGCTATGCTACTATCCATGACTTATGTTTTTGCCACACCAATTCTAAGGCTCTTGGGACAGAGCAGCGAGATTGCTGAATTGGCAGGAAGATTCTCGATATGGATGATTCCAGAGCTGTTTGCCTTTGCAGTGAATTTCCCAATTCAAAAGTTCCTTCAGGCGCAAAGCAAGGTCATGGCTATGGCATGGATTTCTGCAGCTGTTTTGGTTATTCATGTGATTCTGAGCTGGCTTTTTATCATAAAATGGGGGATGGGATTGGTTGGGGCTGCAATCACTCTCAATTTTGCCTGGTTTCTTTTGGATGCTGGGCAGCTAGCATATATTCTCTCAGGAAGCTGCAAGGACTCCTGGTCTGGTTTCTCATGGTTAGATTTCATGAGTTGGTCAATTTCTTAGGGCTCTCCGTGGCATCAGCTGTCATGTTATGGTCTGTACTGTTTCACAAGTTACTTAGTTTTCCTTATCTCACTTCTTTTATGTTTACTTCCTTTCTAAAAATATATTTATTATTTTTAATGAGGTCTGTGTGGACTTAAAAATGTCAGGTGCAGAAAGAAACATGTGAGATAATTTAAGTTTTGAAAACAAAAGAATATAATAATATGTTTACTCTCACCATATTGGATTTCTGGATCATGCTAAGACTTGAGAGGTAACAATGTAACAAATAGAGCAAATTCAAATAATTTTGATTTGGGTTCATGCTAGGAAGATTTCTGTGTTTTTACTCAATCAATTGATGCAAATTTTTGGAAGCAATAAGGAAGAACCTGCTTATGATGGTTTATTGGTGAAGCAAAAGAACATTATTAATTATTCCAGAGGTGCTGAAGATGTGTATGTTTGCCATATCAAGGAAATGAATGAAGCAGCAATGACAAGCATAAAAAGACCAGGAATTCCTAATGAAAATTGGCCTGCACAAGGGGCCATCCTCTTACCTTCTACAGTAGCTACATATGCATGAGTTTCTAATCAAGAGGGCCATTGATATGTATTTTTGGAAGGGATATAGCATTGGCCATTGAAAGTAGAATGCTTCATGTATTGATATTATAGAAGGAATCTTAGAGTGCTACAGTTTTATGAATATAGATGAAATCAAAGGGATTATGAAATGTAGCTTAGGATGATTGCAAATTGAATCATCATAAGTAGAGTCAAAGTATCCAATATGTTTGTCTTGTAAAATAGTTAGAGATTAATGAGGGCATTCCTTGTAAAATAGTTAGATTGAGAGATTATTGAGGGCATTTTGTATAATTAAGAGGATAAGTGCCATGAATGTGTAGTTATGAATGTTTGTTAAATGACATAAAGAACCAGAGAGAATTTTTCAAGTGGCACCTAAAATGGCGAGGGAAAGGAGCATAAGACAAACACATCAGAGATAATGGGGTTTAATTAGGATGAGTACCTCATTGGAATCTTATGGCAAGCGCTAACAAAAATATGTAGTAGTAGTCTTATTTGAGATGATTTGGGCCATATATATATTGTTGGTGAGGGACTACTTATGCTGGCTTCGATATAGCTTCAAGTGTAAGTTTGGAGAGGTAACCAATGATGAAATTAATGGAAGCATTGATAATGCTTTGAAGATGTTTTCCATTCAAGAAAATTGGCTTCGAAGTAGCAACCAATGATGAAGTTGCACCATGAGGCTGGTTATAAATCAAAGGACAAGGATTCAACAATTTTTGGTGATCTTTTTTTTTTTTGATCAAGAGTAATTTATTAAATTACAACGATGAGTGATAAGATGAGTTAGATACGATATTAAAATTTGATGGTCATTGCCATCTTTAACCTTAGGGGAAAAAGTACATTCAATTTGCAACAAAACCAAACTATTTAATGAAGACATTTTCACGTGCAGCACTAACAATGGTTGTCAAAAGAAGATTTTTTTTAATGCTTTTCTTTTTGAAATAAAGAAGATGAAGCTGAAGTTATAAAATGAAGGGGGAAATTATTCCATAAGTTTTGCTAGAATAAACATGATCATGAACATTTTGGATGATCATGAACATTGTGGTTTGAATCTATACCAAGTACCTTCGGAATTAATGTGGTTAAATTATTGTCAGCAGGCATTGGTGATGTTTTAACTTGCATGTGCATTTTGTTTTCTCCCCCCTTAAGGGTATACGATTTGTGGATCTCAATTATTTAGCAAGAAAAAAGATCATAGTAAGAGTGGTCAAACCAACTAGTCATTATCTAACATTTAATATGGGGAATAATACTTACAAATCTGCTAAAATTTAATCAGCCTCTCAAATGTCCTAGAAATCTTTATATTTTATTTGGTTGCAAGTGTTTGCAAGTGAGTTATCTGGCTTGCCAATGGCTATAATTTATGATTCAATGTTTAGTTCAAGCATGTAAGCAGCTGTTTTGAAGCTGTGTTTTGGTTATGATTTGATTTTAGATGTAGGTTTAGACATTTAATAATGATCCCATGGTATCTTAAATCTCACACGTAGAAGAGGTAAGAAGACGGTTATGATTTGTCAAAATTATTGGAATTTTATTGCTGAGGATCTTCAAGTTATACATTTGTGGAGTGTGTTCTCCTTTTCAGGTGGCCGAGTCATGTTCTGCTTAACCCAGTCCTTTTAGTCTTTCATAACATATCCTTTTAGATCTCACATGTTATTAAGTTATATTCCTTGTGCCACGACTGTTACCTTGATCATTCCTTAGTGGAAAAGCAAGTGAGTGCATAGAGCCAACAACTGAAAAATTTATAGAGCACTTGTATTCATTTTGATTGCATGGAACATTTTGAAATTATTTGCTTCTATCTGCACAAATTTGTTAATTTCAGAATTCTTTAAATCATATTTGTTTGTAAGACCTTTTCATTTTCAGAACCTCATCTTGAATGACTTAAATGCAGCTTGGAATATTGGACTCTAATGGTATTAGTCATATTAGCTGGACTTCTGAAAAATCCTGAAATAGCTGTGGATGCTGCTTCCATTTGGTACGTCTAGTATCAGGAATTGTCCCCCTTTTTACTGTTTTCTTCTCTTATACCTTTTTGATGATATTCTGAGATAGAGATAATACTCTTTTGTATGGCAAAACTTTTTGTGATGTTAATATCCAGACTGAAGCCTAGAATCCTAGCTGTAAGCCAACCACATATGCTATAATAAGATTTGACATTTCACAACAAACAAAATATGTAGTGATCCAGGAAGTTCTTCACAATGAATATCCCCCCTACACAAGCCAAAAACACGCACGCACACACATGCGAAGAGCAGTTCTTTTTGACAAGGAACCATTGCTTTTCTTTTCTGCTTAATTTTTCAATGCTTGAGAAATACCTAAGCAAACATGAAGAATTTACTGATATAGGCTTGGGATCTCTACCTCTTATCAACTCATACAGTAATATAACTCTATGTTTAAAATTCATGGTAAGGATAGAGGTAGAGGTAGACTTAAACTAATATCAGAAATAATTAAAAAAGATATAACTATTTGTAATTTGAATGTCGACTTGATCCTGAATAGAGCAGAGTGGAGGAAGCATATTCATGTAGCCGACCCCATGTAGTTGGGAAAAGGCTTAGATGAGTTGAGTTGAGTTGAGTTGTATGTTGTTTGGCTAGAATATAGCCTTTACATTTTAGCTTTTATGGAAAAATTACTTGGCTCTTTTTCATTTACTGGTAGACAATGTTAAAATGATTATAGCACACAGCATGGTTTTCTCTTAGTTCTGAAATTCTGATCTATTCGGATCTATATTCCAAATAAGATGAAGTTTATTGAGCCTCCGCCAATCACTTTTTTCATTGACCTTTTTCTTTTTCAAGTTTGTTTTCTATGCAGCTACTACCATTTGCACGTAATTTTTGGGCAATATCCTCTTTCCTAACAAAAATAAATATTTTTGTTGTTTTTGGTGCTGACAGCATGAATGTGGAAGGATGGTGCTTCATGATCCCATTGGGATTTGTTGCAGCTGTGAGGTACATTTGGGAAGAAAAGAAACATGTTTCATCACTTGCACATTTTATTTTTCCCCTCAGTAGTTACTTTATTACATCTTTGACCCTGCTTTTCCCCTCCTTTCTAGATGGAGGGCTTGGTTATCTCTTACTGTTGGATTATTCACATAGAATGTAGTTGACTCGTTCCATTTCTGAGTTAACCATATTTTAATGCACAAACAAGAAAATGAGGAAAATCATTGCGAGCTACATCATGCTATTGTTTCATTTTTACTTGATTATTCATTACTTTTGCAGTTGGTGATAAGCTTCATGTTTTCTTGACTAGTGTAAGGGTCTCCAATGAGCTGGGGGCAGGGCGTCCAAAGCTGCAAAGTTCTCAGTGCTGGTAGTGATAACTATATCAGTGATCATACAGACTATATTTATGCTTTTAATTCTGTTGACAAGTAAGGATTTTCCAGCACTATTTACAGACAGCAAATTAGTCATGGATAAAGTAAACAAAATTGCGCCTTTTCTATCTGCTTCAATTTCTCAGTAGCATACAACCAGTTCTATCAGGTGAGTTTATTATACCCCTCCAATAATGTCTTAAAGTAGAATTTGTCAAATTTAGGTTTTGTTCTCAATACCCTTCTTGTGAGAGTTGCTCACTTTATATAAAGTTGTCGGACTAATTACAAGGCTAAAAATCAGCCATTACATAAGATACACATGATTAGGTAAGGTAAGAATAAATGTCTATCAATTCTATGCATATATACAATATATTCTACATTTATGGCAATGATGCTGATTTTTTGCCTAAACAATTCTTCCCTTGATGCGCCCTTAGTTAGCCAATTTGAATTTTAAAATTTAAATTCAAAACTTCCGCTTAACTGGTCCTTTGGCTCGCCAAATTAGTCATGAAATCTGTCATTTTTGCATATCAAATCAGCCTTGGAATCTACCATTTCTGAGCACCAAATCAGCCTTGGAATCTACCATTTCTGCTCCCTTGACTAGCTGTTAATTCTACTAATATCCCCCCTCAAATTGATGCTGGGCGATTGAGAAGCATCAATTTGTCAATTAAGAACTGATGTCGGGGGCGAGAGAGAGCCTTGGTGAAGACATCAGCAGTTTGGTGTTCAGTAGAAATGTGTGAAAGAGTAATCTCCTGACGAGCAAAAGCTTCACGAATGGAATGACAATCCACTTCAATATGTTTGGTGCGCTCATGAAAAACAGGATTGGCAGCAATTTGAATAGCACTGGTATTATCAGCATGAAGAGGAGTAGGAGTAAGCTGTGGAACACTAAGTTCGCCTAACAACCCTCGAAGCCATATAATTTCAGAACAAGCAGACGACATAGCCCGATATTCAGACTCGGTGGATGACTTCGATACACGAACCTGCTTCTTACTCTTCCAAGAAATGAGGGCGTTGCCAAGAAACATACACCAACCCGTAACAGAACGACGAGTATCGCACAACCAGCCCAGTCGGCATCACTAAAACCCTTCAACTGTAAAGAATTCTCAGAAGAAAAAAATAAGCCACGACCATATGTCCCTTTGAGATATCGAAGAAGACGACGGACAGCGGCCAAATGTGTCTGGCAAGGAGCCTGCATAAACTGACTGACCTGCTGAACAGCAAACGAAATATCAGGTCGAGTAATGGTCAAATAATTCAAACTGCCCACCAGCTGCCGATACATTGAAGGATCAGATAAGGGATCACCATCGCCTGATGCAATTTTAAATTGACCTCCATAGGTGTAAGAACCGAATTTGCGTCTTGAAGGCCTGCTAAAGAAAGAAGTTCTTGGGTGTACTTATGCTGATGTAAGAGCATGCCATTTGGGCAATGGTGAACCTCCAGTCCAAGAAAATACCTCAGTGGACCAAGATTTTTCATATGAAATGAAGATTTGAGACACTGTTGGAGTTGCTCAATTAACTGGAGATCAGATCCAGTAATCACAATATCATCGACATACACAAGAAGTATAACAATCCCAAGGCTAGTCTTGCGAAAGAATAGAGAGGAGTCATACTGACTCTGAGAAAAAGTGAAATCCAGTAGAGTAGTACGAAACTTTTCAAACCATGCCCGTGGTGCCTGCTTCAAACCATACAGAGATCGCTTTAAGCGACAAACCTCAACAGAAGAGGAAGGAAACAAGCCAGGAGGAGGAGACATAAATATTTCTTCCTTCAGATCACCATGTAGAAATGCATTCTTCACATCCATCTGGTGAAGCGACCATCCTTTCGAAACAGCAATGGCCATGATAGTGCGATAGTAGTCATTTTGGCAACGGGAGCGAATATTTCCTCATAATCAAGCCATACTCCTGTCTATTCCCGAGTGCTACTAGACGAGCTTTATATTTTTCAATAGATCCATCAGCACGTAGCTTGATGGTGTAGACCCATTTACACCCAATAAGTTTAACTCCAGCAGGACAAGGGACGATGTCCCAAGTGTGATTGTCCTGAAGAGCCTGAATTTCATCCTGCATAGCTTGGCGCCAACACTCTTGAGTAGAAGCCTGAGAATAAGACTTAGGCACAAAAGTAGTATCAAGAGTAGCCTGAAGAGCCGAAGAAGAAAAACCATACCAATATGGGGGCTGGGAAATCCTAGTAGATCGTCGTGGCTCATGCAAGACAGGATCAGGTGGCGGTTCAGAGGAAGGAAGAGGCAGTGGGCGACGTCGCTGATACACGATATCGGGCTTAGAAGGAGTATGAGATACATCATCAAATGCAGGAAGTGAAATAGAGGGAGAAACAAGATTAGTACGAGATGGAAAGAAATATTGATTTTCAAAGAAAATTACATTGCGAGAAATATGAAGCTTGTTAGCATCCGCATCATAACACACAAATCCTTTATGAGAGTTACTATAACCAAGAAAAGCACACTGAACAGATTGGGCAGAAAGCTTGTGACGTTCAATGGAGGTAAATGAACAAAACAAATGCAACCAAATATATGCAAATAATTATAATTAGGAGAAACACCAAACAAACAAGAATATGGAGAATCAAGATGCAAGGTAGGAGAAGGTAGACGATTAATCAAATATACAGCTGTAGATAATGCTTCTACCAAAATCTAGAAGGTACAGAAAATTCAAGCATCAATGTACGAACAACATCTAAAAGATGTCTATTCTTACGCTCGGCGATGCCATTTTGTTGAGGGGTGTAAGGACACGAACGTTGAGAAAGAATACCCTTCTGTTGGAGAAAAGATTGAAAATCATGAGACATATATTCTCCCCAGAATCTGAACGAAGATCTTAATACAGGTAAAAAATTGAGTTTCTACATAGGCAACAAAAGTTTTGAAGGTTGAAAACACATCAGCTTTAGAACGAAGAAAATAGACCCACGTGAAACGACTGTAATCATCAATAAATGTCACAAAATATCGGTATTGAGCATGAGAAAGAATAGGACTCATACCCCAAACATCAGAATGAATAAGATCAAAGCAGGTAGAAGCACGACTACCTTGCAAAGGAAAAGGTAAAGATTTGCTTTTTCCTAGTTTACAAGGAGCACAATCAAAAGGCAAGGAAGAAAACTCATTTGTATTACTCAAATAATCATGTTTCATAAGATGTGTCAAAATTACAGAGTTGGGATGACCCAATTTCTTATGCCAAAGATGACTATTATTATTAGCAATAGCAGAACAACCAACAAAATTTGAACGAGGAACGGAAAACGACTGAAAGAAAAAGACGTCCCACTTTAGGCCCCTTCGCTATCTCCTATCCCGACGCTTGATCCTGCACACGACAACCAGAACGATCAAAATGAATAGAACAATTATCTTCTACTAATTGTCCAACAGAAATGAGATTGGCAGATAAGTTAGGAGACACAAAAACATCAGTAAAGGAAGACCCCAGATTTCCAACTGCAGTAATGGAAGAGTACTGCCATCTGCAATCTGAATATGTTGCTGACCATCATACTTACGAACATCTTGTAAAGCTGCCAAACTTCCAGTCATGTGATTGGAAGCTACAGAGTCAATTAACCAAGGAGAAGGAAGGAGATGTTTCTTGCCTTGAGACCAAGAGCAGAAAGGGCAGAAATAATCATCTGTTGAACCTGCTCGGGCGTAATAATGGAAGAAGAACTTGGAACTGTGGGCAGAGTGGAAGACATAGGCACAGAAGCAGACTGAACAGCAGTATGAAAAATAGGAGCAGATTTATTCTGAGGGCGTATACGACAATCCTTAAGGATATGACCCTCCTTCTTGCAATAATTGCAGAATTTCTTGCTGCAATATTTTGCAATATGCCCAATTTTCTTGCAACTATAACATTGTGGTGGAGATCTAGATCGTCCTTTGCCTTGAGCAGCGTATGCCATATTAACCATCTCAGAACCACCAGTGTTTGATCAAGGCCAAGCTGTGAGGCAAGATGCTGTTCTTCACGCAAGAGTTCACCCAAGCAATCCTCCAAAGAGGGGATAGGTGTGCGATTGATTAACCCAGCTCGTGCACTTTTAAACTCGGTCTGAGCTTCATCAAGAATTGATCCCGCTGGCTCTCAGAATGAACCGCTTGTAGTGCTGCCAAAGCTTCTTTGGGAACCTGAGAATGCACCAATCCAGAATAATCACTCCATAAATTAATAAAACCAGAATAAAATTGCTCAATAGAAAGATTCCCCTGGCGATAGTTTCCAATGTCTAACTCCAATTGAAACTTTCGGGCAGAATTATTTTGATAATAAATTTGCCGAAGGTAATCCCATATTTCCTTAACAGTAGTGAACCTACGAAGATTATTGACCATATGAGGTTCAACAGAGCTGAGTAGCCAGGAAGCAATTTTAGCATCCTTGCTTTCCCATAAACTAAGCTCCTTGGAATCAGTTGGAGCCTTAGAAGACCCATCCAAATGACCCCATAACTCCTTCCCTTTCACAAACATCTGAACTGGAATTTCCAACTGGTGTAGTTCTTGCCATTAAGGCGAATAATAGAATTTTCTCCAGACATAATAAAAAAATTGACAGAGCAGAGAAATCACAACAGTTACTCTTCAGAATCTATCGACAGCTACCAAGCAACAGAAAAAACAAGATCCGACAGTCACCAAGAAACCCTCAAGAAATCAAGAATTCAAAC
Source organism: Calamus simplicifolius (assembly GCA_900491605.1). Classification (NCBI taxonomy): domain Eukaryota; kingdom Viridiplantae; phylum Streptophyta; class Magnoliopsida; order Arecales; family Arecaceae; genus Calamus; species Calamus simplicifolius. The sequence continues at coordinate 281,692 of UESW01003856.1, forward strand.
AAGCCAAGAGAAAACCACGAAAATAATTTGTGGTCACCAAGAAATCCTCAAGAAATCAAGAATTCAAACAAGCCAAGAGAAAACCACGAAAATAATTTGTGGCTCTGATACCATGTCAAATTTAGGTTTTGTTCTCAATACCTTTCTTGTGAGGGTTGCTCACTTTATATAAAGTTGTCGGACTAATTACAAGGCTAAAAATCAGCCATTACATAAGATACACATGATTATGTAAGGTAAGAATAAATGTCTATCAATTCTATGCATATATACAATATACTCTACACTTATGGCAATGATGCTGATTTTCTGCCTAAACAATTCTCCCCTTGATGCGCCCTTAGTTAGCCAATTTGAATTTCAAAATTTAAATTCAAAACTTTCGCTTAACTGGTCCTTTGGCTCGCCAAATTAGTCATGAAATCTGTCATTTTTGCATATCAAATCAGCCTTGGAATCTGCCATTTCTGAGCACCAAATCAGCCTTGGAATCTACCATTTCTGCTCCCTTGACTAGCTGTTAATTCTACTAATAGAACTACATGTTGATTTGTATAAACAGTAAAGATATTCCTTATTACTTAATGTTATGAGTCTTGTCATTACTCATTGGGTCAAAATCAGAACAGAGTTTAGTTCATAATAGAAGAGTTTTTTCACAGAGAATGGTTAGAACCAAGAGTCTGAGAGCCTGTTTGGATTAGTTGCTTGGAGCTACTAAAGCACCTTTAAATGGTTGTTGGTCAGCAGTTATATGAAATAGCTATTGGCCAACAGCTGGACCAATTACTAATCCAAACAGGCCCGTAGGTGTCTTACATTTGTTCAGTATGTATTTAGTATTAAAATATGTGTTGATTGCTTCATGTAGAAGCTTCCTTTTTTCTCTGACCACAAGTCTAAGATCAATTGTGAGTGGCATTTATAGCTCGTCATGAATTTTACAAAAACCTAAGGTAGATTCGTTGGGCATAGTGCTTTCTCTTCATATTATCTAGTTTCACTTCATGCACAATGAGTTCTTTCAAACTTTTGGAGTTTCTTTTAAGCTTTTGGCTAAATTACATTTGATTATACGAGTCATCTGAACCTTGTTACTGATGGGAACATTCAGGAGTAGCCATTGGAGCAGGTTGGCAAACAACAGTTGCCTACATAAACCTTGGTTGCTATTATGTGGTGGGGCTATCAAGTGGTGTCTTAATGGGTTTCAAACTAAATTTAGGCTTAGAGGTAAGCGGTGACCAGCTTCTTTGTGGCCATTACGCTTAATCCATCCATGCAATATGGGTGTTCTTCCAAATAGATAGCAAGTGTAAAACCTTTTTTTTCTTTTCTTTTGCCTCTTTTCCCTTTCTCCATATGTCTAGTTCTGTATTAAAAGTGTTCTTCCAAATATGATCTTTGTTCAAGGGCCTTTGGGGTGGCGTGCTTATCGGTATTCTTCTGCAAACCATTATTCTTGTTGTGATCACTTGGCAGACAGATTGGGATAAAGAGGTGAGATTTTAGTTGAGATAGGCACTCATGTATTCCTATCGTGCAGTCCTAATATATGATTCTGCATCAACCTTGCAGGCAGCTTTAGCAGTCGAGAGAGTCTCAATATGGGAAGGCTTGTTAGATGTCCCTTCAGATGGAAGAATATAAGTCTCAGGTAACTCAGCTTAATCTTATTATATGAATACAAATTTAATGCATATCTGGACATTGTTTTGACTCCTGAACAATCGATGTAAGAACCTTCATGGGCTACAAACTTCAATTGCTTCGAATCAATCTGGCCTGAGCAAATGATAAGTTATCATAGTTTAGAAATTTGATCAATGGCTAAGCTCTTCCAAATGCACTAAATCGCTATGCTCCAAAGGTACCACAAGAATTTTGTATAGATGTAAGGTAGTTGCTTTTGAATTGTGATGCTTCAGTTAGAAAGAGTGATATTTTAATAGTACATGGTAATGATAGAGTAGAAGTAGATCTAAACTGATATGGACAGAAATAATTAAAAAATATATAACTATTTATAATTTGAGTGTCGACTTAGTCCTGAATAGAGCAGAGTGGAGGAAACATATTCATGTAGCCGACCCCATGTAGTTGGGAAAAGGCTTAGTTGAGTTGAGTTGAGTACAGTTAATAAAGTCATTGTAGATAATTAGTAGGAATTTATCCATTGGAAACTAACTAGTATCATTTTTTTTGTGACAAATCTTGCAAATAAAATCTTGTTCTAATAAGTACAGTTCACCCAATTGTTTCGGCAAAATAATTACAATTTACTGAGGGGTTTTCAACCAAGTTGACAAGAAAATATTTTGAGACACCAAATTCCTTTCCTTGCAAATCTTACTGCTTGATGGATAAGTTTTTTTTTTCTTTCTATTTTACATATAATGTTTGAACAACTTTCATTTAATGTAAATGTGTTAGTTGTCTTTCTTATATTCTTATTTGAATAAATGACAGAAGCAGAAGATACCTTTGCCTATTTTCTTCAAAGATTTGACATTCATCCAATCAGCATGGGGCTGTCATGAAATAAAACTTACTACAGCACTGGCTTGGAGCAGGCTGATTTTTTATTGAAGTGACTCCAAACTTTTTCAGAGATCAATGACTATGTCATAATAATTAGCTTTGTTTTTCAATAAATTATGGGGAAGTTCCTGACTTCTCCATTTTCCGTCGAAAAAGATAATTAGCTTTGTTTTGTGAGTTCCATTCGTAGGCAAGTAAGGTTTTGTTTTGGGATCCTGGTCTTCCATGTTTCTGGTGCTCTCTCAAGATGCCTTTAGTTTTGTTGCACCATCTTGGTGAGACATTATTTTGTTGGATTTTCTTTTTGCTGTTTAGAAGGTTTTGCTATTTTGTTTATCAGGTAATGTTTTTGTTCTTGTAATAAAATCCAAGCTATCAAAAAGTGCATTAGCCGCTTGCACTTATCCTCTACATTTATCCATCCAATCAAACACAAAAAATTATCATACAGAATATGTCTATCTCTGCAATAGTACAAGGATATCCCTTCCTCAACCAAACATCCCCTTTGTGTTTATCTAAATCATTCTCCGACAAAAGAAAAAAAATGAAGACGCTATGACTCAGAAGGAGCTAAAGGACTTGTAGCAAAAGAGAACTGCTCACCTAACACAGATGTCACAATATGTGGCTCTCAGGTGGAAAAATTGATAGGAATCCAATGGTATATCTTTTTTTTTTTTTTTTAAAGAACAACTATAGCATTTTTCGAGTTAATATTGAAAACCTTGAAATATTATTATTTTTATGTTAGTATAATGACTGTTAATTCGTTATTATAACAACTGTTAATTAACTATAGCAAATATGACTCTAAAACAAAAAAATGAAAAAAAAAAGAGATTCATATAGCCATATAACTATTCAACGCTTTTAAGGACAAAACAGTTGTTTCTGTTGGAGAGCGCGGAATACCCCCAAGATCACGGCTATAGCGTATATGAGTAATACAAAAAATTTTTACCGTTCTAATCTATGAGTATAAAATTATACCTTCAGACTTGAACGCTTGAACACTTCGATTTGATTGCTCGACCTCAACCTTTTAGCCTTCCGCCGTATTCCCGAAATACCTTCTTCTCTCACAAGATGGTGGGATCTCTCTCGGCCGACCTAGGGTTTCTTGTTTTTCTTTTCTCTCAAAAAACGTTAACCCTAGCAACCAATTGAGAGGGTATTTATAGGGCTACAACAGGGACCAAATAGGCAAATATGAAAAGGACTTCCCACGTAATTAAATCTCCTAATCCTATCCTGGGTTAGGATTCAATTACGTAAATTATAATTTATTCCACTAAAGAATTATAATTGTACTCCTAATCACATTCGAATTTTATTTTCGAGCCTTAATATTAAATACTTATTATCTCCCCACGTTAAGATTACAGATATCCACCAATTAAATTTAAATACTGACAATATAATTTAATTGGCTGTTATTATCCTTGAGACTTATCCACTTAACTTATTTGATGTATCGGATTCAAAATTCACTTGCAAGATTTGATACAATCAAAACTTATAAGCTTTCTCAAGGGGATATCATCAATCCAAATTAACAGGACGTGGATTCCTTCAACTATTAATATTCACCATATATATAATGTTATTGCCCAACCCACTGAGTTTATTGACTCATATAGAATCTCACTCTATGTGTAATCAAAGCAATAATCACTACATACACGTGTCTAGAAATAGAATTCAGATTAAGAGCATAAGTAATCATAATATTCATGAGTTCTAAATTATTTTATAAAGTCAGTATAAAATAATCAACTCAACTGGGTCCTGTTCAAACACACAAAGTGTACTAGCACAAATAGTTAGAATAAACCATTCCCCGTAGTCAAGACAGACCTACTAAAAATTTGTGCTACAGTTCTACTGATGGTGTGTCCAATTCCATCTAAAACTGTGAACAATAAACTTGTATTCCAAAAGAACCGATGATCTAGTCTTCTGTGTGTAAGCCGTACTCTACACACTAGATCAAATACTCTTTGGAAATACTAGACACATGCACATATATATAGTAAATGGCACACATTGCTCAAAATGAATTCTCATTAAAAATGTAAAGACATAAAGCATATCTTTTAGTCTATATCTCTATCAATCTCCCACTTAGACTCAAAGAAATGCTTGTACACATCTAACTCCCATGCCCTCCATGTCTATCAAAAACTTTTGAAGTTAAACTCTTTGTAAAAGGATCTGCCAGGTTGTCCTCAGATGTAACCTTGGTCACCAGCACGTCACCTCTTTGCACGATGTCACGTATCAGGTGATACTTGCGCTCAATGTGTTTAGATTTCTTATGGGTCCTGGGTTCCTTCGAATTAGCAACTGCCCCACTATTATCACAATAAAGTGTAATAGGTAATTGCACTGAAGGTATCACACTAAGATCCAAAAGAAAGTTTCTTAGCCAAACAGCCTCTTTTGCAGCTTCAGATGCAGCCACATACTCAGCTTCCATGGTAGAGTCAGCAACACAAGTCTGCTTCACACTCCTCCAGCTAATTGCTCCACCACCCAAAGTAAACACATATCCCGAGGTTGATTTCCTAGATTCATTATCTGATTGGAAGTCCGAATCTGTATATCCTATAGGCACAAGACTATCTGCTTGGTAAACTAACATATAATCTTTAGTCCTTTTCAGGTACTTAATTATATGTTTTACTGCAGTCCAATGTTCTCGCCCAGGGTTAGACTGAAATATGCTAACCATGCCTACGGCAAAACAGATATCAGGTCTAGTACATAGCATAGCATACATTAGGCTTCCTACTGCAGAAGCATAAGGAACTGCCTTCATACTTTCTATCTCATCAGGTGTCTTAGGACACTGATCCTTAGATAGAGAAATTCCATGCCTGAAAGGAAGAAATCCTTTCTTGGAATTATGCATACCAAAACGGGTGAGAATTTTATCGATATAAGTGGCTTGAGATAAGCATATCATCCTTTGCTTGCGATCTCGCAAAAGCTTGATCCCTAGGATGTGACTTGCTTCTCCCAAGTCCTTCATATCAAATTGTCCAGATAACCATACCTTGACCGAAGATAACACTCCCATATCGTTTCCAATAAGTAAGATGTCATCCACATATAGCACCAGAAACACCAAAGTTTTTCCATCACGCTTCTTGTACACACATGACTCGTCAGGACTTTGATCAAAACCATAAGATTTAATAGCTTGATCAAAACGAGTATTCCAAGATCTAGATGCCTGCTTAAGTCCATAAATGGACCTCTTAAGCTTGCACACCAAGTGCTCCTGGCCTTTTACTATAAAACCGTCTGGTTGCATCATGTAAATGCATTCGTCAAGATTTCCATTAAGGAAAGCTGTCTTGACATCCATTTGCAAACTTCGTAATCGAAATGAGCTGCAATGGATAAGAGAATCCGGATAGACTTAAGCATAGCTACTGGTGAAAAGGTTTCCTCATAGTCGATCCCTTCTTTCTGAGTAAAACCTTTTGCAACTAGCCTAGCCTTGAAGGTTTCCACCTTCCCGTCTGCTCCTCTCTTCTTCTTATAGATCCACTTGCATCCGATGGGTTTTACTCCCTCGGGTGGTTCTACAAGATCCCAAACCTGATTAAAGTGCATAGACTCTATCTCTGATTTCATAGCATTTTGCCAAAGAGTTGCATCTTTATCCTGTAATGCTTCATTGTAGCTACTGGGTTCAGTATCCAGTTCATCAGAGATTCTGTCATATGACTCTCCAAGGAACGTATACCGTTTAGGTGTATTTACAACCTCCCACTACGACGAGGCACAACCTGATTGTATGTGCTTGTAGTAATACGATCTGACTCTGATCCTTGTGCTCCATCAACCTGCACTGGTTCTGAAACTGGTGCATTAATGGTATCCTTTTGTATCAGTTCAGGGTCAGTTCGTGTTACTATACTTCTCCCACTACGAATAGTTATTGGGAAGTTTGGGAACCTACTTTCTTGTGGTGTTTCTGCTTGTACTATTGGTATTAAAGGAGCCTGTCTAGTTTTATCGCCTCTCAACTCTTCTAGAGCAATTTTACTTCTGGGTTTGTGGTCTATAATATAGTCCTCCTCCAAGAATCGGGCATTGGTGCTAACAATGACCTTCTGATCCTTAGGACAATAAAATAAACCACCTTTTGTTCCTTTAGGATATCCAACAAAGAAGCATACATCTGTCCTTGATTCCAACTTATCTGGTTTACCTTTTAGTACATGTGCTGGACAACCCCAAACCCGAACATGTCTTAGACTAGGCTTGCGCCCAGTCCACAGTTCTGTGGGTGTCTTAGGTACTGACTTAGATGGTACCAAGTTAAGAATATATGCAGCGGTCTCTAATGCATATCCCCAAAACGAAATAGGTAAGTCTGAATAACTCATCATAGATCTAACCATATCCATAAGAGTCCTATTCCTTCTTTCAGCTACACCATTCTGCTGTGGCATTCTAGGAGCAGACAACTGGGATTCAATCCCAGCATCTAATAAGTAATCTGTGAACTCCCCTAAGAGGTACTCCACCACGATCGGATCGTAGTGTCTTGATATTTTTACCATGACGGTTCTCCGTTTCTGCCTTAAAAATTTTAAATTTTTCAAAGCATTCAGACTTACGGCGCATCAGATAAATATACCCATATCTTGAGTAATCATCAATAAAAGTGACAAAGTACTCAAAACCACCTCTAGCTTGGATGTTCATTGGGCCACACAAATCAGAGTGAACCAATTCTAATATCTCCTTAGCTCTATTGCCTTTGGCCGAGAATGGCCGCTTGGTCATTTTTCCTTCTAAGCAAGATTCACAGACCGGTAGTGCCTCTACTTCCAATGAACCTAATGGTCCATCTTGAACCAGTCTAGAAATCCGTCTTAGATTTATATGACCTAGGCGCAAGTGCCAAAGATAAGTTTGATTCATTTCAGAAGGATGTTTTCTCTTACATGGTCTATTATTGTTATTCACTTCATTTAGTTGCACAGTAGGAGAAACAGGATTAATAATATAAAGATCATCCACCAATGTACCAGAACAGATAAATGTTTATTTTTCTTAATAACAACGGAGTCATTAAAATAAATTGAATATCCATCATCAACCAACTTAGAAACTGAAATTAAATTCCTTCTAATTGAAGGTACAAAAAAACAGTCTTTTAATATTAAAATTCTATTTCTACTAAAAGAAAAGCTAAAATCTCCCACTGCAACTACTGACACTCTCGTGCCATCTCCCAGAAATATGTAAATCTCTCCATCACTTAGCTGCCGGGTCTGCTGGAACCCCTGCAAAGAATTGCAAACATGATTAGTGGCTCCCGTATCTACACACCAGCCACTGGTAGATAACAGCACTAAACAAGTTTCAACTACAAGTGAATGAGATATACCTCTAGCCTGTTTCCTGGCAAGCCAAACTGGACATTGCTGCTTCCAGTGACCTGGCTGCTTGCAGACGAAGCACTTTTCCTTCTTTTTTATTTCCCCATTGGGCTGTGGGGCATGATGCTGTTTCTTTTTCTGAACCTTTTTCTTCTTCTTAGCATGAGACTTCGAAGAAGAACCTTTTTCAGTAACCATAGCAACTGCAGGCTTCATAATGAAACTCTCTGCTACCTGAAGTTCTTTAAGTAGCTCTGCCAATGAAAAATTCATTTTGTTCATGGTGTAATTTAGGCAGAACTGCTTAAAAGAATCAGGTAGGGACTGGAGAATGATATCAACTTGGGTTTCCCCATCCATCTCCGCTCCAAGGATCCAGTTCATTCAGAAGGCTAATCATCTTTAGAACATGATCCCTGACAGGAGTTCCTTCAGCCATATTAGTGTTCATCAGTTCTTTCATCGCAGTCTGCCTAGCTGCACGACTCTGATCCCCAAACATTTCTTTGAGGTTGAACATCATGTCATAGGCAGAGGGCATAGATTGATGCTGATGTTGCAGAACATTTGACATAGATGCCAATATGTAACATCGCGCCATCTCATCAGCCTTAACCCACTTACGGTAAGCTTGGGACTCCTGATCTGAAGCCCCTTCACCGGGCTCTGCGGGACAGACCTGAGTGAGCACATACTTGTACCCTTCTGCAGTTAACACTATATCCAGGTTTCTTTTCCAATCAATGTAATTAGGACCAGTCAATTTGTTTTCTTTGAGTATCACAGCAAGTGGATTGAAAGAAGACATTTTAATCCTGAGAATCATTCATACATCAAATAAGATATAATGAGCAATAAACTTTAAATTGAAAATTATAAGTAGGGCCCCTCAACCACTACATAATAATAGAATTCGCCAGCAGCCTAGTACATTTTGAATAGTATGCCTCGATGGGAGGACGTCTACTACTCATCATTTATCTAGACAGATAAAACCTATTAATTTTACTATCTAGGTAAAAGGTAACATACCAAGTAAAATTAATTAGCTGGCTAACTTTGGTCATATAAATATTTGTAGTGACTCCGATGGGGAGGATACCAATATTTATACCTAAGTGTATACCATCACTCAATGCTAGATCCATTGTCCCATGGTGGATCCCTCAGATGGAGAGGTAATCCAACATTAACAACTACCAGGGATTATTCTTGGTGAGCTGGCAATCAATTTCATCCTATGGGGAGGAAAGCACTAATGCTAACACGTGAAATTAACTACCTCACCAACAAACAAGTGATGGGACCATGTGATTTAAATGTGATTAATTCCCTCTCCCACTTAGTTATTTAAACAATATTTTGAGGGTTATAAAACTTGTGTTTGATTATCTTATAAACACAAACAGCAAGTGATTATCCAATTAACCATGTTCTCCTAGTTATAGACATAAGAACAAAAGGATAAACAATCAAGCAAGTATGCAACATAACCAATATAAACAAGATAAATAAAATCCATGTTATTATGGTCAAAATTTTCCACGCAGATGAAGATCTCTGTCGCACCATGATTGCTACTTTGCTCGACGATTTGCCGCTTCGCATACGGGGGTTGGGGGCTGGCCTTGAATTTTCCTTTCGATCCCTTCGCGCTTTGAATTTTCCTTTAGAATCGTGATCTGCAACGGATTTCCTTGAAATCTTATCTGCAACGGATTTTCTTGAAATCTTATCTGCAAGGATTCTGCTTAAAATCCTATCATGCAACGGGTTCTCTTTAGAATCCTATCATGCAAGGAGTCTACTTAGAATCCTATCTTGCAAGGAGTCTACTTAGAATCCTATCTTCATCCGATTCTACTTAGAATCATATCTTCATCCGATTCTTCTTAGAATCATATCTTCATCCGATTCTTCATAGAATCATATCCTGCAACGTGCAGCAGGTCATCTTCCTCCATGGAGCCGCACCAGATTACAAAAATCCTATGCCTCCATATAGGAGTTCATATGCTACGTATTTACAATCACAAAGCTCTCAAAAAATCGGAGCATATATGCTATAAAATATTACAATGATCCTACGCCTCCTTAAAACCGGAGTTCACAAAACAGATCTAAGCAATATTAAATCAGAACACATACATTCATGTGACCATAATAACAGGATAGAAACCTGCAAAACAACGTTAGCTGCAAGCACGATCCATCCCATGCATGCATATTCCGATTAATGGAGAACATGGCCGCATTATTCATATACAGTATCAGTCGTGGCTCTGATACCACTGTTGGAGAGCGCGGAATACCCCCAAGATCACGGCTATAGCGTATATGAGTAATACAAAAAATTTTACCGTTCTAATCTATGAGTATAAAATTATACCTTCAGACTTGAACGCTGAACACTTCGATTTGATTGCTCGACCTCAACCTTTTAGCCTTCCGCCGTATTCCCGAAATACCTTCTTCTCTCACAAGATGGTGGGATCTCTCTCGGCCGACCTAGGGTTTCTTGTTTTTCTTTTTCTCTCAAAAACGTTAACCCTAGCAACCAATTGAGAGGGTATTTATAGGGCTACAACAGGGACCAAATAGGCAAATATGAAAAGGACTTCCCACGTAATTAAATCTCCTAATCCTATCCTGGGTTAGGATTCAATTACGTAAATTATAATTTATTCCACTAAAGAATTATAATTGTACTCCTAATCACATTCGAATTTATATTTTCGAGCCTTAATATTAAATACTTATTATCTCCCCACGTTAAGATTACAGATATCCACCAATTAAATTTAAATACTGACAATATAATTTAATTGGCTGTTATTATCCTTGAGACTTATCCACTTAACTTATTTGATGTATCGGATTCAAAATCCACTTGCAAGATTTGATACAATCAAAACTTATAAGCTTTCTCAAGGGGATATCATCAATCCAAATTAACAGGACGTGGATTCCTTCAACTATTAATATTCACCATATATATAATGTTATTGCCCAACCCACTGAGTTTATTGACTCATATAGAATCTCACTCTATGTGTAATCAAAGCAATAATCACTACATACACGTGTCTAGAAATAGAATTCAGATTAAGAGCATAAGTAATCATAATATTCATGAGTTCTAAATTATTTTATAAAGTCAGTATAAAATAATCAACTCAACTGGGTCCTGTTCAATACACACAAAGTGTACTAGCACAAATAGTTAGAATAAACCATTCCCCGTAGTCAAGACAGACCTACTAAAAATTTGTGCTACAGTTCTACTGATGGTGTGTCCAATTCCATCTAAAACTGTGAACAATAAACTTATATTCCAAAAGAACCGATGATCTAGTCTTCTGTGTGTAAGCCGTACTCTACACACTAGATCAAATACTCTTTGGAAATACTAGACACATGCACATATATATAGTAAATGGCACACATTGCTCAAAATGAATTCTCATTAAAAATGTAAAGACATAAAGCATATCTTTTAGTCTATATCTCTATCAGTTTCAAGTCTATAGAGGCTGGTACCAAGAAAAAAAATGAAGATGCTATGACTCAGAAGGAGCTAAAGGACTTGTAGCAAAAGAGAACTGCTTACCTAACACAGATGTCACAATATGTGGCTCTCAGGTGGGAAAATTGATAAGAATCCAATGGTATATCTTTTTTTTTAAAAAAAAGAACAACTATAGCACTTATCGAGTTAATATTGAAAACCTTGAAATATTATTATTTTTATGTTATTATAATGACTGTTAATTCGTTATTATAACAACTGTTAATTAACTATAGCAAATATGACTCTAAAACAAACAAAATGAAAAAAAAAAGATTTATATAGCCATATAACTATTCAACTCTTTTAAGGACAAACAGTTGTTTCAAGTCTATAGAGGCTGGTACCAAGAACTTGGGTTAAGTCTCACCTCCAACCCTATTTTTTCTTTTTTGGCGAACTGATTAGTTATCATGGTAAGCTAAATTCTAGGGGGGAATTGCTTTACTGTTACGTTATAAATGACATGGTGGAACCATCAGCTGCTTTTGTGGTCTTGAGCACCCACTTATCTACTGAAATTTCCAATTAAGCTTCGGTTCACCTTGAAAATGTTGGTGAAGCGCTAAGCTTTTTGATGCATGGGCACACTCCTAATACACAATAAATACAAATGAATGGCTTTGCTCTTGGAGGATCACATGATGTAATATTAGGATATTTATCACCCATAACAATAAAGAGAAGATGGTTTTTATATTTTTTTGGCTAAATCTCCATGCACCAGGTATCTGAAAGTTGATTTGTATGGTGACCATTCAACACATTTATCAAGTCTTCTTTTAAGGCATCCTTTGATGGCTTTTCGCTGGTTATCTGGCATGGAATTGCAGACCATCTCCACCAGGCCAGACAATTCTATGCATGCATCCTTTGCATAGTAGTATAAAATTTTTGGCAGAACAATCTTCTTTTCCTTTCGGACTGAAACATTAGCTTGAATGAACTCAGCTTTTGCAAGCTCAAGCTCATGGTAGATACCTTTGGCAGTGTAGAGTCGAACCTGAAAAGAGTCGACACAGCAATCTATTCAGAGCCAGCTCGAAGAAAGTTTGGGAGAAAAAATGCACAGAAATTTTGATATGAAATAAGGCTCAAAGCTTCAAACTCATACAGGAGGATCAGAGCATGCTCCTGAACAAAGAGCAAAATGGGCAAGTGGCTCAGGATGATGAAGAGCATAAGGATGCCTTCCATTCTCATTCTTGAACTTTACTGCTGGAGAAAATAGTGAGCGCAGCCACTGCATGCGTATGTTGAGAAACACAGGTGAGCATAAACACTTGCTTCCTAAGGAACTTTTAGTTGAGAATGCAGTGCCTACATTCATGAAATAGAACATTTTTCTAAAAGATTTTTCAGTGCAATTCAGAAGCACTGGAGCAAGCGTTCATGTGCTTGTGTATCTTGTATGCCTGGCACTTAATCTCTCTCTCTCTCTCTCTCTCTCTCTCGGTAAGAGGACCGCCATGAAACTTCCAAGGACTAGACAATAGGAAGAAGAACTATATTATGGTTTCCACAGACTTATGTGATTAGGAAGTAACCTGTCAAATTCCTTTAAGACTTGGAAGGAGCTGAGGTGAAGAGGAAAGATTTAATACATGGAGCTACCTCCTGCCTCTATTAGAGTAGTGATGGTCAAACACAATGGTACCATTTAAAAGGCAACCAGAGATGACCTGATCTTTTTCTTTCCTTATTAAGTAGTAAATACTAAATCATGTTGGATCAGTTTATCAAATATTGATCACTGGCCCTTCTCTTAAAATGTTACCAGACCTGAGGGTTTATGTTCGCTGGCTCAGTTGGTGAAGCCACTGGGTGCTGACAGCAGTGCTCGGCCACCCTCACCTGATCTTGGCCAGGATTCCACACCTCCTAGTTTTCCACCCCAAAAAGAAAAAAAAAAAAAAAAAAAGAAGAAGAAAAAGCCAGACCTAGCTCCCAAAATAATAACAAAACGGAATGTATCCATCTGAATTTTTCAGACCTCTTGCTTCTGTATTCATTTAGAAAGAATTTTATTTAGACTTTAGATGACTCATAGATTAGTCAGATGAATAGCGTGGCCATTACTGATGCATCTGAAGACTATCTTAGGTTGTTTTGTGGGTATGAATTTAAATCATATTTAAAGGTAACATGAAGAGAAAGACGTACCAATGTTGGACGATGGGATTGACATCCAAGAATTAAGCTCTGAATGACATAAGCATTGATCGAATGCCCACCTACATTGTAGGCTGCCTGTAAATAGAAATCACCTTATAACTTAGTCTAACATCATATGTTTAATTATGAAGTTATGACACAGTATACCATCATGCTTACTTTTAGGATTGAATGTGTACCCTTCATGTGATTCTCATGCAGTCCATAAGCTAAAAATGCCTGGGGAATCTCATAAAATAAGATAAAGTAGGCCTGTGGTGTAACCTAAGAGATAGATTGCATATGTCTAAAGAGAAAAAGCATGTGAAGCTAACATCTAATTTCTAGATGAATACTAGTGTGAACATACATGCATCACCAAGGCATTGTGAATGTTGATCCAGAAAGCAAGTTGCTCATCACGATCCATCTTTCTTGGGTCAATGTTCTCTACTTGTTGAATAAGGGATCTGTGACAAACACGATTTCATCAAACAAATTAAGGAATTTGCAATAAGCCACACTTATCCTAATTTTATAGTTTATTTATGCTATATTGTTGAATAAGGGATCTGTGACAAACACGATATCATCAAACATGATTTCATTTTTTTTTTGAATATCTCATCATGACACCATACTTGGTCATGTGAGATTATTTTAGATGAGTAGATATCAGAAGGAATCATATCATAGTATGCATTAGAAAATTTATGACATAAGTATGTAGAAGTTTGGCAATTTTAGCACCTAAGAAACAATATATTTGTTGTAGAATGAGACGCACTCTTAGCAATTTTAGTTAGTTTCAATGAACAGAACTATATATCCACTATAGAAACCATGTTGCTATTATTTGTTGGTTAATAAAATCCATGGAAAGAGGCAATGAGGATTTTGAATATTTTGGTGATCCTCAAGAAAATTGATTACCTGAAAATGCTGAGCATCTTGGAGGCATAACCAAATCTGTCACCATCGATACATATCTGTGGAACTTCTACCATACCACTGTATTGAAAGCTCTTATCTTTAAGTGATTCAAATTGAGAGGGACTAGCTGTAACTTCATAGTGGCACTGAGGACTCCAATTATCACCAGGATCATGTGGAGAAAATGTGCTAGAAGAGGACACAGATGGAGTAGGTGTAGCCATCTGTTCAACATGTTGAGCCAGAGGATTTGCAAGTCTGCAGTAAATAGCAGAAATGCACCTGATAATATCTTCAGAAAGTTTACAAGAAATCTCGGGCACATGGTCTGTGATTGAAGTACCAAGATGATCTGCAAGATTTCGATGCCGAGAAACAGACTTTGACATGTTCTGCAAAATATAAATGCAGCATGAATCAGATGACAAAAGTTAAACACTTTTTTTTGACGATGCAAATTAGTACATCATCTGTGTCAGTTGGAGTTCACTTATCCTAGTTTCAGAAGAGGAGGAGAAAATGACATGCTTAACGAAGTTTGTGAGCACATAGGAATTACTGCAACTTAATCATGCGACAGATGACAAAATCAAAAATTGTAGTCGATAAAAAAAGGGATGTCATCTTCATGATGAAAATCCAGGAACTTATGTTCATAATATGCAGGATAACAAAAAAAAAAAAAAATCCAAAATTAACAAGATAATTCATACCAAAGCATATAATTTATTTCTTTTTCTGATGTTCTGAATAAATTGAGTAATTACATTAAGCTGTAATTAGCTAGTTCATAAACTTGATTTAGCAAGGTGAACTTTTGCTGATCCAGATGCACAACTTTCCAGGAGGTACATGAGAACATCAAAATTAAATATTTTATATTAAAACTCATGCTTTATTAAATAATAAAGAGAAAGCAGAATATTAATGTCATAATGAGGAGATATAAATGATGACTGAAAGGATAAAACAGTTATTTATGCTGCAAATAAAGAACCTAGTATATATGGGCTTACATTCTCAAGGTCTGAACTAAATGCCAAATAACATGCAGGAGACTGCTCTATGTGCCTGCAATTGGAGGCAATTCCCTCAACTCTCTGAAGGATTTGAGAATGACATGATTTGTCAACTACTGTGTCAGGATTAATGGGATGAGTTGCTTGATGTGATGTCTGAATTGCAGAATCTTGCCTTAGATGTCCAGCATGACATTCTTTAGGAGGCCTAGAGGCATGGCCTGCAGCGGTAGAGGAGCTAGCCAGATATTGGTCAAAGGCAGTCCTATATAGTGAGAGGAGGTACCGTTCCAAATGTATAACTTCCAGCTCAAGAGAGGAGATCTCCTTGACTAATTCTGCAACAGACTGCATGAAACATAGAGAAAGGTTAGTTATTTGTAAAGTTGCAGTCAATAGGCATATGTGCGGGAGTAATTTACATTGTCATGACTTACAGGTGCAAGGATGATAAAGAAAGTTGTGCATTGAGTAAATAGTTTTCTACTAGATAAAGGTTAATGTTAAATTTGTTTAGCATGAGGTTCTAGCCACAATAGAACTATAATGAATTAAAAATAGTAAAATATAATAAAAAAGAAAATACCCACACACAGGCCATTCAACTGATATTTGGGCTTAGCTATTGATCCCTTCTTTGCTATTCATTTCCATTAAAAGATATATCATTTGTCAAGACCAAAGTTCACTACATCGGGAATCGGTGCTATTTCAGTATTGGATCGGTATGGTTCAGTATGAGATGTATTGAACCAAATCAGCAATGCATCAGTTAGATGAACCAAGAGCTCCTAACCCCATAAACTGCCCTGTATGGAGCTGAACTGAGCATTTCGGCATAATACAGGGTGGTCCAGTAGGGTTCTAGGTTGATAAGGGTTGTTTTGGGGTTGAACCAGGTTTGGCATAGAACATAATGGTTCGATAGGGTTTGGAGTTGATACAAGGCTAGTTTGGGTTGATGCAGCTCCTAATCAAACCAAACCACTGAACCATACTAGCTTCGATATGATTCGTCCTAAACTGCTTAGTTTGGTATGGCTCACCATTGGTCAAACAAATTTCTTGAGATTATTTCTCATAAATTTACCACTTTCACCCACAACCATCTTGCTAATGTCAAGAACTCTTTATCTTGGTCCTTTGATACATCAACTCTCTGCCACTTTACCCTAAATGGGCTAATATATTCTGCTTCCTATATGTAAACATATCTAATTGATTCTATTTTTTGCCACACATTTTCTATAGCATTCCCAACTCTTAACTCTTATCCTATGTACTTTACCCTATTGTCCAAAAAAAGAGAGGAAAGATATGCACATAATTTCAGATACAATACAGTTCAACATAAAGAGTATCAGATTAGAAGAAGGAACTTTGATAGATTTAAGAATGTACCTGTAACCCACTAGTTTTTTTTTTTTTTTTTCTTTTGTTAAAAGAAAAAAGTTGTTCGCGCCATCTATTTAAACATGTTCTCATGTAAAATCATACAGTTGCAAATTTCATAGATTAAGATTGCAAAATGAAGCAACCACATTTATTTTGTTTGTTTTATATTCACTTGAGTTATTATCTCAATAAAATATTTCCTTGAGTAACAAAGAAGAAAATCTATCTCAGATTGTTGAAACATTGAAGTACAAATATTTAGTAACATGCATGTGCAAAATGACCGCTAAACTAAATTTTGAATATCCTATGAAAAGTTCATGTACCCTTAAATCTAAAACAAGTATTAGGAACAACCTTTGAAACTGTAGTTTCAGTTGAAGCAGTAGATGTCCTGGAGCTACACACTGATGCCATCTCTTGAAAGCTCATAGATTTTCGGTCATGTAATCTTCTCTCTGGGTGGATAATCTGCATTCATGGTGATATTTTTATAAGGAAAGATAAGTCTCATAAACATATATCCTTAATAACTAATACATTTATACAATGTCCTTATTGAACTTCCCGTGACTGCAAGTTTCCAACATAGCAGATAAGTGAATAAAAAGAGTCTCCTATGCATTTCTTATTGCCAAGGAATGCATTATCTTATATATGCATTGGCTAGCACATCTATATATCACACAATATCATTGACCAGAAATGCTTTAGAAACAGATATTTACTCGGGATAAGAATATAATGTAGGTTGACTGCTGATTAACCTAAGGAAATATTATTAAGTTAATCAACATCAGATCTCTATACTGGCCTTTGGAGACAAATGTTCAATGTCTCTTCAGTTAACTTAATGGCACTATAACCATACTGAAAAGTAAATATTGCTTGACATGAGTTTTTATGTTTACAAATTTACCATTTAGGAAATTAAAACTGTAATCTAGTTAATATGCACCAAAAACCAGTCCCTGATTTTAACTATTAATGAGAATCTACTCAGTAGAGAACAATATAATGCACAGCAAGGACGGAATTCTTCCTTAACATGCCTCAAGAGCAGAAGAAAAATTTGTTAATCTCCACCTCTTGTAGAAGTAGAAACAAATTAAAAACAACTTCATGACCTAAAGAAAGCATGAATCACATAGGAACTGATGTTTAGAAAAAGGCAAGGCAGCAGGGATGAGTCTGCCAATAATAGCAGGGCTAGCTAAAATAAGGGTACAAAGGTAGCCAGGGCTTCCTAATTCTCTGTTGGATCAAGAACTTGAATAAACTAAAAAAAAAATATCCGTGAAGGAATCCATTATATATGATCATATTATGGTTTCTTTTTTATGGAAAAACTCTTTCTAAATAAGAAGTTGTGGATGTCTGTATTTTCTTCCATTATCCAAGGCTTTGCATGCATAACCATGCAGGAAAAGGTTCTTACCATTTTGATCAGAAAAGCTTCCTCTATCACAAAGGATGAATCGGTTGTCCACTTGCTACTTCGTTGTCCTTCACTAGAATTTATCAGTTAATATTCTGGGTGAAGCTCAACAATGTCTTTACTTGAACTTGGAAATTTGTGTTGGACTTAAGAATTGTGTTTCCACCAATCATAGGCAAAAAGAGCAAGAAGCAAAATTCCACAAGCAGTTTGATTGCATGGAACTAGATTAATTTTAGAAATAAGTAGCCAGAGAAAAAGTAAATGCAGGATATATCTATTTCTTGTTTGAATAGTTAGATTAATGGGTTGCTCTTGCTTGGAGAATTCCTTCTGCAGTTTGCTACTTCACAAAGGGTCTTTGCTCTTTTTTTCTTTTATCATTTTCTCATTTTTCTGATAAGGAGACCTCTTAGATGCATGTGCAAGCAGGGTTTGATTTCATTTTCTCATTTTTGTGATAAGGAGACCTCCTTAGAAGCGCGCACAACCAAGGCTTGATTAAGTTTTCCTTTTGAAGCTCAAAATAAATGGGGGAAAAGAAGAAGCTTATGCATAACAAAAAATGATTGTTGCAGCATACGAGTTCTTGGATTACCAATATCTATTATACCCAGAGGAGGTATAAGATATAATTAGCAATGAGTCAAATCATCGATGTATATTAGAGTTGGATGCTTACAGGATTGTGATAGGACAGCTTAGGTGAGATGTTTGATGTATCTTCATGTGCTCCTGATGCGCTGAAACTGAATGTGCAATAATGTCAGAATAAAGCACAAGCTTATATCAATATAACTATCAATGATACCAATTACCAAAGTATACAGAAAATAAATTCCATGAAAACTCCTTGGTTTGAGATTCATGATACTTTTGACTCTGGTGCAAGAAGCTCAAACAATTGGGGTGCTTTCGAATGGGGCAACTTAGCCATTTACATTGTTGGAAACCTTGCTATTGATTTGCAAATTAACTTTGTGAGAAGAGTATAGATATAAAATGAATCTTATTGTTTATGTTTATTAATGTAGAAGCTAGCTGCAGCATCAGTTAGTATAATAAAATGACATGAACTTAACAAACAAAAGATAGATCACAGAACAGCTTTCATGATTCATAATTTGAGAAATAGGCCAACAATGGAAAGGCTGTTTAGTACGAATGGAGAGTAAAAAGAAAGCGAGGTTGATACATATAGCTCACTGAGTATCTTCACACAGAGACAGGACAAATAAGGTACACCAATATGTGGACAAGCATTGAAGAGCTTGTGTTTGTCAAGGTGTGACTGGTTGTCCCAGACCAACACGAGTATGCACATTATAGAAGAAAAAGTACACCATGCATGTTACTCGATGAAAATAGTATTACTTGAAGCATCTTTCCATCCTCATGAACAGTGCTTTACTTAACTCACTTTTGGCCATGGTGTCTGACAAAATTCCTTTACCTGTAGGCCTAGATAGGTGGAAATTTCCATCCTTTGCACCAAAAGCCTGTAAGCCTAAATAATGCAAGATCACTCAGAAGCATGTATCCAATGTCTACCTGTACACATATTTAAGCTTACACATCTACTTCAGAAGAAAAAAAAAAAAACAACAATCAAAGGCAAAGGCAACAAATGTAAACAGAATCAGATTGGCAAAAGATCAAATAGCTAACATTCGGTAAGTTCTATCGTCACACAATTCCTCTCAGTCAACAAAATCTGCCATGATAAATGCTGACAACACTATTGGGGCTGGCCAGACCTCGAGAATAATATGACACCCAAACATTCATCCACAAATGCGTTCCGTTTGAGCAGAAGAGCAGGATTTTTTTGATCAATTTCCACCAGGATTTAACAGATGAAGTTGACTATGAAGCACACTAATTTTCTATTTGCATATAATTTATCATCAAGACTAGATAAGGTTAAATAGAACTGGATTCCATACTGTGGTTTCCCACAAGTGATAAGAGACATGGTGTTTGATGGGGAAGCCTTCTCCATTTTCCACTCAAAAAAGAGAAGAGGCATGGTGTTATTGTTGCTCTGAAGAACAAAGTTTTCTTTCATCGATTTTTCCAATTTGACACCCAATCCAAACAAGAAAGCAATTTATCCTTACCAGCTACATAATTATTTTTTCAAGAAAGTGAATCAAAATTTATCGCTATTAATCTCCTTAAAAAACCTCGGCATTTTGTTTGAGCATGTTGATCAACATATCTACCTCCGAAAACGCCGCTCTCGGATAGAAGAACATGAGTTGCAATTAGTTCCTGGGATTTCCATAATATATTCTGTCATGAAAGTGTCTGGTTTCGTGGTGCCCTGCACGCCTTCCTCTCCAAAGACCTGAGAATCCATCAGAATATATGAGTACATTAGTTAAAAAGATTACCGAATCCCCACTAAATCTCTACCAGTTCTCACAAAACCTTCGCTCAAAGGAAAGATATATAACCCACCAAAAAGAACATGACCAATATACGCAAGCCTGTAATCTAAGAGAATCCAGGAGAATGGAAAGCACATGAACCCATGTTGAAACTAACAAGGAACGTAGAAGAAATCTCACCTAAGAAGTCCAAAGGTTATCCATGCCTGGACTTCTGTTAATCTGGCAAATAAGCACCTGAAATTCATGAAGAGAGCCCCTCTAACCGCAGAAATCTTTTTGGGAAATGATGGGGAGAAGAAAGGACATGGCAGAGCAGAAGACAGCTGATAGAGATGGGTGAGTTTTAGCTTCCAGGGAGGAGGGAGAAATGACTCTTAATAGAAATAATATATTGGTGCCTTTATAACAACCATCCAGACACTGAAATCTCTTAAAGCGAAGATGACCCACTTAAAAAAAGAGGTTGGTATTGATCAAATTCAGTGGAAGAACTTCTGACAATCCCCCGTCCCACATTCAGAAGTTCTGGAAAAATATTAAGTCCTTCCATTAGGTGAGAAACAGCCGTTGGCTATGACAAAGACATTGCCACACCAAAGGAGGTGGTGGTTCTGTTAACAGCTACTACTGATTAATCTACAGAGAGAAAACTAAAACATATCATCTACCAATCTCCATTAGATGGAAAGCGATGCAATGTAGCTATATAATTGATGCTAATGCAGTCAGCCCAACAAATCCATTACCCATGGAATCTCTCAAGATGACCATATGGTACATTTTATGGAAAGATGTGGTGCAATGCGAAGAAGTGAGAAAGAGAATTTTATGGATATCTCATTTTGGATTTTAATGCAGTCCCGGCTCCCAAGAAACCTGTCAGCAATCTAAGCTATAGTTTTTTAAGGAAGGTAATAGCTAAGATGAGGTCATAAGCTGGTGTTTTTTTACTAGCAGAGTTATTGTCATGGCAGAACAAGTCCTCCTGCCATGAATTTGACTCGGGTAGTAGATAGACTGCATATAGTAATTTTTTTGAGGAAAAATATGAGAACATCATCAAACTTTATTTGAAATAAGATTATTTATTCAGAGTGTTCAACAAAAAGGAGGTAAAAGTGACCTAATATGCTTTGGCAAAGCTGTTAAATCTTGCATTTAGCCAGGGATGGCCACATCTTTGACACAAGTCAGGCTAACCTCATATCCACCATTAGTCCAACGGATCTCAATATTATTATCATCTCTGATAGCATAGGTGCATGAATGGAGCTTTTCAGTCATCATCCATCATAGCTACATAATTCTTCATAAATTTTTTTAACCAAACTTGGCTATATTTACAGGTCATTTATCTATGCTTTCAATGCTAACTTTGCCCCAAAGTGTTAGAATAATGACAAATGTTTAACTGAGGGGTTTTCATAATTTACTTTCATCCAAGTAGAACCTGGCTCAGAAGTCCTATGCGTAAGTTTGCTTAGCCCTGATTTCAATGTATTTATGCACTGGATTAACTTACCTCATGATAATGATTTCTTATATTCTTTAAATTTGTTTGTTAGAGATGCTGTCCTCTTCATCAGTACCTCCCCGGAGACATGTGAGAGAGAAAGAGAGAGAGCTTTCATGCATTGATGCTACTTCAGCAGCTTCTCGGAAAGGACCTTAGCCAGGGCTCATTAATCGGATGGTCCAAGATCCGAAGGCATGAGCCATTAAAGTATTCCATGTTAAAGAATAAAAATAATTTGATGGAAACAAGGCCATCTTTGTTTTAGTTTTTACTCACCTCGAGTCCATCCTCACCGGTTGACCTGGACAAATTTTCACTCTATCAGCCGACAGTAGTACGAGATAGAATCATTGCAAGTTTTGCCTTCTTGACCCCCCCCTTGCCAAGAGTCACCGCATGGTGAGAGCCATGGCAGGCGTTTGGGTCCGTGAACTACACGTTGCATAGAATCCAAGTAAATCCACAAAAAAATCATCAAGCAAACAATTCCCTCCACATCTTGCTGGCAAAACTTAATGGTTTTTTATGCTCTCACCTAACACCAGGGTTAGTCCCCTCAAGCTTTGATGAGGAAAGGACACTGTTTTGGTGGTCCAATAGAAATGAGAACTGCTTGGTGGTGGACAGGCTAACAGGAGTCGTAGAGAGGTTTCGATATCAAGCTTTAACTTGCTGCACCATCCTGAATCATCTGATCATCTTCCTTTGAAATGTAGGAAGCTGACTGCTAATCTCTGCCTTTCAAATTATTCATCCAAGCTAATAAACTAACAAAAGCTAAAGATAAAAATTATTCTAGAGTTGAGCAGAGATTGAAACACTGAAACTAAAAAAGATATTAAATACTTTTATTATCTTTGCAACCAAACACACTTAACAGTAAAAATTTTACATCAATAAAATTTGTATCAAAAATATTGCGCTGTAACTTTTAACCTCATTCCAGACACATCCCAGTAGTTATCAATTGAATGTGTGCACGTGGGAAGAGTGACTTCAAATATCAGGGTAAGTTTCAATTAGCTGGACTGTGAACCAATCTGAGACAGAAAGGGGAAAAGAGATGTTAAGAATACTATTAGTGTTGTTTTTGCTTTCTGATAACTATCTGAGGATGAATATGAACTATACTGAAGAAGAAACCTTCTTGATTGTTGAAATTATTTATAGAACTTATGAAGCTTTTGATAGTAAAATTTTATTGCTTTTTTTTTTTTTTAAGTAATAGACATTTCGTGCATAAACTACTTTTAATATCAATCTCTATGCAATAGCTCACTAATTTATGGAGAACAAAACCTAAATATAACTACAACGCCACAATACTGTTGTTAGGTTGAAGTTAAACCTTCTTTAAAAAAAAAAAAAATTGGCTGCTATTCGTTGATACTTGGTTATTAGTTCCATCTATATCCCTTGTTTTTGTTTTGTTTTGTTTTCATTTCTTCTTTTTTTCATTTTGTTTTTGCATCTATGTTTTGTTGCTATACTTTCATTTACTTAAAAATATCAATTTTTCTCAAATTATTTTATACAAAATTAAAATTAATTTTGTATATAAATCAAGAGAGCAAATGCTGCAATGTTACCGAAAAAAAAAAGTCATTACAGTTCCCACTTTATAAAATCATTTTGGTATCATGCAATATTGGATGACTATTTCCATGTTACTTTATAAAATTATGTTGCCCATGAAGTTCTTTGCTCATATTTTTGGGTTCTTCCACTACAGTATTATTCTAATTTTCTTGAATAATTTTAGTGGGGAGGGAGAAGATAATGCACAAACTTATGAAATTAAGGTGGCAACAGATCTACTTCTATTTTAGATGCTCAACTTTTCTTTCTAGCTAAGTTATGATCAACCTGTTTCGAAAAGGAAGCTAATGTCTTCGGATTCTTCTGCAATCCATTTCATTAGTACTTTATATGCCCCAGTGGAGTCTTATTCTTTTATTAGTTTTCTTTTTGTTGGTTTGGTAGATATTTTTCAGACATTAATTTGTCTCATGCAATAATAGACTGGTAGGGATCAGAGATCGAATATTTAAAAAATACACAGAGTCCACAATCCAAGATCGACGAAGCTGTACAAAGCCCTAACGAGACAAAATTTAGCCCTCCATGCAAGGCATGCAAGTTATGCGGCATCCAAAATGCAAAAAATAAAAATAAAAATAAAATAATAATAATAAAATCTACATTGGTGGGAGGGAATGGACGGCACGAAGGAATGGATTAAAAAAAAAAAATTACAAAAGATGAGTTAAACATCAGAAGTGACGAGTAAAGGAAATACCTCTCTTTGAGTTTCTTTTCAAACTTGAGGTTGTGATCACCTGGAGGAGTGTTAATTTAGGAGAAGGTTTGAAATGCTAGCTTCTCTCCTAGCAAAAATATCAGCGACTTAATTAGCTTTTCTAATATATGTTTATTAGTAATAAAACTTTTAAATAAAAATAGTTATTTATGAATACTACGAAGCATCGAACGGAGACACTGAGAATGATCTTTCAGTTAGACAATAACAGTAGCAGAATCTTCTCAATAATATATGGCAATCAGGGATAAAAGAGTGAAATGCATGGTTCCCATAGCAAGTTACCATTAGTTCAGCCTGAAAAATAAAAACATTCTTTAGGGGGTGACAGCTCTAGCAATGAGCTACCTATCAGTATCTTAAAAGACATCCTGCACCTGCTGATGACTCCTAGATAGAACCAACAAAGTTTATCTTTAGGCATCTTGGTGGAGGGGATGCCAAGAAATTAAATAAGGGTAGTGCCAGATCTTCTCAATAAAGCAGCAGAAGAACAGCTAGCTCCAGATGCCAAGAGGATGATGAACTTAGATATGCTTTATTGAAAAAATTATAGAGATTAGGTCTCGGCATACTTCGAGGACTAGCCATCTTAGGTTGAAAAATCTCTTCATTCCTACTTTACCGACCTTTCGATAAGACATGGCTAATGATCAAGTGATTTAGTTTTCCTCATGATCAAGTCAGTAGAAGATAATATATAGAGTGAAGCAAAGACTCTATAAAGGAAAGATGATGAGCAAAGTAACCATCCATGAGATTCCATATAGTATAAACTTTAGGGCAGTAAATGAAAGTATGATCAACTATTTCTATACCTCTTGACCATATAATTGGAGATCTAATGAGAGCATGACCCTCTATTCATGAATTGAAGTCCCACGTTAGAGATTTATCATTCCTAATAGACCATTAAAGAATGCCAGAGATGAGATCTGAAGCCTTGACAATAGCTTGCGAGAAGTTTTTCTTGGGAGAATAATTATCTCAGGATCCATCAAATTTATACATGGAGAAGAATTTGAAAAGAAGGTAATAAGGATGTAGTACAATTTTTTTCTACTCCTTTAGCTAATGGAAAAATTTCAAAGCCACCAGACAACTGTTCTAAGAGATAGTTGAACAAACAGCCTTACTGCCATATTCATGTCCCAACAAGAAAATTCCAATAATCCAAACCAACCATAAGGTAAAGGATACAAGAGCAATTGCATTAGAAAATATATGAATAGGAATGATTTGTTAGAAAAAAGTTTTTAAATAAAAAAAAAAAAGGGAGAACGCTCGCGTACGTTCCTTCGGAACGTTGCGTGAACGTTGGAAGGCCAATGTTTCAGAAATGGTCCAAATAATTAAATTGTAAGTCGTTTTTGATGTAATTTAAGGCTAACGGCCATTAGGCTTTTATGGCCATTATGGACCGAGCCGTTAGAGTTTTTATGGGCCGAGCCTATAATAGGCTTAGGAATTCATATTGATAGAAGAAATTAATAATAATTTGGAGTAGCCTATGATTTATTCTCATTTTGTTTTTATATATTTAATTGATCTTTTTGGGCATCTGAAGGAAATCATTGGGTTTGCACCTCCACACGATCATGCTTGTAGTAGGAGGATCGGGTCAAGCCGGATCGTTGTACCTTGGGGACAGATCGCTAACAACCTGCATGAAGGGGCGAAAATCTGATCCTTAGGGCAGTGTCTAACACGCCTCGGTCCTAGTTTGATCCTATTAATCTTTTGGTTTTACTTTATTTGTATATTTAAATTTCTATAACATATTCTAGTAATTTTATAAAGTGATTTTTTGTAAGATCAAAATTATTTTCAACAGCTAAGGATCAGATTTTTCCTTCTTCTCTAGAGATTGCTAGATTTTCATTCCATTTACTCATTCTGCTTTTGTATGAGTTTGCTCAACATATAAATTTTTTATGCCACTCTGAAATGCATGTGCATTAATGGTGAAAATGTTGCTATGCTAAATTATGATCATCCATTGGGCCCAAGATTTAAAGGAAAAGATTATGGTTTGAATACTTATTATTTTTCTTGGGCAAAATATTAATATTGCTGCAATGCTTTAAATTATATTTCATAAGTTGATCTTTTTACCGTTGGAATGGATTGTTGTGCTATGTTGCTTTAAAAGAGTTAGTTGATACACGTCATTTTTCTTCCTTACTAATTTTTGTTAAATATGGTAAAAATAATACTCAGTTTATCTTCACCATCAGATGGTTAAGTGCTCATGCACATACATGGACAGAAATTGGTGTAACAATCTTGGTTATTAAATAGATTGGGCAATCATGGTCATGTACTTAGCTTATAATAAAAGCGACTGTCCAGCTATCTCTGCAATTTGCTATGCAATTGTTTTAGTACAAACAATCATTATTTGGTTTATCTGCTTCATTGTAGCTTCATTTGTAGTATCAGAATTTAATACATTTGATATGCCTCGAACGATATATGGTGAGCATAAATATACTAAACTGATAAATAAGATATAACAAAAATAATAACATATGACATTGTTGTCTTATTCTAAATGTTAGACACTGTTGAGCTTCCTTTGTCTTCTGACTTGTTAGAGGTTGAAGCTTGGATCTTGGTGTGTATGCATATGGTTTGTTCAACATGTCAGAGGCTTCTTTCTATTCACCGAACATTCACATGTTTAATTATATGTATATAAATACATATGCATTTATACATGTATGCATATAGGTACACAGACGTGTGCAAATCAGGTGCGGCTTATCACATCTTAGTGCCCAAGTACATATGTAATATGTATACTTATTCTCTCCTTAAGTTGGTGTAGTAACTAACAAAGCTAATAAATATAAAGCTGAAGTGCTAATCAGAAACTGAATTACTTTGTTCACTGGATAGATAGACAAAGGGTGAAGTCATCAAATAGGTGGTTAACCATTCAGCATGAAAACAAAGCCTTGTTGAAAAACACACATGCTTGCACTTGTGCACATAATATATGCGTGCTTGTATATAGATATATTTTTATATCATCTTATTATTTAACTTTCAAGTGCAGCTACAAGTATATATTTGCATTCTTACATAAATGCAAAAGTTTTTCTGTTCCAGATAAGTATTTTCTGGTATAGTAATCAATATTTAATATCTCCTTGTTGTGTTGAAGTTGCTAGACAAAAGTGACAGCATTGGGCAAATACTTATTGCTTACCTACTATTGTGAATCTTTTATGTTACCAAATGGCAAAGAATGGATGAACTTGGATGCGGTGACAAGGTATGTCATTTAAATGCTCTATTTTGAGTCTCTTAATATATATTATCATGAGATTTAATAAAAGTTTTTATAATTTACTAAATAATCTCATGACAGTTGGAATATCCAACTTATTGTTTACCTTATATTTGGATATTCAATTCTAATATATCTTTGCCTGATTCTCTTATTTGAGGTCTAGTCCTAAAATAATATTATCTCTTTGGAATTGCCGAGAAGATTTTGGCAGACTAATTAACCAAGGAGTTATCTAGGAATGGAGTCCTAGATTCATCGAGGGGATGTGGCTTAAGCCCATTATTTGGTCGCCAGCAGTGGATACCCAACCTCTGTGATTGGAGATCCCATGAATGAGGTTCAATGTGGTAGAAACGAAGCTGATTGAGTGATCGTGTTAGAGCACAAATTTTTGAAAAAATTTTCATCCCATCCTTATGATGAGTGCTCTTATAAAGTGACAAAGTAAATTTGTGTAAGGTTGAGTTATACTCTTAATGGATCCGAGGTAGGTTATCTGCAGGGTATTGTCACAAATACCCTTGGAGGATTCACCTATATGAGAATCGTCATATTAGGCCGTGACTAAAGATTTGGGCTAATCTTAAAGAATTCTCATGAAAATCAAGGTATTAAGCGCAAGGCCTTTAATATGCGCTAACCGCTTAAACCCAATTGATCCATACTGTGTGTGTGATTAGTAGAAGTCTGAGTCAAAGGACCTAGTTCAAGGTCTAATCCACTATGGTTCCTTCAGATGTTGTATACAATCAACACTAAGTGAGGTTCAAGTCCATTGGACACCTCACCTATTGCGCAGTATAAGATGCCCTAAAATTTTTATTATATTCATTTTATTTTTTTTTATTTTAAACTTTTATGGGAGATTGTTAGAAAAAAGTTTTTTTTTTTTAAAAAAGGGAGAACGCCCACGAGCGTTGCTCGCGGACGTTCCTTCTTTGACGCAACGTTCCGTTGGAACGTTGCGTGAACGTTGGAAGGCCAACGTTTCAGAAACGGCCCAAATAATTAAATTTGTAAGCCATTTTTGATGTAATTTAAGGCTAATGGCCATTAGGCCTTTATGGCCATTATGGGCCGAGCCGTTAGAGTTTTTATGGGCCGAGCCTATAAATAGGCTTAGGAATTTATATTGATAGAAGAAATCAATAATAATTTGGAGTAGCCTATGATTGTTTTATCTCATTTTATTTTTATATATTTAATTGATCTTTTTGGGCATCTGAAGAAAATCGTTGGGTTTGCACCTTCACACGATCATGCTCGTAGTAGGAGGATCGGGTCGAGCCGGGTCATTGTACCTTGGGGACAGATCGCCAACAACCTGCATGAAGGGGCGAAAATCTGATCCTTAGGGCAGTGTCTAACACGCCTCGGTCCTGGTTTGATCCTATTAATCTTTTGGTTTTACTTTATTTGTATATTTAAATTTCTTAACATATTTCTAGCAATTTTATAAAGTGATTTTTTGTAAGATCAAAATTATTTTTCAACATGATTAAAGAACCAAACTCATCAAAGTGCATCAGCCAGCAAATAATAGAACATTTCATTTCTAAGAATCAAGTGTACTCATGATTTTTAATTTCCATGGTAGGTTGAAGGTCCTCCATGCATCTTTAGATGCCCTGGTATCATAGGAATGCATGCCCAAGCAATAATTTAACTTTGGGACATGCCGAATCCTTAAGACTGCATCAGCCATCAATTTCCTAATCTCCTAGCTACTGCTCATTGGATCCATAAACTTCTCAAGATTGATAGTCTACGTACCCTGATTGCAGTCAATAGCTATGAAAGCAATCTCTTTGAGTAGCTTTGGACGTCAGAAGATAGAGATATCTATAAATAATAGGTGAGAAATAATAGGCATAGATTATTAATCCTTCTCGATCGAAAGCCATGCAATTGAACTTGAGAAATTATGTGTCCTTTGATGGTTAAGTATCTTGGAGTATAAAATGAAGGGATAGAGAGATAAGAGAAATAGAGATTTATCATACACACGTACGGAAGATATTATAAAAACATTAATTAAGGGATGTCGTTGATTTTTGATAATTTTGAAAATTAACTATGTAACTTTTTTGAGATCTAAACTAAAGGATTTGGGTTCAAATTGGGCCAGCCAACGTGCAGTGCGGCTATTAATTTGATCGAATCTGATACCATAGATAGCCAAGGATCGATCAAAAGAAAAAGCAAAGATTCGGGGATGAATTGAGTAGCCTTCCAGTTCCAGGGATGTAAATTTCCGTATCCCATAACTTTTGCTTTTAGTGGTGCACTTGTTCTACCTTGGCAGCCGTTGATTGGATGGGCTTTTTTATGGCACTAAAGTTTATTCCCAGAAGACTGCTATCGATGTCGGTGCTTGCAAGGTGAGAAGAAGGACGAGCTAAAGGTGGCGACAAATTAGGAACCTTCACGCCCCATGGTACGGCTCGAGAGTCGCTGCTGCGGGGAAACCGTGAAGACGGATCGAAAGGAGAGTAGCCTGGAAAGGTGGCCTCAGAGGAAAGAAAAAGCAACGAAAGTTCGAATCTACTCAGCTTTGTTGATTAAATTTATATCAACTTTAATTGAACCTTTTGTGCTAAAGAGGATGTTCATATAGTTGGATTCATTTGTGGAAGAGGTTAGGCATAGTAAACTGGCTTCATGGGCCATGCATGTTCTTCGTACGTAGTTTACTTGAGCATTGCCTGATCAGAGATGAGGTTATAGGCTATCAACTAATTATATATATATATATATATATATAAGCATGTTGGACTTTAAAGCATAAGATTCTGATGACCATATAATTTGACATGTGGGATGCATGTGAATGATTGCAAGGGAATAATTTGATTGATGTATGATCTCATAATCTTTTGAGATGCCATTTAGCTTTTGTACCGGACATAAATTTTAATAGATTAAGTGATGGATATATTGATGTGGTCCTATACAAAACTTGTGTGTAA
This sequence comes from Calamus simplicifolius, assembly GCA_900491605.1. NCBI lineage: Eukaryota > Viridiplantae > Streptophyta > Magnoliopsida > Arecales > Arecaceae > Calamus > Calamus simplicifolius. Next base: position 312,647 of record UESW01003856.1, read on the forward strand.
GTGGGATGATATGATTGAATGTTTGATGGACATTGGTTCAAGAATATCATGTATTGGATGACTAATATTGGTCATCCAATACATACGCATTGTCTCAGACATTTAAAAAGCATAATTATTTGAAGCATTGCTACGGTTTTGTTGTTTTATAAATAATGGTAGTTGTGATTGATTAAAGTAAAATTAAAAATAGTAATAATTGTTAATCTTGATTTACATAGAAAAAAGGTAAGGTTTTATTCTATTGATGGCTATTATACAATTAATAAAGGATCAAGGGGAAGAAGAACAGGCGGATAGAGTAGTTGTGATATAAAGAAGGTTTGTATATCGGTGATGTTCTATAAGATAAAGAAGACAATTCATTGGTGCAGGATGGATGCTTTATAGAGTTAGAAAAGAGTCTATAGATAATTTATTCATTGGATATACTTATTTTCAAGGCTTATTCTAGAGACTCCAGCAACTTACTTTGGTATGAGTAGATTGACTACCAATCTCGTCAGGTTATTGTAAGGAGGAAGAGATAAAATCAACTGGTTGTTGCTTATATATGGCATATATGGAAGGAAAGAAACTTATTTTTTTTAATAATAAATTACCATTATATTATTTCTTGCACAAAATTGTAGCTAACTTTTGAATTGTCACAACTAGAGCACCTTGAGGCTAGAACCCCAAGCTTGGGTCTGTGCCAGAGCTAAAGTCAACTTAAAAACTAGAGTTGTATGTGCTTATACAGAGGAATATACAGTGTTTTACATAAAAAAAAAAGACTTTAGTTGTATAAGAATATGAAAATATATCCTTCTTTAACTTTTGAATTCTAAAACTGCACAGATTAGAACTGAAGTTCTACTTAGATATGAATTTTTTTTTCTTTTTAAGCTTGTAATTTTTAAGATAAACTTTAACGCATGTCTTATAAATATTCCTGAAATCAATAAATTAGTGGAGGATCCTCCCTCACCTTGCATTCCAAAAAAATAAATAAAGAAAAGATATAAAGGAGGCTTATGGGAAATATTTTAAGGAAGAGGGTGACATAAAATTGAAGGTGGTTGTATGGTAAGAAGGAACTTTTAAGGTAGGCTAAAAAGTCATATAAGACGTAGGATACTCTATATATTCTAATACCTATTAAAAAAGAAAATAAAATAAAAAAAGAGATGGATGAAGCACTGATCACTTCTATAGCAAAGCCCTAAGGTATGAAGATCAGTCAACATATATTTCACAATAATATGGATATTATGATGATCCTTTTTTATGCAATATCACATTATTGTTCAGCAAAATGCCAAATCATGTAGGGATTGAGTTGGTATCCAATAAAGTTATGAATAACATAGCCTCCATTAGAACAATTATTGGCTATTGTGATAATTTTAATGATATTGCTTATATGGAACGATATATTTTTAAAATTTTAATATTAAATAATTATTAAAATAAAAGCTATAATGGTGTCATAATAGAAAATAACATACAATAATGAAGAAATAATTATGCCATTTTTTTGTTTGTTTTTACTAGATAAAATAATATAGTTTTTTTTGGAGCATACAATCATATTTTCAGGAATTTTAAGAGAAAAATTGGTATTTAAAATGTTATTTTATTTAAGCACAAATCAAATATTGACCATTGTTTTATATTGTGATGGCATGCTACAATAGAAAATAGTGAGAAATAATGAAAAACAATGATTGTTTAATTTTTTTACATTATTTGTGTCAATTATGTACTAGAGGTAGTTGTGAACCTAACATAATTATTAAAAATTATATGTGTAACTAGCTGTGCAAAGATTTAAACTTTCATAAACTAAGAAAGCATAAACTTACAAAGGTTTTGTTGCTGGGGAAATCTGATCTTCAACTTGGATGCGGTCCGACTCCGGATCTGGACGCCGATCTCTCGCCCGGGTGGAACCTACAAGACAGTCCTCACGCCTCAGTATCGGGGGTAGCCCTCTGCGGAAGACTCTCTAATACCCAAGTCAGTTGAGATTCACAGCAAGCAGATATAGGGAGAAGGCTCTCGCAAAAGAGTCCCTCAAGAACAGCTTCTCTCGGAGCCTTGGGAGAGCTCTGCTCGAGCTTTAATGGAGTTCTTAGAGCATATCTGGAAGACTTCAGGGGAGAGCATATATATAGATTGCTAAGGTGATGGTAGATAACTACCTGACTCCTTGGGCGTGTCATTGGGGGTCTGAAACCATCATGATTCGAATCTGATTCGAATCAAGTTTGTTACGGGATCAGTAGCTTTCGAATCTGGTTAGTTAAAGAATCAACAGCCAGAGAGGTTAGTTGGTGCTTTGAGATTCGGTGACTTATAGGCTCTAGGTCACATTTAGCATTATCCGGCTTTTTTCCTTCACTTAGGGTAGCCGGAGACCCACGTGGTTGGAATCTTGCCGAATTATCATGGATTTGAATTTTTTTCTTACTTGGTTCCGCAGAGGTTCAGGGGTACCTTGGTTTGGCCGAGGTATGAGGATAGCTCGGTCCTGCCGAGGCACAAGAATAGCTCAGTCTGGCCGAGGTATGAGAATAGCTCGGTCTTGCTGAGGCACGAGGATAGCTCGGTCTGGTCGAGGCACGAACTCGGTCTGGCCGAGGTACGAGAAGCTCGGTCTTGCCAAGGCATGAGAATAGCTCGGCCTTGCTGAGGTGTATCTGCTTTGTTCTTTTCGGATGTAACAACTGGCAGATCAAAAATTAAAGATGATCTCGACCCTTTTGTCGTATGCACAAATATTGATGCAATGATAATTTTATCCTTTATCACATGCCCTCCACTTTCTAGTCCAAAGTGTAACTTTGGGCAAAGGGAGTAGAATCTTAGATAGCTTCATTCGGATGGAAGGACTCGAAGAGGCGTGCAATGATGGTTTCATAAATGCCGCATCACCATTCCATTATTTTTCTCGGTGGATAAGGCAGAAAAATCCCTCATTTCTTGCGAACAACGATTGGGGGAGTAACACATGGCAAATCTCAGTGTTTAAGGCATCCAAGCTGGCGATTCAAAGATTTGGGGATTCTCGACAACGATACTTTCCCCTTCCGCCAAGGTAGTTTAAAAAAGGGTTGAGGAGGGTTATCCCTACCACACTATCCTTTTTCTTTCTCTCCAAAGGTTTGCTTTTTTCTGATTCTTGCGATTCCATTCGAAGCTTGCTCCTCCCAACTCAAAAATATTGAGGGCCCAAACGACGTAGCTTCTGTAATGACCGTGGAGGATTTGGACATGATTCGCTGGAGGTACCGAGTTTCTCAGGACGTCGCTCTGTGGCTACCAAAATCTGAGCAGAGAGTCTCGGAGCAACCAGACATGGAGTCTTCCTTTATGAAGAGAGCCGAGAGAAGGTGTTCAGAAGGAGCTCTGAGTGGCCCTACATTGGGCCTCAAAAGTTGTTCAAGATGATAACGGACAATCCATCCTTTATAAAGGAATAAAAATCCCGATTCTTTATTGTCGAAGGGAACATTGGTTCTGATTTTCCCATAATATGGACAAATTATGCAAAGGACTCAAAGGCTTGCCTGGAGTTGTCCGAGCAGGAAAAGAAGGATTTGCTCACCCTTCGTAGTGGTTGGATATTTTTGGCCAGCGAACTGCTTTGGAGCGAGCGTCCAGATTCCAGGCTGAGGCCAGTGAGCTCAAAGGGGCTCGCGATATAGCCAACAAGGCTCGATCGGAATTATCACAATGCAAATTCGAGCTGCTCGGGAGATGGAGTCCATGGAGAAGCTTTTTAATGAGAAATGGGATGACGCTCATAGGCGTTTCGCTAACGAGAGAAGCAGTTTCAATAAAAGGCTCGACGAGGAGGGGAGCAAATATCAGTAGCAAGATTAGATTGTCAGCTTGAACCGAAGGCTTGCCAAGGAGGCGAGCAGATCCAGGTGGCATAATGATCAAATCGCCAAGCTCACCTCTGATCTCGCTCAGTCGCAGCTAGAGGTAGAAGAGAGGCAGTTGAGGGTCAACGACCTCAAGGAGAGAATGCATAAGTATAGAGATGATAAGCTGAAAGCCATCAACAAACTCCAGGAGCTGAATACGAGAATGTCTTGGCGGAAAGAGGAAGTATGGTACTCTCCTACTTCTTTTCACGTTCCTTTTCTTCGTCAATTTACATTACTTTGATCGATTTTGTATTCCTAGGTGAGTAGAATAGGTTCTGAAGTTCAGAAGCAATTGAAGGCTTTGAGAGAGGAGCTGGCCTCGAGCCATCAGAGATGCTCTGAGCTAAAGGGTCAGGTGTATCTGCTTGCCGAGGCATAGCTCGGTCTTGTCGAGGCATGAGAATAGCTCGGCCTTGCTGAGGTGTATCTGCTTTGTTCTTTTCCGGATGTAACAGCTGGCGAATCAAAAATCCTTTGGTCATCTATTTACAACAAGTTAAAATAATCCGCTAATAGTCTGCATTGCATGAGGATTAAGTGATCCCAGTATCTGTCTCCAAATATATATAATTAGTTATAGGAGACCCAACTGAATCAACTAATTAATTTGGAGTCGTTGTCTTGTTAGTTCAACAGTTAAAAGTTGTCTCCTTTGTGCCCACGCATGTCAATTATTTTAGATATGCTTCTAGAGGTGGTCTCCATTAACAGAGGCATAAACTATGGGATAAGGTAGCATTATGAAAAGAATTTTGAACAAATTAATATGGTCCCGGGAAGCTGATGCAATGCTACATTAATTAAAAGTGTGCTAGTTGACTGGCATAATTTATGGGTCACTGGGTTTGGTAGTTTGCCTTGGAGGATTAAAGATAAGGTACAAGAGACGAAGATTAATTTGGTGAAGAACGGTAAGCAATTACTTTCATGAAGTATTGAAAATTTGTCCATCCATATCTTGGATGTTTCTTAGTCACCAGTAATCCTATCATAAACAAAGAAGTTGCCAATAAGATGCAAAGCCTGAACCAAGAATCCTAACGAAACGTACATTAGTTTTTCAGTTAAATCTCATGGTTGCATTCCCTATTGCGATACTAAATTAATCTTCAAGTCCGGTTATGGTGAATGTGTCACAGAATGATGTTATTTAGAAAATATGTGCAATGAAAAAATGCCGGCAAAATTGAATGCAACACTTGAATAATGTAACTCGGATTTGTTATGAAACAAATGGGTTTATATTATTGTAACATAAAATAATTGTGCTATTTCAAACTATTGATTTGTCAACTCAAAAATAACAAACCTATGATCCAATTAATTTAAAGTTGATTATGATTTTATTTGTTTATGCAATTAGATTTTCTATAGATGATTAACCTCTTATATATATTGTGCGGCTTAAATCATTTAATGTTATGATAAATTTTTAATGTGATAAAGTATTATTTTGAAATATATAATTTTTATTAAAAAAAATAAGGCAACAGAAGAGAATCACATTTATTCATATTAAATGAGTTGTTTAAGTGAATTGAGTTATTAAGCAAGTTGTATCATATAATTTCAATATGATTTATTTATTAAATATATGCGTATATCAAGTCATGTTGCTTGTTTACCAATAAAGTTATGTTTGTGTTAGTATTTTTGACACAATTCATTAATTATGTCATATTTGTATCGATTCATATAGCTTAGACCCCGCTCGGTCGTTAGGCCTATCTTCAAAGACCAAGCCCAGTTCTTACTCAAGCTTCAAGTTTGACCCAAATTGCCAAACCTTTTTTCAAATTATTTTTAAAATATTTAAAATAGTTTTAAGATATTAAAGATGAATAATTAAATATTGCCAACAAACTACAACGTCTCTATTATTCCATTAAATATCAACAACAATCACCAATTCAATCTACAAATCCGTCAGAACAAACGCAGGGCTGGCCCGCCGGGCCTAAATTTCGGCCCAAGGCCGCCCAAAAGCCTGCGGGCTTGAGAGGGCCGGCCACCTGGTCGGCATTTCGTACCGGCGTCTGGGCCCAGAATTATCAAACCTGTACCTAAATGGCCCAGTGGAGAAACAACCCAATGACGAACGTTTTGGGTCCCCAATTGCAACCGGGCCGAACCCGCGATCAGTTGATTGGATGCGGGTATGAAAAATAGACGTGTAACAGGACTACACTGGATCGAGTTACCCCCCACCAGATTTATCGGATCAGTGCCACGTAGATGACATGATGAAACTTTTGACATCGTTTACCGTTCGTTTTAGGCTGCAGAAGTGATCGCTGTTGTTGACCGTCAAAAGTAAAACTTACTCACTGCTATAGCTAGTGATGAATCAGAATCGTATCCTCGAGGATCAAGGGTAATTATTTCACGAAAGAAAAAAAAATTATTTATAGAGGATTATATTAAGAATAGTGGTTATTAAAAGATAATAACTAATTAATTAACGAAATTCAATAGCAGGTGAAGCAACCAGAATCCGAATCCTATGCAAATAGGTTTTATCTTTTTTTTTAATGTTGCAAAGTAATAATTTTAGTAAATTTAAAATTAGAATAATTTATCTCTTGTTAGGCACGGACGTGGAGATCATGGCAGGTCCTCTTAGAGTATAAACTATCTAATAATTACAAGGTTAAGGTCTAATACTATATCTGTCTCTCTTAGGCACGTATCGTATCTTGAGATCACGGTACGTCGATAGAGGGTACAGGCTGTGTATGCCAAATCAAAACCTCTATCAGAAAAATAACTCAAAAGATATAATAAAGAAGAGCATAACTTTATTGCATAGAAATTAAGAATAAAAGAAAGATAAAACGTTATTACATGCTTCATCATCATCCCATTGCTGCCAGCATCCCCTCCATAATTTTTTCTCTAGGCCTAAATACAATAATCTAAATAAAAGAAGAATAAAAAGAGCTTCGTAGAAACTCCTCCTCCTAACTAGTGCTTGAGGTCCTTCTTTTATAGAGCTCGTCTAGGGTTTCCTTTAGTCAAAGTTGAAGTCCATCAGGCGCTCAAGATCGTTCATATATTATGAGAAAATTTCTCAGCATCCGTTCAACATCACTTGCCTTATTTTGTATCGTGAATCATGCGAAATCATCTCTTTCTTCCTCTTTGGGCAAACCGAGTCCTGATTTGAGTGTCTGCATCGTTTGACTCCAAAAATCGAGCTTTTTCTCTCTTTTTTTAAACATCCATAAAAAATATTAATTCTTAATAAATTTAAATTAATTAATATTTATTTTAATAGTTAAATTAGGATAATAAATAGACTTATTAGGAAGTTGGGCCGAGGGAGCTGGTCTATCTGTGTACGTGTAATTAGGATGTTGCATTAGGCTAGTAACACTTCATTTAGCCCTTTAAGTCTTCTATAGATCAAATATGTAATTAAAAAATAAAAACATATGGTAAATGAAGAATAGGTATCATGAACATATTTAAATAATTCATGATTTGATGGTTATTTGAGTTAGAGATAGTAATTTACACCCATCTATCAGATATTTGAACCTGCACTATCATAATCGGATGGATTTTATTATCATAATTGGATGGATTTTATAATTTGATCCATCTAAAATTAGAAATCAAGATAGATATTAAACATTAAACCCAAAATGGGTTAAAAGTGAAGGATATCCATTCCAGTAATATAAACTATTATTTATTCTAATATTTTTTGACACTTATTATTTTATTTTTTTAATTTAGAAATAAATAATATTAGTATTTATTTTTCACTTCATAGGAGTTAGGAAGGTTTTAAAAATATAATTGCATCAATGGAGCTAAAATTTAATAAATATTGATAAAAAAAATCTATATTGCATTGTTTAGCATCGGTTATGATCCTATATTTAAATTAAATGACTTATTTATAATAATATATGCATAATATTGGTTGAATTAAACTTAAAATTACTAAATATTAATAAAATATTTATATTTTATAATTAAAAATATAATAAAGGTAAAAGATTCTCTACTTTAGGATAGGATCTAAATTATAGTAATGGAGTAGTGGTAGTATTGATAAGATACATAATATTTTTTTTGAGAAAAAAATCAAGATGTGAAACTCTATCATCTAATAAATTAATTTTTTTATTCAAGTAATAATTTTATAAATTTTTTAACTCAAGATGAGTTATATAATTTGGTTTTTTGGTCTAATGCTGAATGCATGAGTACAATTATCTTGTTCTTACTACTATGGCTCATGATTTACTAACTCCTTCAATATCAATGGTAGCATCAAAAAACTACTTTTAGTGTATAAGGATCGATACTTAACGGTAGAAGGTATTGATAGAAGCCAAACATGATATTTTACCTAAAGGACTAGTACTATGTAAAAAATAAAATGTAAGACAAACGAAAAGATAGATGATAAGTGATGGAAATGGCTATCCCTTTGATCATATAATAAAAGAGAAGATGCACAAACTATGAAAGATAGTTTAATTTGTCACGGTCCTAAAGGTCAAATGAGAGGATTGACGATGATGATTCACGCCAATAATAAGCCCTTAACAGAATAAGTATATTTAATTTAATTTAATTTAATTTTTTAATTAGTTTTAAAATTTAAAATAAAAAAAATTACTTGATAGGTTCACTTGTTGGGTTCGATAAACTGGGTCCAAAATATGTCAAACAAAAGGCAAAACTGAAGATAAAAATCTACCCTTTTATCAATTAAAAAAGAACGAGAATCGAGCAACGTAGCGATGGAATAGTGTGATTGTGATGCCATGGAATAGCGTGATTGCGATGCCAAGCTCACAATCACGCTATTCGATCCATCCATAAGCAAAGAAATATATATTTAATTTATTATATTTAATTTTTATAAAATTACTTAAAAAGTATTTTTTTAAGATAAATGAAGCAGCTGATGGGCACAAATCTATAGGCTAGCCATGCTGAGCTTTTCTTTGTGGTAAAATAGGCATTGCTATTTAGTCACTAATTTTATCATCGATAATTTTATGACAAAGCATCGTTAAATGAATCATTTTTTTTTTTTTTATCGCTGAAATACCGTAATGTGATTGTTATTTAGCTACGCAAATTATGCGTTACTTACATTGTTATTTTATCTTTTTATTGTAGTGGCTATGCTGAGCCTTTCTCAGCTTAGTGTGCCGACATGACCCATAATAGAAGTTGTGCGAGGCAACATGACGGGATGGCTCACAGGTCATTATTCCTTTTGTAGATCATGCTAGTCTGGCACTCCGCACTTTTACACGGAGTGACGCAAATTAGACCCAAAATGAGGCAGTTTACAATGAGTAGGGCGCCCATTAGTAGAGTTTGGATATCTCATTGAACAAGCTCCAATTGGTACATGCCATATTGTGCAATATAATTAATGTCATAAGAGACCTATTCACTGTCGTCGTGAAACATATTGTAATGCCTCTTCTAATTAGTTTCATATTAAGTAATTAAAAAAGCAGCACTTAGTATGATTTATAATCAGTTAAGAAAGCAAGACAGATAAGGTCCACAAACTTAAGGGATCCAATTGGTGCCTTGTCCTTCTTGCTTTACTAATATAAACACCTAACTAACTCCCAATTCCGATTTTTTTTTAAGACCGTAATGGTTCAAGTTGATATGGAATCTTGTCCGTTTTGCTTTTTTTTTTTTTTTTTTTTTAATGAAATAGGTTCGTGGGTGTATGAATCCGAATCGTTACATTATGATATTAAGCCACACACTAGTCGATAGTGCAGGAGCTAAGTGTCATACAGGGCAAAATATTACATCAATAAGGAATCACCTCTTGAGCTGATAGGGAAAGAACATCTAAAGTCCTACCTATAGGAGGGAGCATCTTTAGAGTTCTGCGAGGACGTTGCCTTTTTAAGAGGATAAATTGCGATGTTCCTCCTAATTAGGTTCCACATCAGATAATTAAGAAAAGATAGAATGGTTTATAACCAGTTAAGTAAGATGGATAAGTACCAATTGGATTCTTTTTAGTTGCGATGACTCAAATTGATATGAACCTTGTGTGGCCAGATAGTTAATGGTTATAACCAAAGGCTAAACCTCTATGGCTCCACCTTGGTACGAAGGATCCTACCTTCCAAAGAGGATTGCCTTGCAATGTGAACCAAATCCATTCCACGCCAGTGCTCAAAGTTTGTTCGTCGAGAGGTTGGCAAATAAGACTATAAGCAATGCAATGTGGGGAACGTGTACTAAATAATGCGAGCGAGCCAAGTATAAAGCAGATCAGAACATCAGTAATGAATAGCCCCAGCAGATCTGGCAACAAAGAATGGAGAACCAAGACCATTGGATGGTTCAGATCAAGGACGAAGGTGGCGAGTACAAATAATTCATCCTATTTATTAAACTAATAAAAGAATTCTTTGGAGTCTCCTGAGAAGAACGTCAAATTAATATGATTTGGGAACTTGATACTCCTCTTTGCCAAATTAAATAAAGTAAATTAAAGGTTAGGATATCCGCGTGACCCTCGGTCTACGGTTGATGGTTCTGACACTCGGAAAAGATTTGATCCATCTCATCATCCAGTGGCTAATTTTATTGTTTTTTTTTCAATTAATGAATTTATTAAGTCAAGGGCGTGGCCAAGTTTATGAGTGCTCAATCCGTCAATTATTTTTTATGATTTCTTGTTCTATCGTGCGAAGTGCTTTTAATTGCTTCTTATTGCCGTGTCAATATTTATAGGCCTGGTACAGCGATCGAGAGACATGCTTCAAAGCCATGGGATGGGACCAATGCCTTGGGTTGCCAATGGCTGCATGCTTCGCACACCACGCGTGCGAAGAACCTACTTCTTGGTTCGTTAATTTACATTCTCATGTTGGGTGGTCTACCTAACTTTTTTTTTTTTTGACCGCAATATGGTCTGTCTAATCTTAATCTCCATAATTTTGTGCGCAAAATTGACCTCGAATCTGGAAGGATCGAACATGAAAATTGCACTCCTATTTCTAGTTGTGTAGCATTTTTTTTTTTTTTTTTTTTGACTCCATGACAAAGTTTTGCCAAGACTTTTTTTTTTTATATAGATATATATATATACATACATCCATTGCATTATTTTTATTCCATTATAAATTTTTGTCATAATCTTTATTTAATCTTTTGTGGACATGCATACGAAGATATACAAACATATATCTTCAGCCACCATCACTAACAAAATCAGAAACTAATTAAATCGGCATCACTTTTGTAAATAAATTTAGAAAAAATGGAATTATAATAGAAATTAAAAAGCAGGATATATATATATATATATATATATATATAGCACGCGCGTAAAAGAGTTGAACTTAGCTATACATACATATGGTTCAGCTCGAACCTAATCATCCTTTTCTTTCTAGAATATACATTTACTTAGCATTATTTTTTGCACCATCACGCGGTTTTACTATATATATATATATATGTGTGTGTGTGTGTGTGTGTGTGTATTTAAGCTTAGATCTAATCAAATCCTTTATTTTTAGATCTATAAAGTTTATAAATTTAAAGATAAAAAAATTGAATGACTTCAATATCCATATATCTAATGATGAAAGAAATGATCATATATATATATATATATATATATATATATATATATATATATATATATATATATATATAAAAGCTTAGATCTAATCAAATCCTTATTTTTAGATCTATAAAGTTTATAAATTTTAAAGATTAAAAAAATGGAATAACTTCAATATCCATATATATCTAATGATGAAAGAAATGATCATATATATATATATATATATATATATATATATATATAAGCTTAGATCTAATCAAATCCTTTATTTTAGATCTATAAAGTTTATAAATTTTAAAGATAAAAAAAATGGAATGACTTCAATATCCATATATCTAATGATGAAAGAAATGATCATATATATATATATATATATATATATATATATATATATATATATATATATATATATATATATATATATATATATACACTTTAAATTTAAAAATAAAAAAAATAATTAAATCTGATCAAATTCAACTCTCTTTCTCTATATTCTATGAAGAAAATACGTAGCAAAATTTGAACATATAATGGATCCCCTTCCAAAGGAAGGAATTCGGATCATTGTACTATAATTTAAATTGCCTCAATAACACTAAAACAGATATTTACAAAAGAGTTACACTGCAACTCTCTCTCTCTCTCTCTCTCTCTCTCTCTACAAGGTGACAAGGTGGTGGTTTTTTCACTGCCACCTTGTACCATCTTAGATAGCACTAAAGAAAAAGAGCTAATCAACTACTGATAACTTTTTTAACTTTTGCATGCGAAATTTTGTGTTACCATATTAATTTTTTTAAACTTTTGATGTCAACTTCTTAACCACCAATTCAGAGTGTTAGAGCCAAAAGCTGATCCATCCTGACGCCCATTAAAATCTAGATTATTCTCATGACAAAGCGGGAAAGCTGAATTATTCATCAAAGTCCAACCGACATGCACCAAACCTCCAGCTATCAGAGGGCAAAAGAAAGCATAAAAGAAATCGAAGTCCAACCGTGCTCTCAGCCAGCTGCTTGATATTTGGGCCCCTTTTTGGTCCTTGTTCGTCCCCCTCCCATCTTTTTATCCAAGAGAGTGACTTTAATTAGCTACGTGTCACAGAGATCCAAAAACATCCTTCGTGATCAGGAGAGAGAGAGAGAGAGAGAGAGAGAGAGAGAGAGAGCCAGATGGCTTCAGGGCGAGGGGTGGGACAGCATCCAGGCTGCACCCACTGCTCGTGTGCATGTCCTCTTCCCAGGACACCGAGATCCCACCGCCCCACCATTTATCTCCATGCAAGAGGAAGGAGTCCCACCAGCTCATGTAATGGACTTGACTTGGAGAAGGCTGGGCTGGAAGTCACCATGGTGGTGGGGTAGGCCATATATACAACAAAGTCAACAGTCAAAGCAAGGGACCAGTTTGGACCCTTTCTCTTTCTCCCTGGACAAACACCAAATTAAATTAAAGCTCCACCCGATAACTATTTTTTTTTAAAGGTGTACGTAAATCATGAGATTATGAATCCTATACCTGCAGTCGATACACAAAGATATGCTATGCTTTATTTATTTTATATTTTCCTTCAGTTTTGTTTTAGCGCTACATGGCCACCTTTTCTCTGCTTTGAACTCTCACCAAACCGCTTCCCAGTGCAAACACTTGTGGCCTTATTGGCTTTTTTTTTCCCCCTTTCTTCCATCCAACCTGTGATGTATGCCTTCCTGTAAACATGCATGGGAATAGGTATGCTCCCCAAAAGCCCATTTTCACAAGAATAAGTTATTTATTTATACAATAAAAGGAATGGACAACTGAAGTTTGCAGTCCTTGCATCCGGAAAAGTTGCAAATAATTTAAGACTTGCTTGGCATTATTGTTAGTTTGTATTTTCTGTTTCTTTGTGAGTGGTTTTTTCATGTAGATATTGACATTGAAAATAGCATTTGTGGAAGACTTTTGCTATTCCTTGATTTAGTTTTTGCTTTTTTTTGTGAAACAATTAAATTTTTGCTGTCAAAAGCTCTGAAATTTTAAAAAGAATTTGAAAAAAAAAAAATAGAGTTCGTCATATAACATGTTCAATTTAACTCATTTTCTTTATGGGTTCTTAAATATCATAGAAGTTATATTTCCTTTGTTATTTACTTTGTCCTACTACATCTCTTATCAACATAGTATCAGGACTCACCATTTTTTTTAATATCATATTAATTGCCTTTTTATCATTCCTTTTACTTTAGTTCTACCTAAAATGATGGGAGTCAACTTAATCAGCATCATAACTGAAAATGCTTTAGTATCTGCTTTGAGAATAACACCTTTTCACAGATGGAATAACATGAAACATCAATCAGATCTCTTATTTCTATGTGAATTCCCAAGTTCAGGGAGAACTTGAAGAGGAAACTGTGACAGCTTATTTCATTATTTATGTTTATAATTGGATGGGTCCTTCTCGCAATTCCTAAAATTCAAACATAACATAGCAAGGGCAGGTAGTTGTGAATGGGAAGTGAACATATCTCTAATATAAAATATGCCCTCCTTATGAGTCAATAAAATATATCCATTTGGGTTAAGAAAGGATTTATTCTCATGCCAACGTGTTTGATGAAGTCTGAGATCAATTGACACCCGCGATGCATTAATCACTTTGATGCATGGTAAAAGTATTGTACAATTGATCAGAGTTTGGGATCACAAATCAATTATATGGTACTCTTTTCTTTGTTTTTTATTTATTTATTAAGAACTGCTTTTATGTGTACTCTTTCAGTTATATTTTTCAGTTGCCAGCATGGCCAGGCCCTATTTCAATTTTCTGGTAGTCAGATCAGAAACTGGAAACAGGACTGTAGCCTAATAGTTACACCCGAGGTTCCATGCCTAAATATTAAAAGGTGTTCTCAAAAGTATTGAACCTAAGTAACCATCACATCATTTGCTTCAAATAATTAGAGATGCCTCCATATTTATTAAAATTTAAATTACTATTTGTCTTTTTTTTTTCTTTTTTTGGTACAGACGGGCGATCACACCATTCTGGCGCGAGTCAAACCAATAGATCAGAGTACAAAATTTGCTGAAAAATAACAGGGCAGGGGTCACCAAAATACCAACCCCACTACCCAGAATGGCGGACTGCAACAGAAGCAACCCAATTGGCCGTGGTGTTTGCTTTTTGATAAATATGCCGGATCAGAGGCGCACAGAAAGCCTGAAGAGAAGCCCAACTATTACAGAGAAGGGGATTATGGAGGGAGCATAATCCATATCCCGCCTGATCTAAGGGACGACCGTAAGAGAATCTCCCTCAATAACCAACCGGTAAGAGCCGAAATGACAAACAACATAGGTAATAATGCTAGCCCAAGCAGCCTGAAGCTCAGCCATAGGGACTGAAATATCGAGTGAGCCATGACCACCTGCCGCAAGCAACACTCCCTCTGGCCCCCTAATAACAAATTCGGATCCAGCAAGTCGATCCGATACAGAACCATCAAAATTCACTTTGACATAACCCGGGGGTAGGGGCTCCCAAGAGATAAAGACCGTAAATTGGTGTGCTGCCAAACAGCAGGGGAGTCCCAGTAGCTGGGTCTGTCAGAATGAATAGCAGAATCTAAATAAAAGAACTCCATTGCGAGGGAGATGGCTGTGCGGGTGACCACCTGAGGCAAAACCGTCTCCTCAGCAAAGATAATCAGTTCTGGATCAGCCATATCTGATGAGCCAGATAAGCAGAAAGGACACCCTGAGAGTGGGGACCTCGCAGAGCAGACAGACGAATGGCAAGCAGTAAAGAAAGTCGGATGGGTTCCACCTTCGGAATTCACGGGGTATATGAAGCTGCTGCCAAATCTGTAACGCATGAGAACATGTGAGGATGGCGTGCTCAACCATCTCATCCTGAAGGCCACATATCGGGCAAAGAGACGAAATGGGAAGACAACGGCCAGCCATAAGAGAGCAAGTGGAAAGTCGGTCCCACACAAGCTTCTACAAAAAGAACTAAATTCTGGGGTGGATGGAAAAATGCCATATCCAAGTCACATCATTCAGTCCCAAAATATGAGCCAAAAGTGGTCAACAAGGTCTCTGGTAGGGGCACATGGGAGGCAAGATCGATCCCAAAGTCTGGTATCAGTAACAGCAGAGGAAGCAAGAGGGATGGCAAGGATCATGTGCGCAACCTCTGCCCCAAAAAATCGAAACACCGTAGGGACATGCCAGGCCGGACTATCGTGGCAAATCAAAGTAGAAACTGGCATAGATGGATCAACATTAGAGCTGAGAAAAGTCGGCCAGCGGGATAAAGGAAGTTCAGCTATCCTGAGTAACATCAATAGAACTACCATCCCATTCATCTAGTGGATATCAGACATGATAGTAGGGGCATAATAGTAGATCGCTCTCTAAAAGAAGGAACAACCTTAGGAATAATGGAAGATTGAATCGGAA
Organism: Calamus simplicifolius; assembly: GCA_900491605.1. Lineage (NCBI taxonomy): Eukaryota > Viridiplantae > Streptophyta > Magnoliopsida > Arecales > Arecaceae > Calamus > Calamus simplicifolius. The sequence goes on from UESW01003856.1 coordinate 328,604, forward strand.
GTTCAGCCACCATATCTGTCCCACATGACAGAGCTTAAAAATAATAAGGATCCGTAATTAATCAACGGAAACTAAATTATTGTTTGTCTTCATGAATAGCAAGCATGCGTCCAGTGGGCATCATTCTCATTGATATGACAAGCTTCAATTCATATGCAACCTGCTACTTTGTTAATCACAAAACTTCCAATGACCCAAAAAAAAAAAAAAACTGTACTTTAATTTAATTTCTTGACCATGGTTCACATCTTTTTAACTTTTTAAATTGAACTTTCACATTTAGCCCCTAACCCTATATATTAATGAGTTACCTAATAATACATAATAAGTATATGTATATTGTGTTTATTATATATATTAAGAAGATTATAATTTTGTGCAGTGATGAGGTAATTGATCTGCATGTGTATATAGTTTTGACTCACTGAATACATGAGAACTAAGAATCAAAAATTTAAAAGATTTTGGTACGATATATGGATTGTGTGTTACGTGGCTGGCTAGCGAAGCGTTGGGCATTAAATTAGTCTTTAAGATTTCATCACTAGATGGATCCATTATTGAAACCAAGAATATGTTTAGGTGGCAGCAACCGCATGCATGTGATGGTAGTGGCTTGCAACCTTTCGCCAAAGTTTTAACATGTTAATAGAAGGGGAGAATATATAAGATGGTACAAGGTTAATTAACACCCCACATCCACCCAACCATGTGGTCAGGTATATATATATACCGGCCTCCATCTACTATATATCCAACTTATAATACTGTGTACAAAATACGCTGGGCTACAATTAATTACGTTCTTAAGAGAAATATACTCAACTGCTGCCCGGTGCTACCCACCGGGTTTATCATATGAAACGACTCCGAGTCCACCGAGCCAATGACCCGCTCAAAACTCGCCCTGAGGAACATGAGGTCTCCGTCGCCGGACTTGGACTCGCCGGGTATAACTCCGGCACCCACCGATATAGACTGCATGAGCTTAAACACAGCAGCATCGCCCTCGCTCATCCGCCGCCGGACGGCGAACCCCACCTTCCGGCCGTTGCAGTACATGGACCAGGCCGGCACGGCGAACAGCGAGGCGGAGCGGGAGCGGGAGCGAGCGCGGTCGCATTCGAGCGCGATCCGGAGGAGGCCGTGCTGCATCTCCCGGGCGAGGTAGGCGGTGGGGACGGCGAATTCGAGGAGGAGGAGCGGGGCGGCGGCGCGGGAGGAGGAGGAGGAGTCGTCGTGGAGGCAGAAGCTGACGCGGCCGCGGCGGTAGCCGAAGAAGGTGCCGGTGACGGTGGTGGTGGTGGTGGTGGTGGCCGTTGTAGCGGAGGCGGTGCCGGGGGAGTCGTCGGCTGCGGGCTGGAAGCCGCAGCATGGGACCATGCACTCGACGAGGGAGCGGAAGGAGCGGCGGAAGCGCACGTCCTTGGTGCAGTCGACGGCGGTCGACGTATCGATGATGCCGAGGGGGCCGCCGTAGCTGCCTAAGTCTATCATCCTCATCTTGTTTGATGTATTGAGATGGACTTAGAGAAGAAGCTAGTGGTGGTGAGATCGATGGGGAGGGATGGAGGGGTTTAAATAGGATGAGGGAAAGAATAAGGGGTTAGAAGAAAAAGGACAAGAGGGAGTGGGGGTGGGGGAGAGACGGATGTTCGGTGGGGTGATCAGGAGGGCCAAGGAATCATGGAGGGAAGAGGGGGGAATAATAATTCTGCCCACCGGGGGGGGGGGGGGGCCGGAGGGGCGCGCGTGCGCGGCGGTGGAGAGTGCACGGCCTCAAATAACGGCCGTTTTCTAATGTTTTGATTTAATAGTGCAACCTGTTGGGATTCGCGGGAATCATTATTTAACTAAGCCAAAATTTTAGTTGTAAGAATACTTCTATATTAAATGGTTAAAAATATTATAATTTTATTTAAATATAAATCTCAATTTTAAAAATTTAATTATTATATTTTAAAATATTTTTTAGATACAAAGCTCAAATTCAAGCGCTTCAACGCTCCCGTATAATAATCTTTTAGAGTTGCTGATATTTAATGCATCACCTTACAATGAACAAAAACATTATAAAATTTATTTAATTTATATAATATAAAAAAAATGCGCTACCTTACTTTCTAATCCATCTCATTAGCAATCTATCTAGTTATCAACCTTAAAACTATTATCTAATAACCAATCTAACATAATTGAGATTTCTTAAGTATTTAGGATTGAGCCAAATTTAATGTATCGTTTAAGAAAAAAGAACTAAACGTACAAAAAAAAATTATTCAGTTATTTTATTGATTTGAGTCACATTTGTGATTTATCTGATTTGAATCTATTTTGAATCTTTTTTTATTAAAATATATTTTAAGAAAAACTAATAAGACTCATTGCATCATAAAAGTAGATTATCATACTTTTTTTTCAATGTTTTGAAAATCGAATCGGACAACGAACCGGCTTAACATTTGGGTCATAAATCAGTCAGTTCAACCGGATGAACCGGTTTGATCGGACCGAATAATATTATAATTAAATTTTAATTTAATAATATAAAATAATAAAATATAAATATAATTTAAATAAAAAAAAAAAAATCTAAAAATCGGATTGGACCGGTTGAAACCCGATCGGTTCAATGAATTTTTTTGATTTTTATCGGATCATATAAAAGTCAAATTTAATAATAAAACCGACCGAACTGATGATCGATTTCGATTGGACCAGTTGGACCGGTTTGTTCGGTCCGGTTTTTAAAATATTACTCTTTTTTTTTGTACAAATGGGCGATCACACTAGGCTAGTGCGAGTTAGCCCAAAAGATCCGAATATAAAATTTGCTGTAATAAAGAAGGACAGAAATTGCTTGGCTTCCAGATCCACGAACCAGCATGTTGGGCCACAAAAGACGCTACCCAGTCCGCCACCGAATTGGCTTCTCGATAAATGTGGCAAATCTGAGCACAGTCAACCTCATGCAGGATAGACCGAATATCCATAAGCATCGAATTAGCAGGGCCAGAATGGTAATTCTCCTTCTGCAGCTAGGAAATAACCGATATGGAATCATCCTCAATGAATAACATTTGAGCCTGAAGAGTCCTAACGACATAAGAAATGCCCGCCTAGGCCGCATAAAGCTCTGACATCAGGACGAAGGAGTCAATAGTGCCAAAACCACCCGCTCCCAGCAACTCACCCTGAGGGCCACGGATGATGAAAACAGAACCAGCAGCTCTGCCACGGACACTCCCATCAAAGTTGATTTTGACGAACCCTGAAGGAGGGGATCCCAGGATATGAACACCGTATGCCGGTTCGCTGCCGTAGCAGCAGGGATCCTCAGAGGCCAGAGATGTCAGAATCAATCCGGGCACAGTCCGCGACCAAAGATCTGATTTTCTTCATAATCCTGAGGAAAGACATAGGATCATCCGTGAAAAGATCTGAATTTTTTTTTTTTTTTTTGCATCTTAGTGAGGCAAATTTTACTTTAAAAAGAGCAATATCCATGATGTGCCTCAAACTGAGCATATTATTTCTCAATTATTTATTTGTTTCAGTGAATATATAGAAAACTAAGTCAATGCAAGATTTAGGTCTGACTTATCATCTTATTTAGAAACAAAGAAAGAAGAATGAGTAAAAGGATTTATAAAACCATACTTACTAAACCATGATCAAACTATGCGAACAAGAATAGCACTTTCTCCCACACCTTCAAACAGGGCACTGCATTCTTGCTGCTAACATTGGGCTGCCATTCCTTAACACTGGGATAGAATCTAAACAGAACAACATTAGACGACACCTGCTCACCTTGAACACCCTCTTGTTGCTGTCCTTCCAAATATTCCAACATATACTGCTCAAAGATGTCCTAATCCACCTTGATATTTTGCCTAACACTTGTTCTATCTAAACGTCTCTGACTACAAATCCAAGGGGTAACCCAGCATTGTATGACACACCAGCAGGATTCTCATCTTGTTATTCTGTTCTTTCGTTAGACTTCCACTACTAAACCTTGTTAAATATTATCTATTATTTCTCATCAAGTGAGTAACATTTATTAGCTGCTATAATTTATTGATGGTTGGGCTTAGGTGGCTTAGGTTATGTTTCCAGGGAAATAAGCGCAGGATTGAACTGGTTAGATAACAGCCGTTAATTTTGACTCTGGCTGAAACCTTGGGCGAGCGTGGAGAAGGGTGGAGGAAGATCCACTGGGCTACAAGGTGAAGAAGAATTTCTAGGGAAAGGGGAGATGGTGAAAGGTAAAACATCAGAGGATTGTGTAGTCTTCTTTATGGGCAACTCTGTTTCAGAAGCACGTGGACAGAGGTTGGAATGGGACAGGTCATGGCAACACAGATGGATGATGGACAAGGAGTTCTAAAAAATTTTAGCTCAATAAATTTCTGTAAGTAGTTTAAAAACATATTTTTCATTTGATATGATAACTTTTTTATTCTGTTATTATTTATTTATTTTGCCTTTCCCTTTTGTAAAGATAGAAAATCTAAGTTTCATAACTCTAAGTTTGCAGGGCCTTACATTTTAATAGCATTCATTGACAGATCCATAAAAATTATCATAAATTTTTGATATAAGATCTGATCTAAAAAAATTAACTAGAATATATTATTTGAGCTTCAAGATTCTTTTTATCTACAATAATCTCTAGTCTCCATAAATCATGGAGTGAGTTCGCTCTAATTTTATTTACCATAATTCAATATCTTATCCAAAATTTAAGTAGAAAGTAATATTTAAACTTTTTAATCTTTATAAATATTCAAGATCTTTTTAATGCATAATCAATATAGACTAAATATTTATGGGCATGAGATCTTACGCATCATAACTATTTTTTAATCTTATTTATTTCTTCATTTTGGTGCCTTGAAAAAATAATTTTTACGTAGTGATTGCATATCATCAACTACATTCGCATGGCCTTGGGTTTTTAAAAAAAATCATTCATGGTCCTGTTGCTCACTAATTAACCCTGCTGGTCTAATGATTCATGATGCATGGAAATGATTATTGCTAGTGGATCTTAGTCACCTAACTATTACACGTCAAAAGACACGTCAAAAGAGAACCTGCTTGACTTCAGTAAACTTAGATTCTAATTGATCTAAATACTAAACAAAGTACATGCAAATATTTGCAGGATTATACTTATAAAATTGAATTACATAGGCTAGCAAGATGAGGAACGAGAGGTCAAATGGATGATTAACATAAATTATTTTAAAAAAATTCATAATATTTAATTTAGCATTTATTAGAGAAAAAATAATTGACACAAGTCAAATATAAAAAAAAAAATTGCTTACAAAATTTACTTCAAAATAGGCACCACCACCTCAGATGCAAGAACCAACTTTGAATCCTGAGGCTCCGTTTCATTTGCAAATGATCTAAAACAAGAGAACGTAATTGATCTTTGACTTTGTAATTAAATTTATTTTGGTCCTATAATTTTTTCAGATTGAGGATGAATAAATATCATATTTTTTTTTTTTTTAAATATTCTGGAAGCGAAGGCTAAAGTGGTGTGAGCTCACAGGAGCGGTGCTTGTCGATGGGACCCTGGTTTTCTTCGTTTCAACATCATCTTGGGCTCCGAGAGTACCAGCTGGTCTACTCCCATCTGGCATTGGCGCCTCAAAAGAGGGTAAAAAAAAAAGGTGTTCAATTGTTCATGCATCAGGCTGAGGGAGATGTTCATCCATGAACAATAGTGGTGGAGGGGACCAGTTCAGGCGTGACCACTGCATGTTCCGACGAACTTTGAGTCAAAGCCCTGAACCCCTTTTGTGCAATGAATGTGGTCCACTCTCTCTCTCTCTCTGTGGCTTGTTGAAGAAGAGCCCACGCACATGTAACGCAGCTATCTTGGGGTCCATCGCCTCCACCTATACCTCATTTCCAATCTAGGCACACATGAACAGTGAAGCAAAAAATTCTACATACCTTCACGTATTCTCTTTCTCGTGAGTCCATCTCTCTTTGGAAATGAATTATGTAGTGACAGTGACTCTACAAACACTTCTATTGATGGAAGATGTTTTGGTCCCATCGCAAAGGGGCACGAAGGGTAATAAACTTAGCATTCGGGTTGGTGCTGAAGAATTTTAAATAATACATGAACAAAGATGATAATTTTAATTTGTAAAGCAAACGTAAAGATGTGATTATTTTTATTTTTACTGGCAGAAATAGATGAGAAAAAGAATAAGTATATCTCAGTCTTACCTCATCCTCACTCTATTGATCTCATACTTTAGTTTTAGCTATATTATTAATTTTATAAGTTTTGTTGAAAATTCACATATGCCATTAAGGTGAAAAGGGGTGGGGCAAGGCAATGATGGAAGGGGCAGGGCAAAGATGGGGATGGGGATAGAACGGGGATGTGGGAGGAATGAAGATTTATTATTTCGAAGGATGGGAATGAAAAAACCTCAACTACTAAAATAGAGTAAAGATAAAGTTATTTTCTTTAACTAAGATGATGGTGAAGATTAAGGTTCTTGGGCTGGCCAAATTTTCTTCCTTGTATATAGATTTACTCATAATAAGCACTCAATAAATATTCCGTGACATATATTATTACAAGCTGGATTAGGCAGTAGGATTGGATGTTGGGGCAATTACAATACATATAAACATTGCAATCAACCTTTTTGCTCATGGAAATAAATTGCCTTGTATTTTATTTTAAATGAAGAAAAATATATTCATGCTCTTTTTTGATAAGAAGCCAAATAGTTATGGACCTCGGATCGCAAACCAAGCTTACTGTTGCTCTCGAGCTGTGAACAGCATGAGTGGTCCTGCAAATCGATCTAGTTTTGAGCTAATCAGCTGTTCTTGAAATATATTTTTGGGTCCCATGGTAATTAATTGCTGCTCCTGATAGCCCTAGAAATATTATTGGCCGGATAAGCTTCCTTCCTTTCCCTCTCATGTATACTGTGAATGTTACTCGGTTAACGTCATGCGAGATGGAAACCTATCAACCATCAGTTCACGTGGAAAGGGATGGATCATCCCTCATCACTCCTTGAAATACATTATTCCTATGGTGATGTACATGATGAGCGACTGGTGCGTGGTATTCCATTGGCCCTAGTCAAGTTTGTCACCTTCCTGCCCTCATACAGTGTTTCTTCCTTTATGAATCAACTCATTAAAGCTCACTTCCACTGAAGAGCTCACATGAATCAGCGTTCTTGGAAAATTAGTCATATTCATAGAAAATTATTTTCTGGTGGCATCTCTTCCGAGAATGTAAGCAGCATCTAGCAAGTGTGTGCTACCCAACAAAGAATTTCAGGCCTCAGACTTTATGCCATAAAAGAAAGATATCGGTAATGCTTCTGTTGTACTGCAAGAGAGCATGCACAATATCAAAGTTTAACCTATAATAAAAGATATCTTAAAGTTTTAGCATCACTCATAAAATAATGATATATTATTCCTTCTTTTATATAATAGTTTATACTACCACTCAGATTCTCTTTCATGAAAGGTTCAAGAACCAAAGAAATGCGCTTTCCATCAAACAAAGGCCTTCCCTTTACCCACCACCTTAGGAAGAAACAAACTAGAGGGATCCCAAACTCCATTCTCTTTAGAAAAGCAGTTCCTTATCTTATGAGTGCCCCTCTGGTATAAGAAATGTTTCCCTCATATGAGTTCATTGGATGCAATCATGCCATGTCCCAAAGGAAAGGATTCGTGTGACCACAGGAGAATAAGGAAGCTCACAGTGGAATTGAGTGTGTTGTCATGATGGTGTGTGCATAGCTATGAGAATATTTGTCATCTCTGACACCACTCATGGGAAAGCTACTAGTAGAGCACCTTTCCTTAAGCTTTTGTGTTGTGGCATCAAGAATCAAATGGAATGAAACAGAATATTAACTAAGCTCCACTGTGCTCTGATGCTCTAATGATTTGTGTGAACTCTAAGGTAGAACCTTCTGCATCATTCTTTGGTTCTTGGCATCCCATTTTCTTGCTTCGTCCTTCGTTAACATGTGTAATTCCCACTTAATCACAATTAGCCTTTATCTTTGACTTGATTATGCCAGGATGGAACTGGCAAATAAATAGCAAGCAAGCTGGGAAATTTAGAGTGGGCATGGAGGACCACGGCACACCAACTTTTTAGTGCGATGTAGATCACACTAGATCTCTATGTGGATGGTTCCAAAAGCCGATGGCTTTCCCATGTGCATATGTTTCCTGGAGATGTGACAATTGATCCAGTTGTCAGTTACTTATCTCCTTTGAAGTAGCAAAAGCACTTCATTCACCAAAGAATCTATAAAGTTGACGGGTTACACTATGACTCTGATCCTTGATTGCTCTTCTCGGCTTTCTATTTTATGTCTGTCGACCCAAGGGATCGGACCTTAAGGTTTTGATGGTGTCTTAGCTTCATACGGAGGAACTCCTCTTGGTGCCCATGGCATTGTGTGGGGAAATCCGCATGCTATGTTCTTGGATCTCAGTAGCATTTCTTGTGACCATAAAAGAGGTAACAGACAAGGCTGGGCCTACTGAGAGGTCATGTCCGTTTTGCCTCTGAACCCTGGTGGTTTGGAAAGGGAAGCCATGATAACAACGTGCTCCATTAGCCATGAGAGCAGTGGTGGTTTGGAAAAGGCAGCCATGAGAGCTACATATTCGAACCTTTAGAGGTGTCTTTTTTCTTATTGTTCGTTTGTTAAAATAGATGCACTTATCGTTTATTAGCTTTATTAATTAGATCCTTCTTATATTCAGTAACTGAATAAGATGGACTGAGATTTGGCCTTGTAAAATCCTTTCATTACCATTGTTTCTCTTCTTATAAGTAAAACTGTAGCACCCTGAAAAGAAGTGTATGATGTGAGATGAGAAAGAATGGTCTGAGAAGCTTATAACTAAGTCTACTTATTATTAATTAATTTAAACTTAAGTTTTTAAGGCCACATAAATTGGGCTCGTAATTAATAGATGGTTTTGAAGTGTCACAAAAAGGTTTGAAGAAACCATTGTACATTTCAATAGAAACGAAATATATAGAAATCTATATAAGAGGAGAGACGTGAGAAGAAAAGGAAAGGAAAAAAAAAAAAGAAAAAAAAAGGGCCAAAGGCTAATTAGATCATTAGTTCTCTTAACAGCAAGATATCTAATATTTTAAAAAAATAATATAAATATTTTTTTTATATTTGTGACTAGAATAAAAATCATGTGAGAACTCATATTGATGAGTCTTTTGTCCCCTATTATTTATATACTAAAAAGATGTTAAGTATTTATATAGGATTAAGAACTCAAATAATATTTTGGAACTAATCGTTTTAGATGAAGTCCTCTGATAAATCATGTGATAGGATTATAAGGAATAGGCAAGTCAAAACAAGTGGTATATATGAGACTCTCAAGGCACCGTTCTCATTATTGTTTTTCTGGTGGACCCTATGATCCAGGATGACCACCAGCCCATATGTCTCAAGGAATCGAGTGGGCCTTACGTTTCGACGTTTGAGCTGCCATTTAAATCATTGGCTGTCACCTAATGCAACATTATACCACTTGTTAGCTAGATGTAGACAGAGATATATCCATCCTTTATCATCAATTGTTAAGATATTGATAAAGTATGCTAGCACATTTGGTTTACAGAAAACCTATGGTTAAATGTTTAAATTCCGGGCACATCCATAGAATTGTTCCACATTTCTACTGATGTGTGGGCCTGTTGTGTTGTTATCAGAGGCATGAGAGCAGCATTTCATTACATAGGCTAAATTAAATACATTATCTCTCAACCATCATCATCTTCGTTCAATTTAGGCTACATAAATCTGGCCCATGTCACCCAGGCCTAAGAAAGTCTAGATCAATTTTATTTTAAAACTTTCATAACTCAGTTTGGAGAGTCAAGAAAACAGTCCACTACGAAGTTTTACGTAGGGTGGCATTCTCTTTGGAATGACTAAAGAGTGGGCAGGCAATCTCTTACATTCATGAAGAAAGAGGATGATAGATCGATCTAAAGGCTGACGAAGATATATATTTGAGTTGTGGAGCAGAAAAGTCTTCGTTCGATCTGTAACCAAGACTCCACCCGCAGGAAGGGAAGTTAATCATAAATATTTCATGAAACCTTCTACCACATATCTCGAAAGGCAAGTGTTGAATATTGCTTGATTTCTTCCAAGTGGTAGCATTTCAAACCTGTGAATTTGTAAATAAACCTCGGTTCTCTTGTTCAACCTTGCCCTCCGATGTTTGGCGGTGCTTGCACCCATCCTAGATAGAGTCTAAAGATACGGCCGCTAGAACAGGTGTGAGTCTCACCATCTGTGCAGCATAGAAAACATCTTGGAAAGCCTTCTCTTTATTTCTTTGAACAGCTCCAACGTTGGGCTAAAATGAAGCATCATGAAGATGTTAGTTTAACTCAGTTACACAAATCTCTCCCCTACTTGTATATTTGTGTATAGAAATCTCACCTACCATCTTGAGTGCATTTGTAGCAATATAATGTCTCATTTAAAAAAATCAATTGATAGTACTATACGAATTCTTTGGCCCCATTATAAATATTCAAAATCTTTCAGATGCGTTATTGATATAACAATAACAATAATAATTAAACTCTCGTCTTAAACTAGTTAGAATTGATTATATAAATTATTTTTCTCTATTCTACTTAATTTAGAAATATACTTTTGATAAAATATGGAAATATTGGGTCTTTCCCTACTACCTTCTTTCATATAATTTTTTTATTATATAACTAATATAGAAAAAAATATAAGCCTATACAAGCCCTTAGATATTCCTTTTATTTAAGTACTAGCAACCTTCCGTGACAAAGATTAATTCATAGTTAGCCCTAAATGGGCTATGAGTATCCTTTAGCTCATGTAATTGGCTATAAATTAAGTTCTTATTGTTATCATTTATAATAATTAAGGATCTTACCTGAAAAAGCCATCTAAAAATATTATTTGAGTTTTTTGGTCCTATATATTACTACTCAAAATCTACCCAACCTAAACTAATGTAGGACTAAATGCATGCTTGCATAGGATCTTATATATATTATCATTCAAATTACCAACTACAAGATATTGTTAGATGTTTCTTTCTTGTTTTTTTTTTTTTTCATGGAATGTTAAGATGCATAATGCAACAAACTTCAAACCACTTGAAAAATTGCTTGAAAACAGGAAGAAGTAAATCTAGCAAAAATTTTCATACATGACATGGTGTTTTCTCCTTCTAATTCATTTGATTCAAAAGGGAATTATTCTTGTTCATCATGAGACATAAAAGCTTAAATAAGCCCATGTTTCTTTATTATGCAATTCTTATTAATACTACATAATTATTATGAAATTGAATCTTAGATCAAACTTAGGCTTGCAAGCTGCAAAATTTGACATCAATCTTCTTCAATATATTATAAAATCTTGATAGCCTAAGGCCTAATTTGGCATTAATGTATATAGTAGAGCTTTAGATAGGAAAGCTTTTATTAGTATAACTTTTAATAGAAAATATGTATAATTTTTTAATTATATTTTTGAATTGTCATGAACCTTTAACTTTTGTTTGGTAAATAAACTGGCAAAATACTTTAGTAATAAGAAATGGTAATAAAAAAAATCATTCTAATTTCAATTGCCTGATTATTTATATCAAAAGCTATTATAACAAAGTATTCTGAATTTATGAATTTTATGTGTATATTTTAATCTAAATAACATAATAAATAATAATTTTTACATTTCTTAGAAATATATTATGATATTTATATAATGTTAACGCTATATAGTATTATTATATTATATATATGTTATTATGATAACATAATATAATATTTCCAACTATTATATTATAATAAAAAATATTTTTAAATAATATTATTATAAAATAATATAACTATTATATTACATTATTATATTTTTATTGTATTATTATGATTTTTTATGGATGTTTTTGTTCTTATGAAACTTTAATTAAAATGGATATGAAGTAAGGCTTTTATCTAAATGCTTCAAATTGAAACTTTTTTTTATGGTGCACCTCTTGTTGACCTTTAAAGAAGGGAGTAAACTATTTTAAAACTTTTACTATAGATCTCAAGGTTGCCCAAAAGTATTTTTTGCTTTTAGATATGCTTCTCTAGCTAAGTATAAATGAGTCATAGTAGCCAGCCTATTATTATAGGTTGCGCTAGCACAGCCCATAGGCCCATAGCATAGTTGGACCAAATCCAGTCATCGAGGGCTAAACCAAGGACTTTTAGAGTCTAACTGTATATTAACATTGAGAAAATTGTTGGCAAGGGGCTTAGTGCAGTTTGTTCAGGTTATGTCAATAAAAGATAAAGATAAAAATTGAAGACTTTTTCTTTAATGGCTAGAAGTCGAAGAAAAGATTGAGAAAAGAGAAATAAGATGATGCGATCGTAATGACAAGCCAATTACCCATCCATAAATAAAGGTATATATATAATTATTTTATTTTAATAATATTAAAAAAGATGGATTGGCATGCAGGCTGACACAAACATATTTTTTACTATAAAATTAAACTTATCATAAAATTCTAAGACTCAAATATATTTCTTACAATCCAAACTATGATGTATCAGTAGATCGTAGGAACTAATTTTTTGATTTTTCTTTATTTTTTAAATAAATTAAATTAAATTATTTTTTTAAAAAAATTAATTAGCAGATGAGTAAAAGCCCTTGTTTAGAGGTCTTTTTGATAGACAAAATGAAAAGAACAAAAGATGATCCTCATATATTCTCATGATCTTACTCCAAAGGTAAAGTTGAAAAATTTACTACTGATTTTTATTGTCTCTTTGTTCTTTACGTTATTGTTTATTATTTTTTTATATATATGGCTTAGCTAAAGTGGCATAGTGATATGTCATAATTTAAATCTTAAGAAATAAAACCTTTGGGCTTTAAAGCAAGTTTATTTTAATTATTTTAATAAGCTATTCTTTAAGTTGACATTAGTTAGTGTAAGGCTCATTATTATGATCATGTATAAATTTAAAAACTCTACAAATTTAACCAAATATTATCCAAAAACTTATAAATTATATTTAAAAATATTTTTTAGTATTTAATTTTTTTATTATTTCTAAGTTAAATTATTTTTTATAATTTTTATCCAAAGTGGGTGTACGTTAACTTAATATTTATTAAAAAATATTTTTCTAAAATTCTTTGAATTTGAGAGAGAGAGAGAGAGAGAGAGAGAGAGAGAGCTAACTTTTTAAGGAACTTAATTTTATGATATTTTTATTGAATTCAGATGCAAAGTGTTCTTTTATTTTTATAAAAAAATTAAGTAAATAAAAAAAGAAACAAAAAGAGAGAATGATATTTATTTAATTGAATATAAGAGGAAAGAGAGGATGAAAATCTACGAAAGGCTCTCAGCCTTATATACTATATAAAAAAATAATAAAAATAAAAAATATAAAACTAGCTAGCGGACTGATTTGCAATTCATCCATTCTTGTATATATATATATATATGTATGTGTGTATGAGTGAATCCACTCTAACACTTTCTGAATATATAAAAATTATATTTTTTTAAAAAAAATTAAAAAGAAAAAAAAAAGTAAAGACAAAGCGATGGGGTAGGATCGGAGATCCTATTCATCGAGACTAAACTTATTACTCCAAGATGGTATAAGGCGATGGGATATGGAAACTCAGCAATAGAGATGGGGTGAGCAAAAATGAATTTTACCCTATTTCATTGCCATTTCTAATCTCGGATGGAAGACATGTGAAGCCATATTTGGATTGTATTAGTTAGGGACCAACAGTTATCCTAATGAGGCGTCATTTACTACAAGGGAAAACAAATATTGTGATGCCCAAATGCGTCACAATTGCATCGCTAAACATGCTATTACAACGTAATAGCGACGCAATGACGGCGTCGTTCAGATATCCGTCGCAATCTTCATTTGTTGCAATTGCGTGCAATATTGCGACTCTCTGCGACGCAACAATGCGTCGCAATATTGTGACGCATCCAAATGCGTCGCTAAATTTAAAACTAATTTTTAATATTTAAAATTATTATTAATATTGTGACGCATTCAATTGTGTCGCAATATTGCGATGCATTTAGTTGCGTCGCAATATTTAATAATAATATTTTAGATATAATAGCGACGCAATTTGAGTCGCTAATGCATCGCCAAGAAATTTTTTTTAAAAATATTGCGATGCAAGGTCATTGCGTTGCAATATTTAATAATAATATTTTAGATATAATAGCGACGCAATTTGAGTCGCTAATGCATCGCTATTATTTTTTTAAAAAATTATTGCGACGCCAGGTCATTGCGTCGCAATATTTAATAATAATATTTTAAAAATATTAGCGATGCAATTTCAGTCACTAATGCATCGCTAATTAAATTTTAAAAAAAATATTAAAAATTAAAACGGTTAATACAATTTCATTACATTTAAATATTGATAGAAACATTCTTCACTCATATTGATCCAAACAATAATCATTTAATTTCTAAAAATAATTAATATATTAAAATTTTAAAGTTTTTATGTACAACATATAAAAAGAAAAAAATACATCAGGAATCTGAGCGATCACGTGGAGGCTAGAGACCCTGCGACAAGCGGCTAACCATATCCTGCAAATGACGCATCTGATCTCGCACGTCTGCAAGCTCCTGATCCCGGCCTCGCATACGCTGCTCGAACTCTTGCTCGACCTCCTGCCGAACCTCCTGACGAACGTCTTGCCGAACCTCCTCCGCAATAGATCTCCGAATGCCATCTAAACACTCGGCAGGAATATCACCAAAAAATCGCAAGCTGGAGGCATGATGGGGAAAATATGAAGAAGCTCTAGTGCCCAGACCATAGACCCTGCAGTCTCGTGGCTGGGCACCAACAACCTCCAAAAACACACGCCGACTCTCCTCTGCTAAGAGTACGACGGGCGTCTCCCCATCAGTGGAGTCGACCTACGATGCCTGAGAGCGAAGCTCCTCGACTCGTGTCTTTGAATTATAAAATCAACAATAAATGAGTTAATAAATTTCTCGAAATAAAATTTTAGAAATTAAACAGATACTACATAAAGCTAATTTCTTACCGTAACCTCCCGTGATCGCGTGTCGACCCAGGAACCGTCCCTCCTGGTGTGTGTCGCACTGAATAGACGAAACTCACCAGGATCTCCGCCCTCCTGTTCAGACTATAACAATAAAAAAATTGATATTAATACAAATATTTGTAATAAATAAATTAGTAATTAAATTATTTATGTTTTCTTACCATATGGTGTTTATGCTCCTGAATCGAAATGAAGCCCGAAGTATGGCGGGAGAGACCCGTGCCAGGACCGCCCTTCTTGGATCGGTGGTTTGTGCTGGCTGATGCGGACCGCCTGCGCTAGCCATCGGACTGCCAGACATGCTGCCACTCGTGCCAAATACCCTCTGGCACATGCGCAGGACGCTGACCCGATGACCTCCAACGATGAAGCATGTCGGAGTATCGGCGTCCCGTAAGAGCCTCCCATGCTGCCCTAATGGCATCATGGCTGGCAGGGTCCCATGTAAACTTTTTCTGCATTAAAATAAATAGTTAGTTTCAAAATTTATTAAGATTAAGAAATTTTATATCAGTGATAAATATTTAATAAGTTTACCTGAAACTCAGAAAAATTAAACTCCCTCGTGGTTGGAGATACATGGCGCCAATCGTAGCCACTGGGATCTGCACGCCTCTGAAATACGGCACTGATGTGGCTGGATACATGTTGCTGCTCAATAAATCTGTTAAAAAAATGCATGTTTATAAGTAATTGACTTAAAAACATAAACATATATTTTTAATTAGTATACTTACAGCCCATGAGCATCAAGTCGAAGTACGGTATAGCCGATGATGGAAGAACTCTCGGAGGTATGTGCCGATCGGCTGGATGGTAATACCAATGCAGGATCACCGCCGACTGCTGGAGAGATCGAAGGCTGTGCGATGTGTGGAGATCGGAACTCTCCATCTCCAAAGCTCATGTGATCTGATGCAGCAGGGCTACGTCCCTGCTCACTCTGTATGTCATCGGTAGATCTACCTTTGCCCGTTATACTAAAAATACTAAAGATTCATGCAATTAAATTACAATTAATGATTGACTATGTAAAAATTTATCACTTATAAAATAAAGTTGAATTTAAAAAAACCTCTATGTTTAATCGGTGTCATTTGTTTCGTGAAATGTTGGTTCAACATCCGATGTCGTATCGGACTACGATTCAGTTTCATTATCATCGGAAGGAAACCGAACATTTGCATCCGCAATTTCTTGGACATCACCATTTGGATCTCTAAGTGATGTTTCAGGAGCCCTTGTGTCATCCTCAATTGTATGCATTTCCATCTCATCCTCTTGAAATGCAGGGCACTCGGCTGATTGACTTGATGAACTCTCTCTAATAAGATTGTTGAACGTGGGACGATTTTAGAAACAGCCCACCAATCTCGCTTGTCGTTGCGCAAACTTGGAGATCCGCAGTAAAACACTTGCTGAGCTTGGGATGCAAGGATGAATGGGTCATATTTCTGCAATCTTCGTCGATGATTCACTTCAACCAAATTATAGTCGTTATGAACCCTTTTGCCCACAGGAACTGTCGGATCGAACCAATCGCAACGAAACAATACGGTTCGTTTCATAGTCCAACCGGGATATTCAACTTCAACCACTTCTACTAACTTTCCGTAATAATCCTGCATATTTGCTCTAACACTTTCTCCTTTAACACACACGCCCCAGTTCTGCGTGCCTCTTGAAGCTGCTAATCGTTCAATCTAAAATTTGTACCCATTAACAAAATAGCCATTAGAGGTTGTTACGGTCTTCAATGGCCATTGCGATAGACATTTAATGAAAATATTGTAGGTTGGGGACCATGGACCGTTAACCTATAAATTAATAAGCTATCCACAACCAATTCAAAAAATTAAAGCCATTATTGAAATTGATTGAGTGATACTACTCACAAATTCATAAAACCAGTAAGCGAACTCCGTTTCTAACTTCTGTCCAATTGCAACTTGACTGATGTCGGGATTCATCTGTCGTTGTCTATCACAATACATCCTTATAGGATGATAAGGATTAAAACTGATGTTAGCAATTAAATATTGTGGTATATTGTAATTTAAATTAGAAGTTCTAATTAAGCATTGAAGTATACATTACTCAATAAATGGATTGACTTCTCTGCAGTTCATTAGGATATAATAATGTGCTGCATTATACTCCATATCACTAAGATTTCTTGACTTCTGCCCCCCAAATGAACGGCCGATACCTTTAAAAATTGATATTCTACTGTATTAGGTTCTCCTTCGTCCACACATACGTCATCGTTACGACCAAGATTTTGGCTCCTCGTGTGGACGTGACCCTCAAAGTAATGCGAGGCAAAAGCTGAAACTTCTTCGACCAAGTGTGCATTGCATATAGAACCTTCAACCCTTGTCTTATTACGCACATTATTTTTTAACTTCTTAAGGTACCTATATGTAAAGTTGAGACAAAAAATTAATTAATTTTCTCGCAATGAATAATATTTGAAATGTCAATATGTCTTAATGATGTATATATTTACCTCTCGAAAGGATACATCCAGCGATACTGCATAGGACCAGCTATGCTCGCTTCGTATGGCAAGTGAACCAGTAAATGCTCCATTGAGTCAAAAAAATTGGGAGAAAATTCGCTCCAGCTTGCATAAAATAATTAAAATTTCCTCCTCAAGCCTTGCCATGGATACAGAAGTAATGACTGTGGCAGACAACTCCTTGAAGAACAAGCTGAGCTCTATCAATGCCTTCCAGACATGTTGCGGAAGCAACTCACGAAAAGCTATAGGCAATAACCGTTGCATGAAAACATGACAGTCGTGACTCTTCATGCCGAACAACTTGAGCTTATACATGTCCACACACCTACCGATATTTGAGGCATAACCATCTGAAAATTTTAACCCTCTAAGCCAGTTATATAAAACTTCTCGTGAATTTCTGTCAAGAGTATAACATGCTTTAGGATAGGTCCCGTCGGTACTCCTTCTCAAATCACCTATTCTGCAATACTGATTAAGTTCTTCTCTTGACTTTGCAGTGTCTTTTATTTTTCCTGGGATGTTTAGCACCGTGTTAAATATGTTATCAAAAAAAATTTTCTTGATATGCATAACATCCAAGTTGTGTCGGATGAGGTTTGTGCTCCAATAAGGCAAATCCCAAAATATACTCCGCTTCTTCCAGTTATGTTCTTTACATATACGGCCATTTATTCTATCTGCATCTGGTTCCCAAGCATACCTCAACCCCAAATGCTCTATAGTATCAAATATATCCGTGCCGGACCTAACCGGTTCGGCAAATTTTGTGACTGGCTTTGTTCTTCCGGAAGGCGATCAAGTTACACCTGTAAGGATGATTTAGGGGCAAGAACTTCCTATGATTATCAAACCATGACTGCTTACCACTCTTCTGCAATGTAAATGCATCCGAATCATACATGCAATGAGGGCATGCCAGACGTCCAAGCCGTGATCCCGATCGGCCACGACCGATCTCGGACCGTGGCGATCGGTCTGATCGGCGATGATCCGACGGTTGCGATCGATCCAAGCCCTGATCGATCTCTGTCGGCGATGAACGATCTCGGATCGTCGCGATCTATCCGATCGGCGATGATCCGACGGTTGCGATCGATCCAAGCCCTGATCCCAATCGCCACGACCGATCCCGGATCGTTGCAATCGGTCCGAGATCGCCGAAGATCCGACGGTTGCGATCGATCCAAGTCCTGATCCCGATCGGCCACCACCGATCCCGAACCGTTAGGATCGGTCCGAGATCGCTGACGATCCGACGGTTGCGATCGATCCAAGCCGTGATCCCGATCGGCCACGACCGATCTTGGACCATGGCGATCGATCCGATCGGCGACGATCCGACGGTTGCAATCGATCCAAGCCGTGATCTCGATCGGCCATGACCGATCTCGAACCGCGATGATCGGTCCGATCGCCGACGATCCGACGGTTGCGATCGATCAAAGTCCTGATCCCGATCGGCCATGACCGATCTCAGACCGTGGCGATCGGTCCAATCGATGACGATCCGACGGTTGCGATCGATCCAAGCTGTGATCCCGATCGTCCACGACCGATCTCGGACAGTGGCGATCGGTCCAATCGGCGATGATCCGACGGTTGCGATCGATCAAAGCCATGATCCCGATCGGCCATGACCGATCCTGGACCGTTGCAATCGGTCCGAGATCGCCGACGATCTGACGGTTGCGATCGATTCCAAGTCCTGATCCTGATTGGCCATGACCGGTCTTGGACCGTGGCGATCGGTCCGATCGCCGACGATCCGACGATTGCGATCGATCCAAGCCGTGATCTCGATCGGCCATGACGATCTCGGACCGTGGTGATCGGTCCAATCGATGACGATCCGACGGTTGCGATCGATCCAAGCCCTTATCCCGATCATCCATGACCGATCTCGGACCATGACGATCGGATCGATCGGCGACGATCCGACGGTTGCCATCGATCCAAGCCCTAATCCTGATCAGCCACGACCGATCTCAGACCGCGGCGATCAATCCGATCGGCGACGATCCGACGGTTGCGATTGATCCAAGCCCTGATCCCGATCAGCCACGACCGATCTCGGACCGATCGCTATTTAACATAATTATTTTTTTAAAAAACATTACGATGCAAAGGGTTGCATCGTAATTTTTAATATGATAATTATATTATATAAAAATTAATTTTATTTAAAATAATTGCGACGCAACAAGTGCATCACTAAATTAAAATATAATTTTCCTAATTTTCTGATTATTGCGTCGCTAATGCATCGCTATTTAACATAATAAATTTTTTTAAAAATTTTGCGACGCACTGAGTTGCGTCGCAATATTTTTTTCTCATAATTATATTTTTAAAAATTTATTTTATTTAAAATAATTGCGATGCAATTATTATGTCGCTAAATTAAAAATAATTTTTTTTAATTTTCTTGTTTATTGCGTCACTAATGCGTTGCTATTTAATATAATTAAATTTTTTAAAAACATTGCGACGCTCTGAGTTGCATCGCAATTATTTTTTTCTCATATTTATACTTTATAAAAATTAATTTTATTTAAAATAATTGTGACACAGTTAGTGCATCGCTAAATTAAAAATAATTTTTTTAATTTTCTGGTTTATTGCGTTGCTAATGCATCGTATTTAATATATTTAATTTTTTAAAAATATTACACGCACTGAGTTGCATCACAATTATTTTTTTTCATATTTATATTTATAAAAATTAATTTTATTTAAAGTAATTGCGATGCAGTCGCTAAATTAAAAATAATTTTTCTAATTTTCTGGTTTATTGCATCACTAATGCATCGCTATTAACATATTTAATTTTTTTAAAAACATTGCGATGCACTGAGTTGCATCGCAATATTTTTTTCTCATATTTATTTTATAAAAATTAATTTTATTTAAATTATTTGCATCTCGCTAAATTAAAAATAATTTTTCTAATTTCTAGTTTATTGCGTCGCTAATGCATCGCTATTTAACATATTTAATTGTTTTAAAAAACATTGCAATGCACTGAGTTGCGTCGCAATATTTTTTTTCCATATTTATATTTATAAAAAATTAATTTAAAAATATTACGACGCATTATTTGTATTGCTAAATAAAAAATTAATTTTTTTTATTTTTTGGTTTATTGAGTCGCTAATGCGTCGCTAATTGCGTCGCAATATTTTGTTGTCACGAAGGCATCGCAAAGTAGTTGCAATTTAGCGATGCAATTATGCGTCGCTAAATTTGCATCACGTTACGTCAAATTTATTTCAATATTTTGTTGCAGTGATCCTTACCAAAACACAAAATTAAAAAAAAAAACATGAGAGAGAGAGAGAGAGAGAGAGGCGGTCCCCCGTCGTTGACTTCCTCACCTCAACTCGTTAAAAGAGGGGCCTCGCCATGAATGACAGATCTAATCTATTGGAATAGACTCCCTTGTGCCTTAAAGAGAGGATGCTTCTAAAACCGCCAATGCCTCTATTTCAGTGAATGACGCCCATCAACGACGATTATAATGGAAGTCTCCCTAATTATCCGTGCCTTTAAGCACTTCATACGTTCACTGCCTCTGTCCCAGTGAAGATTCCATCGCTGCATCAAATATATTCTTGATGCAAGGATCGCGAGGCTCCTATATATATATATATATATATATATATATATACAGAGAGAGAGAGAGAATGTACACTCTATATCCGTTTCCTAGAATACTAAAAAAATTTCTAAGTTTACTAGGGTACGTGCAGCGAGAGCCAAGGACCTAGTAAACCTTAGCAGCAGATTTAAATAGGATTGAAGGGCTTAATTTACCTCATACAAGGAGGCAGCCGGGCGGGCAGGAAGTCATGAAGGTGGCGCAGGCAAAGGCGACAGTACTAACGACTAACGAAACGGAGAGGGTCAAGAAAGAGAGGGAAGGGCTAGCTAGGTCATGAGCGAGTGACGAATATAGGGAAGATTGCTTCTTTGGCACGAGAACTGTAGTAGCTATGGAAAGAGACGAATAGTTACCCGTACGTACGACTATGTCCTGCTGCAACAAAATGGTCACTGGTTTCACTTCGCCCATTTTGACGGCCTTACTTTTGGCTGGTGCATGCCGTAGTTTCAGACTTCAGCGTTGATCCTCCAGAAGCGTTTGGTGTTTACACTCTTTAAGTGCAAACGTACGCCAGGTTTGTAGAACATTTGCCGGTCGTGAGTTTATTTCTTTGGCTAGCTAGCAGAAGCAAAAATTGACTGGATTTGGAGAAATCCTTATGCCGTTTCAGTAAGGCTGATATGATAAGGACGTAAGCCTACAAAAAAAATCTCAGCAAGGCTAAAGATGCATGTATTTGGTTGCTTATAATTGGATATCTTAATTATAGAGAGCTCAATTTAGACACTTGGTACGTGAGCTTGTCCTCGACCTACTTTAATTCAATAAAATTGTTTCTAATGCTTTTTCTACCATGCTTCCTAGCTAGTGGTATCATATAATTAATAAAAAGTTTAAGAACATAAAAAGTATTGGTAAGGCCCTAAAGATATTGAATGAATAGAATTGAAACTTAATTTCTAAGAAAATAAGATTAAAAAAGCATAACGTTGATCCCTATCCTAGACTTGCAAGTTAATTACATGGATGATGACATGGCTCGCAAGAAACTCTGTAAGTACATAAGTATCAATTTTTTGAATCGTCACACATGAGATGTTTGTTGCTGAGTAACCTATCCAGTAGGGTTGTGATGATTGGATTGTTTCTAGTTGATTGGTATCTTTTACTAGGATTGTTTAATTATGCTTCATTGCCTTTTTCTTTTTAAAAGTTTTTACTTTTCATTTTTAAATGAAATTTGTTTTTCATTATAATTAGTTCCAAGTCTAAATAAAGAGAAGAATCATGATAGATTGACAGTTAGCATAAAACTTAATTATTATAAAACTATACTCATAGTATTGGAGCATGAATCTATGGTATAACTTCAAACAGAACAA
The DNA here is from genome assembly GCA_900491605.1 of Calamus simplicifolius. Lineage (NCBI taxonomy): Eukaryota > Viridiplantae > Streptophyta > Magnoliopsida > Arecales > Arecaceae > Calamus > Calamus simplicifolius. Next base: position 351,327 of record UESW01003856.1, read on the forward strand.
AATAAAGAGAAAAAAAATGTAACTAATTTTAATTAGTTTGTAATTAAAAATTTGTTTTCATTGTCATTATTATTTTTATCTTATTATTATTATTATTATTGACCCATTAATTTCATGCCTATTTGAAACATAAGTAAACAAAGGGGAGCATCCACCCGAATAGAACATCTAATACCCTAATACACCCATCAAAATACACAATCCCTCACCCATATGGTGAACTCAACAAACACCAGAAGGCTGCAATGCATTACATTCGGTCACCTCTCTAGAGAATATTCATTAAGATGAATATGACTTCCAATGTTTTCATCATCATCATAAATTTGATCACTTCTTGAAATTGAGATTTAGCGCCCCACTTGAAAGCTTTGTTTCTCTATTTCACACAATATCAATTATACATTAATTTATTTATTTTTAATGTTTTTAAATTTTATTATCCTCACAAGGAATCCTTATATAAGACCGAGTTATTAGGGTTAGTAATGGCATTGTTTGTTTGTTTGTTGGTTTGCTCATGCATAGACCTTTAAATAATTATATCTTTTGTTTCTTCCATGCCTCTTTTTTGTCATAATTTCTAAATTTAAGCAGATCATCTCTTAATTTCTAAATCAAATTCGATCACTGTTTGAGTGGATCCTTTTCCTTGAATATTGTCTCAAATTCATTTGTATTGTAATTCCCTTCTCTGATTTGATATTAGTCAATTTCTTATAATATCAAAAAATTAAAAATAACTTTTCTAGTTAATTAAGCTCATGGCTTGATATACGTGTCCAAATCCTCTTATGCATTTAGAACATTTAGGGATGGCAATTTCAACCATATTCTGCTAAGAATTCATCCCACCTTTCTTCATTTTGGAAGAAGATTTTCTGCTTTTTGTTAGGATAAAAACAGTGATGAAAATATTTTTGATCTTGCTGATGGGGATGGGGAAACAAGTATAATTCTATATCCATCTCATTCCAGTCGTATTCCATTAACTTTATACTTATTTCTTAATTTAATTTAAAATTTAATTATTTTAGTAATAAGATAAATTTAAAAGATAAATTTTAAATTTATTAACATGTGTTGTGAGAAAAAAATTAGCTATATTATCAATTTTCTAATTTATACTAAAAATTTCTATATATGTATATGTCATCTGTCATGAGATGAGGTGGGATGGAAATGATACAATACCATTCCATAGAATGGGAATGAAAATAAAAAAAAATACTTATTTATATATAAAGATGAGATGGAAATTAATGAGAATTATTATTATTATTATTATTTTGTAATCTCATTTCAATCCCCATTCCATTTCATCGCCGTAACGTTCCCTGCAAGCGTTGTTTGATATTTGTCTCATGTACAGTGACGTCATAATACTCTCTTCTAATTTGATATTAGTTTAATACCAAGGAATTTAAAATTAAATACTTTTCTCACATCCCTTCGAATTAAATTACTTAGGTAGTGTTTGATAGCCCAAAAGTTATCCCTGGATAAATGTATGGGATAGCATTTATCCAGAGGATAGCTGAGAAAATAAGCATTTTTTAAAAATTATAAGTCTGTCATCAAAGAATAACTTTAGTTGTTCCTAGGTTCCCTAGGAAATAAGTTCAGGAGATAACCCATGGTTAATCATGTCCCATCTGATTAATTTTTTTCATATATCCCTTTTAGTTATAGCATTTGAAAATAAGAAGAGATATTCAGAAGATATCTTTTTTATTCCCGTATCAAACACTGCCTTACTGTTATTTAATATCAAATAATTTAATTTGAAGGCAGGAGGGGATGCGATGTCATGCAACATGCCATCCCGTTGGAAAGGGCTGCAGTCCAAAAAGTTGAATTGACCTGCATAACAAAATCAAACACGCGCACATCTTCCATATTGGACCTTCCATTTTGGAAAAGACGCATCGTTTACAGTCATCCATACATTCTATGTCCCACTTCCTACCACCTATCCCACTACTGAAAGCAATTTCTGTACCGGTGAATCAAAACAAGAACACATGCATCTCGGAAATGGGAAGCAAACAACCTCTCACAAGTACATGAACCAAGAAAAAAAAAAAAAAACCTAAATCCTAATTCTTTTTCTGGTGAGCATAATTTCACGTCTCACCAACTTCATCTATGGTGCTGAGCTTCTTTCTATTACACCGAGACATTATCAATTTAGCACTCCTCACATTAATCCTCTTTCTTGACATAGAAATCCCTTCACTGGAGTCATCAACTCTCCTCAGTCTACCTGCAAGATTTCCTTCCCCAAATCCTCCATCCACCAGCTCAACCGGCGTAACATGAGCCATAAACCACCCACGGCCTCTCTTCTCCTCCACTGCCGCCAAAGCCAAGCTAGCCTTGACAGCAAGCGCCGCCATGTCCGAACCTGTTAACTTGCGCTTGAGCTTCGCGACCGGGAGCATGAAGTACAGCTGGCCCACCTCGATCGACTGGTTCGAACCCAGCGCCGGGATGTCGGCGTCGATGTTGAGCTCATCGGAGTTGCAAAGAAAGCAAGAAGGATGGAGCGATCCGAGGACCTCGTAAACCTTAACAGCAGTAGAATACTCCCTTAGAGAGCCGTCGACGGCGATAACTTTGGCCGTGGGAGGCTGAACCCAGTTGATGGTGGTGGTGGAGGAGGAGGACAAGCAAGAGCCCATGCCGGAAGCTGGCGAATTATGAAGGGCGCTGCCTTCCTTTATATAAGGATTTAGGAGTGCACGGATGGAGGTGACGTAGCTAGGGGAGGGCGACACCAACGGCGGTTAATCAAAGGAGAAAGAGAAGAGGAAGGGAGACGTTGGTTGTAGTATTCCGTTTTGATTGATGATTCTATTTTATTGTATTAAGGTATAACTTAATGGTGAAAAAAAGTTAAGGAAATCTCTAGATATTTATTTTAAGATTTTTGAAAACATAACATCATATCAAAAGAAAATAAAGAAATTAGGTTCGAAAGCATATCCTGAGAGCATACATTATCGTTGTGCCATTACTCATTGATTAGAAGCACTCAATCATGATTCTTGAAGAGATAGATCAAGATTCTAAACGATAGATTTAAAGTTAATTCAGATCGAGAGAAAGATCAAAATTCTAATTTAGATCTTTAAAAAATAAATTATAAATAATATCTAAAAATAATATATTGATATATATATATATATATATATATATATATTTGTATAAATCATTAATAAATTTCTAACATTGATGTCATGGGCGACGGAGTCGAAGCTATGATTTTTTGCACGAGGTTTGAAGGGAAGTACGATCATGTCCCGGTTCACGCACCACGCAGTTTTGACCGACCGTACTTTTTGGCTAAGTGGTGCCGCGGTTTCGCTTTTGTTGCCGGGAAGGGAAGTGGAAGATAAAGGTCCGATCATGATGGGCTTTTTGTTTATTTATTTATTTATTTTTGTTATGTTGCTATCAGGGCTTATGAAGATTGTTCTTCAAAATAAGCGCAGATATTTACTTTTCTGAGGCCCAAGGTCCATCTTGGTGCAGGAAAACCCTATAATAAATTAATATGCCGTCTCTGCTCGACTTTCGTACTGGTACCGCTACAGTTGCAAAGGGTTGAACATTAGCAAGTGGTGCAGTTAATAATCTAACGAAGCAGCTTGTACGGTGGTCAGAGGGCCAAGCGCTTTGGCAATCCACCTGCGCGATCTTCGATTCCAAAAGGACTTTTAATTCCTTGTTGTTAACTTCCAGGTCCGCTTTGCTGGAAGCGAACAAGCTCGCGGCATTCGCAACCTCCGCGAAGCGGTCGCGGCACTGGCACGTTTCACGGCAACGTAGAATGTGAAATGGGACAACAGAACCGACCTCGCGGCTGCTTAAAAGAGAGTAGTAGGCCCTTCCTCGAGGGAAGGTTGCAGGAAAAAGAGGGACCACGAGGAGCGCGATTTTAGATAGCCTCCGCCTCCAAAGTCAACGGCAAGGTGGAAGAGCTTCAATCAATAAGTCGAAATCAAATTTTTATTATTTAATCCCTCTTTTTTTTTTATTATCTCGATCTCTTTCTATATTTTTACATAAAATTTAAAATATATTTATTTTTTAAAATAAATATTATTTTTAATTAAAAATTTTAGATAAATAAGCAAGGTAGAATGATTGATGGTGATGATGTAAAAAGTTAAGATGGCGAAGATATGTTGGTAATTAATGATGATAGTGAAGGTGATGGTAATGATATATAGTAGTGGTGGTAGTGGATAATAAGGGTATAATGGCAGTGGTATGTGGGATAGTAGTGATAGCGGATAGTGGAAGTATAATGATCACAGTGATATGGTGGTGAAGGTATGATAGTGATGGTGGTGGAGATATGATAATAGTGAACATATATAGCACTGATAATAGATAATGGAGGTATGAAGATGATAGTGGTTGTGAAAGATGATGGATGGAGGTGATATGCTGATGGCAGTGATCATGGTGATGAAAATGGTGATGGAAGGTGAAGAGTAATTGATAAAGGTATGATGATGAAAAATATATATATAATTATTTTATTTTGTAGAAAAATTATGAAAATACTTCAAAGATATTTTTTTGACCTAGAATATATTTGTAAATATGAATAGCATGATTTTTCATTTGGAAAAATATTAGATTTGAGTATAAAGTTATGTATTCTATTCTTTATAGAAAAACTTTTTAAGAAAATACACTCAATTTTCTATAATTAAATAAACCCTAAGGAGCCCAAGCTTACCTAAGCTTTCTTAAGCCTTTGTAAGCCCTTATCATCTTCCTAAAAGCTCTCCTAATCCTTCTAAGTTGTCTTAATTTCTCTTTAGTTTTTAGCTAGCCATTCTAGTATTTCTCTATTCTCTACTCTTACTCTCTATCCTTTATAATCAACAATGTCTCTTATTACCCATCTCATGGCTAGGAGTTTTTTTTGACTTCGACGTCAACATGATGGAGTATAGAGCAAATCAATCATAAACTGAATCTAGTTTTTTCGAGCCCACCGCTACCATCGATGCTACATCAACTATCAGGTCTAGAGCTAAATACAAAACCTTGGGAGTTTGGCTACACTTCACATTGAGAAAATCATCGATAAGGGGCTTCATTCGATTGGTAAAGTTTGCAAAAATGACTACAATTACAACACTTTTGGAATAACCATTTGCCTAGCCTATCATTGGAAGAAACATAAGAATGCAAACTTATGACATCACCTAAACTTAAATCAAACTTAGTCAAGGAGGTGAGTTAGGAAATTTTTCTTATTCTTAAACAAGAAAGAATTATCAAAATTTATTGTAAATTTGAAATGTCTTTTACTTTTGTCAAAAATCCAAGATTTAAAGAATATATGAACACTTTTTTAAAGTATTATTTTAAAATAAATTTATGAAATACTACTAAATCTGATTGTTTTAAATAATATTTTGATTAGAAAAAAAATATAATTTTATCTTCTAAAATTTTGATGGTAGAATAGTACTTATATGATATTTAGACAACTATTGTTAAAGTATCTTATATTTGTGTTACTACATATTTTAATTAGTCTATATCATGTAAACAGTACCTGATCACTACCTTATACATGATAAATTTTTTAATTAGTTTAGATAATGTATATTATTATTATTACTAAATTATTTAAACCGCATCTGCGTCCCATCTTATATAAGAAATTATTTTATATTAGATATGTATATTATATTATAATTTTAATTATACAATATGGTTTAACAATTATCGAATTATATATAGGTAAAGTTAAAGATGCTATTAAATATATATAATCCTCATGAGCTAAAAACCAAGAATTTAATTCTTTATGTATTTCCCAAGACTAAATATAAATAATTTTTATTGGAAGTAAAACATAGATGAAATTCTATATATTTAATGCTATAATCATGTTGTGAATATAAAGATATTATTATTATGTTGTATAATATTCACTTTTCAATTGAACCTATATTAGATTCTTTATGGGTTAATTTTAATAATATTATTAAATATTTAAAATATTTTTAATAAAACTATTAATATTTATCTAGTACTTATTATCCTACTTCTTCTTTAGTTTTACAATAAGTATTTATATTATCAACTACTTTCACAGTATAGGAAAGCTGAAAGTTTTGAAGATAAAATTTAACTAATGAAAGTAAAATTTAATAAATATTGTAAGAAATTTTATATTTTCATTGTTTAAATTTTTTATGGATCTTAGAGTTAATTAGAGGGAGGGTTTTATATAATATTAAAAGCAATTTATAATAATATGAATTATGAAGTAAATATAAATAGATTTAATGATTAAATTAGAAATTTATTAAATGAAGTGTTTGCATTATATGACCATAAATGTAATAATGGTAAAAGGTCCTCTACTTTAGGACTGATCTTAGATAGGAGTAGTGGGAGCAATAGTGATAGTCAATTTTGGAGGGCAGACTAATTACTTCCATTCTGAGGTTGGCTTGAGGCAGGGATGTCCTCTTTCCCCCTTCCTTTTTCTTCTATCTGCTGATGCTCTGTCACGGGCTCTCTCTCAGGCTCAGATGGACTCATCTTTGGAAACCCTATTCTGCTGGTCCTTTTGGGCCCTCTCTTTCCCATCTAATGTTTGCGGATGACTGCATTCTTCTAGGGAAGGCGACTACCCGTATGCTTCCATTTTGGCGACCATTCTGCAAGATTATTGTCGGGCATCGGGTCAGAGAATCAATCTCAACAAGTCCTTGATCTGCTTCAGCCCTAAGACGCCTCCCATGATCAGAGGTTCTATATTGCAAACTATGGGGATTTCTACTTAGGCTGATCAGCTGTCTTACCTTGGGATTCCCATCACGGGTAGAAGGCCTCGGATTTTGACTTCTGTATCCTGGAAAGGAGGGTCCGCGATCGCCTTGAAGGGTGGCAGGTTACTGGGCTCTCTATGATGGCTCGGATTACTCTTATTCGCTCAGTCCTGTCTCTTCCTCTCTATATGTTATCTAATGCGGCCATCCCTCTTACTTGTTTGCGAAAGATTGAGAGATGCTTTTGGGACTTCCTTTGGGCCTCTATGCAGGAAGGTCATAGTGTTCATCTTCTTGCTTGGGATATTGTCTGCATGCCGACTGCAGAGGGAGGGCTCGGGATCCAGTCTCTTATGGCCAGGCGGGAAGCTCTTATTGCTAGGCATGCTTCGCGGTTCTTGCTTGATCCACATTGTTTGTGGAGCTCCTTCATGCGGGCCAAATATGGTGACTGGAATCACTCTGCTTCCCCTCAATCCTCCTACCGGCACTCCTTCTTCTGGAAAGAGGTTTGTCGTCACGCTCCGGCTGTTCTTGATGGCATTTCTTGGATTATTGGCGATGGTTCCTCTGTGGATGTTCTTCAGGACGCCTGGATTTCGGACCTTCCACTTTCTCGATGGCCTACTTTTTTTACCACTGATATCCCAAATGGAATGAGAGTCTCTGATCTTATTTCTCATGATCATTCTGCCTGGCTTTCCTCATCAATATCGTGCTTCTTCGGGAATGAGCTCTACCGTCGTGTTACTTCTCTTCCTCTCATTCCGGGCTACACTAATGACTCTAGGGTTTGGAGGAGAACTTGTTCGCCCCGGGCTTCTATGAGGGACCTCGTCGATATCTATCGGCCTCGGCCCCATCAAGTGATGGATTTGGCTTGGATCTGGCATCTTCCCATTCACCCTAGAGTGCGTCTTTTTGTATGGAAGCTCGCTTGGAGTATTCTTCCGACCTGTTCCCTGCTCTCGCGAAAGGTTTGAGCATCATGCCTATATGCCCGTTGTGTGGCCTCGAGGAGGAAACAATGGATCATGCTATCTTCTTATGCAGTAGAGCAGACAGATCTGGCATCGTTCGGGGATGTGTCCTTGGGAGCAAGATTCGGACTCCCAGTGTTTATCTTTCTTTCGGCTGATTAGGCAGGCTATGCGGAATGGTGTCTATCAGATGGTTTCGAGATGGGTTTATATCGCGTACCAGATCTGGTTATCCCGGAACCATATTGTTTTCACTGAGGAGGCTCCTACCTCTATTCGGGTCATTAGGTCCGCTGTCTCCTCAGCTGCTGAGTATACTTTCCATCAGAGTTCTCTGGATTCTGCTTGCCTTGGCCACTGGGACTCCCATGCTACTTCGGTAGCGCACCGGCGTACGGTCTTTGTTTCTTGTGAGCCCCCACCCCTAGGGTTTATTAAAATCAACTTTGATGGGAGTGTTCGCGGTAGACACGCGGGTTCAGCTTTTGTGATCAGAGGGTCGGACGGAATGATGATTGCGGCTGGCGGATTTGGATTGCTTGACTCTACTGTCCCCTATGCTGAACTGTATGCGGCGTGGGCTGGTATTTCTTATGCCTTTCGGACCCTGGGCGTCTAAAGGCTTATTATTGAAGGTGATTCTGCTACAGTTATAAGCTGGATCCGTCAGAATTCCACTGACTATCGGTTGTCCATCCCCATGATCAGTGATATCAGATCTCTTCTTCCAGGAGCAGCGTGTGCCCAGATTCGACATATCTACAAGGAAACCAATGGAGCTGCGGATTGGATTGCTGCCCGAGTGGCTTATCACTCTGGCTTTTGGAGCTGGCAGCGGGGTGACCCTTGCCCTACTATTCTAGGCCAGATATTGTATTCTGATATTTTGGGTTTGACTCACCCTAGATTGGTGTGATCACCCAAAAAAAAAAAAAAAAAAAAAAACTATCACTTCATCATTTTCATTTATTGAATGAAATATTTATTTCAATAATAATTTTATAAACTTTTTAATTCAAGAAGAAATAGATAATTTGGTGAAGAGTATATGAGAATAATTATTTCATACTTGTCATCATGGCTGGTGATTTATTACCTCTTGGGGTCTACGATGTAGGATGATATATAATTAATACTTAGTGAGATGAAGACTCGATCAAAGCCTAATGTAATTAAGATGTTGGTTTGTCTCAAGGACTGGTATAATGCAAAAAAGAGAATATAAGGTTAGAAAAATGATGATGAAGAATTCTTTATGAGCAACTATGAGTAGAATAGTAGAAGATTAAAAATGACATAATCCGTTATGGTTTTTGGAGGCCAAATGAGAGGAATGACTATAATAAATTGTGCCAATAGCAACCCCCCCCCCCCCCCCCCTCCACAAAAAAAAAAAAAAATTTGCTTGTTGGCCTCAACAACTAGGGCCCCCCCTCCACAAAAAAAAAAAAAAAAATTTGCTTGTTGGCCTCAACAACTAGGGTTCGAGCTATGCTAAATAAAAACTGAAGATAAAAATTAAAGATTTTTTTCAAACGGCTAGAAGGTAAAAAAGAGGATCGAGTAAGAAAGTAATGAAATGATTTGACTACAATGGTAAACCACTTGCTCACCCATAAATAAAAATATATGTATATATTTTTATTGAAATAATATCAAAAAATTAGACCGGTTGCCATATGAGCCGTTTCATGGGTCAAGCACGTTATCCGGCATGCGAGGTTGGCTCGCAGGCTAGGTTGCATGGCATAGCCCAGCACACCCATCTCGGACTCGAGTAGGTCATGCTGGTCTGCTTCCAATTGAGCAACTTAAGTCGGCACAGCCCATTGGTCTATAGGTCAACTGTAGCAGGCTTTCAATTGATGGGATAGAAACAAGGGGGGAAGACCACCATGGTAAAAGAAGAGGGAGGAGGGATAGATGCAGTAATAGAGTCGTTTTAGATTCATGTTTGCCACCAACATTAATCGTGCCATAGAGTTTGCCGACTTAGTACGTTTAATATTTTTAGAAATAAGAAAGAAGTAGAGAGAGAGAGAGAGAGAGAGATGAGGGATTGAAATAGTGACAGGATTGGTTTTTAGACCCATCATTGCGATCAACATGTTGAACTATCATACTTTTATTATTATTATTATTATTTTTTGAAATCAAACTTCATCCAACGCCACCATTCAACCCTTCATGACTTTCATTTATTGTTTTTATGTCTTTTAACTTTTTAAAATTTATGATATCAGTTTACATACAGCTAAAAACATGATAGCAAGTGTCGCCACCACCAGCATCAATTCGCTCGTCGTGCCGTACAGCACTAGAGCGGAATAGATGACCACATGATTTGCACACATACATATATATTAAAAAACGTGATTTAATACATATATATTAAAAAACGTGCATCCACTTGGACCTAACAAGGTCAATTCTTGGTAAAAGCCCACCTGCGGACCGTTTTTCTTTCAACTTCGCACGCTAGTGTTCTTCTTTTTCTCCTCCTCTAATTTCTTTCCACTTCTTAAATCGTTTACACGGACATTTTTCTTCCTTTTCTTATCGTTTACACGTACATCCTTCTTTCTTTTTCTCCTCCTTTTCCCTTTAACTTCTTAAACCGTTTGCACGCGCGTTCTTCATTTCCTCTTCCTTCCCTTCTCGTTTATACGTATTCTTTTTCTTCTCCTTTTCTTTAACTTTTTAAATGGTTTACATAATCTTATAAGTATGCTATCATAATTTTACAATTAGGATGCCCTAACTTTTTTGTATTGAGATGTCATATGTAAAGTTATCTTTACATTTTGAATAAATATAGTAAAATCATATAAAATGCACATGGATCAATAAAAAAAAAGATGATATAGTTTACATAAAATTTGCTGCATAGGATGTCATGTACAAAGTCTATTCCTTCAAATGGTACATGAAACGAAGAACCAGTCTCTCAGCCCTGAGTTACATATAGGCCAAGCCCACACTGACTGGGGTTGAGTGAGCATGGTTGTCAAGATGACATACTCCACTGGCCTTTGCCTATCCCATTGGCACCCTAGTGAATGACCCAGCATTTCAAGCCTCTCCCAGAATAGGCTCATTAAATCTGGACTGAATGCAGCTAAACCATTGGCCTGGTTGGGTGACTCACACTCACCTATTAAGCTCTTAATTAATACTCAATAGTATGACGGAGATTCTTACTTGCTCAAGCAAATTGCAAAAGGTTAATTAAGATGGATGCATTAATTTCCTGGCCCTTTGCCAACTTAAGGCACATCCAGACTATATACAAACAGTGCATCACTATTTTTTTTTTTTTTTTGAGAGAGAATATAGTTTAAGAAATTTTGTATATAAGTTCCAGGCCTAATAAAAAAAAAGTGGTTTCTTTTTTCTTTTTTAATTAATAAAACACATTATCACCCAATTTTTAGTGATCGGTAAAGCACATACAACTAATGATCTCAAGAAGATTAGTGTTTAAAAGAGAATGATTAACAAAAGTAAAGATATAAAATTTTGGCAATAAGTTAATATAATAAAGCCATATGTACAAAATTATAATGAAGATTCTTGTACATAAATAAATATCTTATTAATAAAATCATAATTAAATTTAGTTAAGCAAGATCAATAAGATTTATGCATGATTTATAAAAGAATTATAAATTATTTGATTTCAACAAAGTCTAATCTCAAACTAATAATGTAGATTCATTACCAACACCTATCACTACAACAGAAACTAAATTTAGCGACACCAAAATGCGTCACTAATGCATCACTAAACTAGCTTTCGCGATGCATTAGCGACGCAATTATGGTGTCACTGCAAGTCTCGTCACAGAATGAATTTTATCATAATTATGTCGCTAAATAGCGACTCTCAGCGATGCATTCTATTGTGTCACAATATTGCGACGCAAGGACGTTGCGTCGCAATATTAATAATAATATTTTAAAAATATTAACGATACAATTTCAGTCTCTAATGAATCGCTAATTAATTTTTTTAAAAAAATATGAAATATTAAAAATTAAAACGGTTAAATTTAATATTGTGATGCATTTGATTGTGTCGTAATATTACGATGCAATCAAATGCGTCGCAATATTGCGACGCCAAGACGTTGTGTCGCAATATTTAATAATAATATTTTAGAAATATTAGCGATGCAATTTCAGTTGCTAATAGGTCGCTAATTAAATTTTTTTTAAAAAATATTAAATATTAAAAATTAAAATGGTTAAATTTAATATTGCGATGCATTCGATTGTGTCGCAATATTGCGACGCCAGTTCCTTACATCGCAATATTTAATAATAATATTTTAGAAATATTAATGATGCAATTTCAGTCACTAATACGTCGCTAATTATTTTTTTAAAAAATATATAAAATATTAAAAATTAAAATGGTTAAATTTACAAAAATATTGATCGAAACACTGATATTGATCGAAACACTATATTGATCGAAACATTCATCATTAAATTTTTAAAAATAATTAATATATTAAAAATTTGAAGTTTCCACGTACAACACATAAAAAGTAAAGAAAAAAATACATCAAGAATCTTTACTATCATGATCACGTGGTGGCTGAAAACCCCACGATATGTGGCTAACTAAATTCCGCATGTGACGCATCTGCTCTCTTATGTCAGAGAGCTCATGCTGAAGGACTTCCGTGTGCTGGTCGAACTCCTGCTGAATCTCCTGCAGAACGTCCTACCGAACCTCCTCCGTAATAGATCTCTGAATGTCCTCTAAACGCTCGGCAGGAATATTGCCAGAATAGCTCAAACTGGAGGCCTGATGGGGAAAATATGAAGAGCTCTAGTGCCTAGACCATAGACCCTGCGGTCTCGCGGCTGGGCACCAACAACCTTCAAAACATATGTCGACTCTCCTCTAGTGAGAGTTTCAACGGGCAGTCCCCCATCAGTGGACTCGACTTGAGATGCTGGGACTGAAGCTCCTCGACTCGTGCCTTTGAATTATAAAATCAATAATAAATGAATCAATAAATTTCTCTAAATAAAATTTTAGAAATTAAACAGATACAATATAAAGCTAATTTCTTACCACAACCTCCGTGATCGTGTATCGACTCAGGAACCGTCCCTCCTGGTATGTGTCGCCTTGAATAGACGAAACTCACCAGGATCTCCGCCCTCCTGTTCAGACTACAACAACAGAAGAAAAATTGATATAAATATAAGAATTTATAAATAACTAAATTAGTAATTAAATTATTTATGTTTTCTTACCATACGACGTCTGTGCTCCTAAATCAAATGGACCCCGCAGTGTGGCGGGAGAGACCCATGCCAGGACCGCCCCTCTCGCATCGGCAGTTCATACTAGCTGATGCAGACCTCTTGCGCCAGCCATCAGACTACCACGCCTGTTGCCACTCGTAAAGCAATTTCTTTAATTACTAATTGAACCATGACCATATAAAAATCACTAATCAATTATGACTGAATTAATTTAAAACATAATAAGCACTAAATAATCGTAAAGCAATTTCTTTAATTAATTTACTATCGATCAGAATCACTAATTAGCAAATACTACAATGATGTTATATTGCAACCATTATTTATTAGAATATCATAATTTATTGTTATTATTTACATTATAATATTATGAACTAATATAAGTTAATATATATTATAATATGATATTATTAATAAAGTGTCCTAAATTAATTATCATAAACATACTTTTTTATGGTCACAGTAATACTATAAGTTAAAGGGATAATAAATTTTATTTTTTAATTTAATAACAAAAAAAAAAATATTGAATTATATCATAATTTCATATTAATTTATAATAAGTTTATTATAAATATTTTTATGGGTGAAAATGAATACAATATTAAATTTAATTGTAACATGAACTTATAATAATATTCTGACAATAAGACATGCATGAAGAAAGCTATTTCAAGTTTATTTTAAAATTTTCATCAAACCCAAATAGTTCAATATAATGATGTTATAGATCATTATATTATAATATAATATCCCATAATATAATTTTTTATATAATATAAACTAATACTATAGTGTATTCTAATGTTATTGTAATATATTTATTTGATATAATAATATTACTATAGGGGTTTTCTAAATTTAATTGATATAATATATTTGAATAAATTATTAAGATTAAAAATCAAAACAGCTTACAAATAATATTTTTAATAATAATACTTTAATAATTTAATCAGTAATTTTTAATAAATATTTAATAATAAATTTAACCCTCTTGTGTTAAATTTTTTTTCTGTGGCCTTGCCACTGTGGTCAGGCCATGACCGGCCACGGCCGCGGCCGTGGCCGGAGAAGACGAGAGGGGGGGCCAAATTGAAGGGAAAAAATAGTTTTTCTTATGCACAGAATCTCAAGGTGGAAAGCATGTAAATCAGTTTTAATATTCACATTGAATATTAATTAAAGCAAATTAACAGATCTGAAATTTAAGATTATTTATTTAAGTTTCAAACAGTACCTCTCATTGCGGAAGCTGTTGATAATGAAGGTAGCAGATCTGATCCGGAGAAGTTCCCTTTCGTGCCAGAGAGAAGTTCCCTTTCGTGCCTTGCAAGAGCCGTACGTGCCGCTCCTCTATATCACACGCACGCCTGATGAATGCAGACAAGAGGTGGAATTCTTGAATAATGGAAGGAGAATTCTTCTCCCAAGAGGAGATTGAACTCTTCTCCCAAAAAGAGACAATCTCCAATTGGACTTTTTACAGACTTTCTATGATTGCAGAAGATCAGCTTTCACGGAAAAGTCTTTGTCATTTTTTTCTTCTTACTTGTTCACCCTTTTTTATTCACATCATAACCTTTTATATCAGATGAAAAATTCTGTAAAAAAAAAAAAAAGTGAAAGAGCTCTTTAAAATGCCATTACATGAATCCCATCATTGCATTAAGTCCGCAGTCACCTCAATGTGTCCCAAACGGTGAGCCTAAAAGGAAATGCAGAGTAACGGGACCTTTAAGCATCCTCCCATAACATAATCAATAACTCCGTTCCTAGGCTGTTATAACAAGTGAATGATGACGAATGAAAGATATTATCAATTAAAATTTTTTTTGTTAACAGAATTGATCCAATCAATTCCGTTTGAAGTCCAAATTCAAATCCGAAAGAAGCTACTCGTAGCTCTTGAACCATACTTCATATTGTGCCTTGTCAAGCTCCAATCCGAAGTGATTTATGAATTCAAAATTCATAAATAAACTTTCAGAGGCTCTATTGGATATCCGGATCGAACCACTTCGAACCCAAATCCAAACCACTCTGTTATCAGACCAACTATTGGTCCATGGTTCAAATTAACTTTATTCCAGATTCATATCGTGTCCCAAAATTCTATTTGAGTTATTGACTAACTCAAATTAACCTTGAAGTAGGTGCTGCCGCTAATGTCTAGAGCTAGCTAGACATAACCAGAACGAACCCCGTATGACCCATTTGATTGAGTCCCACTCCAATCAGTGATCACGCCTGCGTACAAGTCATCCGACTATGTGCGTGACTCCATAGGTTCAAACCTAAGCCGGTAGCACAGAAACGCTTCCTATACTAATCGATGTGACCATCTAGCCATGGTTCCCGACGTCCGGATAGATCAATTTGCACAAGGCAAAATTCTGGAACCCAAGCTATGGTTGCCGCATAATTCATCCCCTTGTCCTAGTACTCTGGGCGAATACGGAGTTAACTGCCAACTCCAAGTAAATCACCCAAGTATGTTTAAATGCAATGAATCTTGTGACACCTCGCAAAGATTACCTTGGCCAAGGTTTTGCTAAATTGAAACATAGTTCGAGCACTCTCTCTAACACTTAGAGTGGACAATCCCATCTTGACTCATCACTGACCCAATAAGTACTTGACTGCACCCAGCAACCTTCCGTCACCGGATTAGAAATCCGAGTGGTCCAGTGCCTAAATACAGTGAGTTGCTTATCAAGTCAACATGATAGTCTCATGTCAAAGGGACACTTATACCCATTGCCTTTCTATGAGTTGCTCCAGGCAGTTGAGCACTCAACAGAGATGAATCACTGTTAAGTGAATGTACTCCTACACTCACCTGCATATCATACCAGTGTTATACACTCCTTGGTTTAAGAGAACAAACTATCCCATATGACATACAACGACCTACACTTGATTACATCGTCGTCCTCGGTAACGACGTATCATTTGGCCACGAACTTATTTAAGAGTTACTCAACAATTCATCCATTGTCGAATACATGTAATTCTAAGGACTACAACATATTGGAATTCTACTGGAAGATGTAAACTATATGCTGTATGGCCAAAATTCACTTTTATTTATTGAATAAATCATGTTCATATACATCAACTCATAACCGTCTACAAGCTAGACGATTGGCTGTAGGACACATTTCCTAACAACTCCACTTGAACTATAGCCAATCCGAACAGTATCTAATACCCATCTTCCACTTGTGTTCATTGAACTCCTTGATTCCGAGTGCTTTAGTCATTGGGTCAGCTAGGTTTTCCTTTCCGTCGATCTTCTGAAGGTATATGTCACCTCGTTCCACGATCTCTCGTACAAGGTGATAGCGGCGCAACACATGCTTGGTTCGGTGATGCGACTTTGGCTCCTTGGCTTGGGCAATTGCTCCCGTGCTGTCACAGTATACTAGGACGGGACTCTCCAGGGCAGGTACCACTCCCAGCTCGCCCAAGAACTTTCGTAGCCATACAGCTTCCTTTGCTGCATCTGATGCTGCAATGTATTCAGCCTCGCATACTGAATCTGCCACTGTGTTTTGCTTGAAACTTTTCCAGCAGATCGCTCCTCCATTGAGGGTAAAGATAAATCCGGATATGCTTTTGCTATCATCTCTATCTGAATAAAAACTGGAGTCAGTGTACCCCACTAGTTTTAAGTCAGGTTCTCCATAAATGAGCCATTGGTCCTTAGTATTTCTCAAATACTTAAGGATGGTTTTTACCACCTTCCAATGTGCTTCACCTGGGTTAGACTGGTACCTACTCACTATCCCTAGTGAGTGTGCCACGTCTGGTCTTGTACATGTCATAGCATACATGATAGAACCCACTGCTGAGGCATACAAAATTCTACTCATGTACTCTCTCTCCTCAGGAGTTGTCGCACAATCCTTCTTGGAGAGAGTAATTCCATGGCCTATCGGAAGATAGCCCCTTTTTGAATTATCCATGCTGAATCTCTTCAGCACAGTCTCAATGTACTTTGACTGGGACAATCCCAGCAGCTTCTTAGATCTATCTCTATAGATCTTCATCCCTAGGATGTAAGAAGCTTCTCCCAGGTCTTTCATGGAGAACTGAGACAGCAACCAAACCTTTATTCCCTGTAGTGCAGGGATGTCATTCCCAATCAAGAGAATGTCATCCACATACAGTACAAGAAATACAACTATGGAACCATTTGCCCACTTATACACGCAGGGTTCTTCTCTGTTCTTAATGAAGCCATAAGTCTTGATACATTTATCAAAACGTTTATTCCAACTCCGAGAAGCTTGCTTGAGTCCATAGATGGACTTATGAAGCCTGCATACTTTTGACTCGTCTGTGGATGTGAACCCTTCAGGTTGTATCATATACACCTCCTCTTCGAGCTCTCCATTTAGAAAAGCCGTTCGGACATCCATTTGCCAGATCTCATAGTCAAAATGTGCAGCTAGAGCAAGCATAATCCGAATTGACTTGAGCATTGCTACAGGGAAAAAATCTCGTCATAGTCAATACCATAACGCTGACTATACCCCTTAGCAACCAGACGGGCTTTATAGGTCTCCACCTTCCCATCTGCACCCCGTTTCCTCTTGAAAATCCATTTACACCCTATGGGTTTTACCCCTTCAGGTGGATCAACTAGTGTCCATACACTATTGATCTCCATGGATTCCATTTCGGACTTCATGGCATCTAGCCATTTCTCAGTCAGATCTCTGCAGCGCATCCATATAGGTGATTGGGTCTTCATCGTTCTCATCGAGTTCGATGGGATCCCCGTCACGGACCAAGAAACCGAAGTATCTGTCCGGCTGACGTGGTACTCTACCAGATCTCCTTAATGGTACCTCAGCGGGCACCGGGTTTGAACCATTCAAAGCCGGTTCCATAGCGGTTTCTGAGTGTAAAGGTACTTCTCCTTGTCGAACTTCATTAAGTTCAACATTAGCCTTAGCACTTCCAGTAAGATACTCCTTTTCTAAAAAGGTGGCTCTCATACTGACGAACAACTTTTGCTCTTCAGTTTGGTAGAAGTAGTATCCTTTAGACTCCTTAGGATATCCAACAAAGAGGCATTTGTCAGACCTTGGTCCTAGCTTGTCTGTCAACAATCTCTTGACATAAGCTGGACACCCCCAGACCCTAAGGTGTGTGAGCACCGGCTTACGCCCCGTCCATATCTCATATGGAGTTTTAGCAACAGATTTACTAGGGACCCTGTTAAGAATGTAACAGGCCGACTCAAGTGCATAGTCCCAAAAGGAGATAGGCAAACTAGCAAAGCCCATCATGGACCGAACCATATCTAATAGGGTTCGATTCCTCCTTTCAGACACACCATTTAACTGGGGTGTCCCTGGAGGTGTCCATTGAGAGAGAATCTCATTCTCCTTTAGATATGTCAAAAACTCATTAGAAAGATATTCACCTCCTCGATCTGACCGAAGGATTTTAATATTCTTTCCAATTTGTTTTTCTACCTCACTACGATATCGTTTGAACATTTCAAACGATTCAGATTTGTGTCTCATTAGGAAGACATAACCAAACCTGGAGTGGTCGTCTGTAAATGTAATGAAATAGCTAAACCCTCTCATAGAGGCAGTATTCATAGGTCCACAAACATCCGTATGTATGAGGCCTAGAATCTCTTTGGCTCTTTCACCTTTTCCTGTAAAAGGTGACTTGGTCATTTTCCCAAGAAGACAGGATTCACAAGTTTTAATTGATTCACAATCAATGTCATTGAGGATGCCCTCTATGACTAACCTACTTATCCTATTCTTGTTTATATGACCTAGCTTACAGTGCCAAAGGTATGAGTCATCGACGTCATCTATTTTAGGGCATTTGTTTGGAGTGCATAATACATTAACAGGCTGTGATAGAAGGTAAATTACATTCCTCAATTGTCCACACATCACTGGTATATCATTTATAATGATATTTAAAATATCTTTCTTTATTGAAAAATCATATCATTCAATAGCCAACTAGCCTTCAGAAATGACATTAAATAAAAATGCAGGACAATAGTGACATTCACTAAGCAATATTTTATTAAATTCAAAATAAGCTCCATGACTCCCAACGCCAGTACTGAAACTCGGCTTCCATCACCCACGTTTAGGAATCTTTCACCTTCTTTGAATCTTCTACTAATTCGAAGCCCCTGCAAAGAATTGCAAATATGAATTGGACTCCCGGTATCTAATACCCAATTAGTAGTATCACAAATAGAAAAATTACAAGGTGTTATCATATAAATACCATGTCCAGCAACTCCTTGCTGATTTTTCTTCTTAGGCCTGTTAGGATCCAGGGTTGCTATGTACTGGGGACAGTTCCTCTTCCAGTGACCCAGCTTCTTGCAGTAGAAGCACTCAGCCTGACTTTTGTCAGCCTTCTTCTTCTTGGTATGACTAGGCCCAGCATGTTGCACCTTTTTTCTTTTATTTTTCTTCATCCCTTCTAGGGTGATGACGTCCTGCCCCTGAACCTCCCACCAAGTTTACTGTCTTCTTTTGAAGCTGGTGGTCTTTCTCAAAAGTCTGCAGTAGACCCAGCAATCCATGATAGTTTACTGGAGGCTTCGTCATTCTATAATGACTGAGAAAGTCCAGGTAGGAGCTAGGCAGTGAGTTCAGTATGGCATCCTTCCCAAGTTGCTCGTGCAAAGGAAATCCAAGTTTGCCCAGATGTTCTATCGTCTCGATCATGTACAGTACATGATCGGTGACAGAAGTCCCATCACGCATACGCGCGTTGAAGATGGCACTAGACATTTTGTACCTTTCAACGTCGTCTAACATCCCGAAAGATTCCTTCAACATTTGGAGTATTTGTTCCGGTTGGGCGTCCTCAAATTTCCTGCTGAACTCATCATTCATAGAAGCCAGCATTATGTAGCGCACTGTGGTGTGGTCATTGGTCCACTTCAGATAAGTGTCCCTGGCCACACCAGGCACATTTGGGGCTGGCTGCTCAGGTGCAGGATCCATTATCACATAAAGGATCCTTTCATGCTCTAGGACTATCCTAAGCCTTCGATACCAGCTATCGAAGTTTGGACCTGTCAGTTTATCATTGTCCAACAGTGACAGGAGCGACAGATTTGTAGACATTTCTAAAAGGAAAACCAAAAACTTATTAGTGTACATGATTTATTTAAACCTATAGACTTGGACATATGGTATAAAGTTCTCCCACTATTTTATTCAGGTTGGTAGCCCCTACCTCCAACCCGGGAAATTACTCCTAATTTCTTAGTGGGTACTAGAACCCAGTAGACTACATATGAGCCCGACTTTGGCTGGCCCACCCACATGTATCTAAAGGTAGGTTCATAACCAATTGTTTCCCCCAAACAATTTTTAGTAATTTATTTTGCCCCAAGTTGCACGTCAATCGGCCTTTGGGCCTTCTATTGGGTGTCCTGGTTAGGTCCAACCATTAACATGACATGTTCAAGCTTCTAACCAAGGAATTGGTCAAGCCCGACTTTGGCCGGCCCACCTGACCATCGTTGAGAGAGTTGCATTGAACCATCATAATATGAATGATAATTCCAAAGACCAGATGAGTACTAGGCCTTTGGGCCTCCAATAATCATCTTAGCCATTGGACTCATTATCACTCTCTTAATGGGAGGCTATGATCTAATTATCCCCATAATTTAGTCATTTTAGAGACCTAATAATTTTAGAGGGTTTGATTAATTTGTGACACATGAATGACATAGAACAATTTATGTATTCTCCTACTAAACCATTTAGTGGGTTCATTAATTTGGTCCATGGGTACCTAAATCAGTCAGACTGATTTTCCTTAGGAAGCATGGGTTAGCCCAAGTCAATAGGCTAGTATAATCAAGTCCTGGGACCTCTAGCCATGCCGGCTTGATCAAAAGGCCGAGTTGCGCCATTAACCATCTTGCCTAGACACTAACTGATAATCAACTAGCCAGGTTAGAGATAGCCGCGACCTTGATCAGAACCTTTCTAGATACCAAGTGATTGACCAGACCTAATTAAATTTGCCTAAAGACTTGGGTGTCCACTGAGCCCCAAATCAAGTCCATTTAGATGTATGGACTGATCAATCTAATCTAATTAGATGGATCTCAAAAAAAAAAAAACTTATCTCAACATTTGATTAGATTCAATTTTCTAATTTAGTCCAATTCATCTAACCTTAGGTCTAACCCATTTAGAGAACCTGATTCATGCTAACCCAATTAGCCCATGATTTATGATAATGTCTTAAGGTCTTTAATTCACAATTCTAGATCTTAAGTTAACTCTTTTCAAATTTGAACCAATTTCAATTTTGAGTTCTGATTTTGAAATATATTTTAAAATTTTTCCGTAAAATATCTTTACTTTCTTTCTATTTTCTGTGATCTGACTTTTACGTAAAACAATTTTACTGTAATTTATAATTAAGCTTTAAATCAATTAAGATGTCATAATGTTAATCTTTATTAACATTTCATCTTTAAATAATTTTGGATCTAATCAAAATTATCACAGAATAAAATATTAATTTGGTTAAAATATATTTTAATCTTTCTTTCTTATGTTCTGTACATTCGTTCATGGGTTCTTTCATAGTAACACCCTTACACGTCATAGGAAACCTTTCTTGAATAAGGAAACAGAGGCTATGAAACCTCCCTATGACCGGACGGCCTTATGAATATACCCAATCCAAGATATAATAGAACACAACATGCAAGATCTACATTAGATCTACCTTTAAAACATATATTTAATCATCATTAAATAACTTTAACATGCTTTTCATCATGCAAAACTTTTAAATCTACTATAGATATAAACTAATCAAAATAAGATCAACTTTAGATCTACATTAGATTATGTATGCATAATTATATCAGATCTATTATGCTTATACATGCATTCCTAAGCCTTAACCTGGCTCTGATACCATTTGAAGGGAAAAAATAGTTTTTCCTATGCACAGGATCTCAAGGTGGAAAGCATATAAATTAGTTTTAATATTTACATTGAATATTAATTAAAGCAAATTAACAATCTGAAATTTAAGATTATTTATTTAAGTTTAAAACAGTACCTCTCGTTGCGGAAGCTGTTGATAACGAAGGTAGCAGATCCGATCTGCAGAGAGAAGTTCCCTTTTGTGCCTTGCAAGAGCTGCACGCGCCGCTCTCTCTATATCACACGCACACCTAATGAATGCAGACAGAAGGTGGAATTCTTGAACAATGGAAAGAGAACTCTTCTCCCAAGAAGAGACAATCTTCAATTGGACTTCTTACAGACTTTCTGTGATTGCAGAAGATCAGCTTTCACAAAAAAGTCTCTGTCATTTTTTCTTCTTACCTATTCACTCTTTTTTATTTAAATCGTAACCTTTTATATCCCATGAAAAATTTCGTAATAAAAAAAATATGAAAGAGCTTTTTAAAATGCCATTACATAAATCCCATCATGGCATTAAGTCCTCAGTCATCTCATCAATGCATCGCGAGCCTAAGAGGAAACGTAGAGCATCCTCCGTAACATAATCAATAACTCCGTTCCCAGGCTGTTATAACAAGTGGATGATGACAAATGAAAGATATTATCAATTAAAATGTCCTTTTGTTAACAGAATTGATCCAATCAATTCCGTTTGAAGTCCAAATTCAAATCCGAAAGAAGCTACTCGTAGCTCTTGAACCATACTTCATATTGTGCCTTGCCGAGCTCCAATCCGAAGTGATTTATGAATTCAAAATTCATAAATAAACTTTTATAGGCTCTATTGGATATCCAGATCGAACCACTTCGAACCCGGATCCAAACCACTATGTTATCAGACCAATCATTGGTCCATGGTTCAAATTAACTTTATTCCAGATTCATATCTTGTCCCAAAATTCTATTTGAGTTATTGACTAACTCAAATCACCCTCGAAGTAGGTGCTTCCGCTAATGTCTAGAGCTAGCTAGACATAGCCAGAACGAACCCCGTATGACCCATCTGATTGAGTCCCACTCAAATCAGTGATCTCGCCTGCGTACAAGTCATCCAACTATGTGCGTGACTCCATAGGTTCAAACCTAAGCCGGTAGTACAGGAATGCTTCCTATACTAATCGATGTGACCATCTAGCCATGGTTCCCGATGTTCGGATAGATCGAATTTGCACAAGGCAACATTCTGGAACCCAGGCTATGGTTGCCGCATAATTCATCCCCTTGTCCTAGTACTCTGGGCGAATACGGAGTTAACTGCCAACTCCAAGTAAATCATCCAAGTATGTTTCAATGCAATGAATCTTGTGACACCTCGTAAAGATTACCTTGGCCAAGGTTTTGCTAAATTGAAACATAGTTCGAGCACTCTCTCTAACACTTAGAGTGGACAATCCCATCTTGACTCATCACTGACCCAATAAGTACTTGACTGCACCCAGCAACCTTCCGTCACCGGATTAGAAATCCGGGTGATCCAGTGCCTAAGTACAGTGAGTTGCTTATCAAGTCAATATGATAGTCTCATGTCAAAGGGACACTTATACCCATTGCCTTTCTGTGAGTTGCTCCAGGCAGTTGAACAATCAACAGAGATGAGTCACTGTTCAGTGAATGTACTCCTACACTCACCCGAATGTCATACCAGTGTTATACACTCCTTGGTTTAAGAGAACAAACCAACCCATATGACATACAACGACCTACACTTAATTACGTCGTCGTCCTCGGTAACGACGTATTATTTGGCCGTGAACTTATTTAAGAGTTACTCAACAATTCCTCCATTGTCGAATACATGTAACTCTAAGGACTACAACATATTGGAATTCTACTGGAAGTTGTAAACTATATGCTGTATGGCCAAAATTCACTCTTATTTATTGAATAAATCATGTTCATATCCATTAACTTATAACCGTCTACAAGCTAGATGATTGGCTGTAGGACACATTTCCTAACACAAACCCCCCGTGTTGAATTTTTTTTTTCGTGGCCTGGCCACTGTGGCCAGGCCACGGCCGTGGCCCGAGAAGACGGGAGGGGGGGCCAAACCCCAGTGTTAAATTTTTTTTCCGTGGCCTGGCCACTATGGCCAGGCCACGACCGTGGCCGAAGAAGACGAGAGGGGGGGGGGGTTTCCCCCTATTAATTTTTTTTTTCCGTGGCCTGGCCACGACCGACCATGGCTGGGGGGTGGGGGGGTTTCCCCTTGTTAATTTTTTTTTTTGTGGCCTGGCCATGACCGGCCACGGCCGCGGCCGTGGCCGGAGAAGACGGGGCCGTGGCCGGAGAAGACGGGAGGGGGGGGGGAATCCCCCCCTTGTTAATTATTTTTTTTCGTGGCCTGGCCACGGTCACAGCCGTGGCTGGAGAAAGACGGGAGGGGGGTTCCCTCCTATTAATTTTTTTAGTGGCCTGGCCACCGTGGCCAGGCCACCGAGTTGCAGGCCACGGCCACGGCCGTGGCCGAAACAGGAGGGGGATGGGAAAAAAAACCCCTCTCATACCAATTTTTTTTTTAACAGGGGGGAGGGAAGGGTACCTGAAAATAACCCTCGCCGGCGAGGTCGTCGGGTGCCGGAGAGTCGCTGGAGAGCCGCCGGAGGTGGGGAAGAGGGAGGAGGAAAAGGAGAAGACGGGAGGGGGGGTTCGGGCTCGTGAGGAGGAAGAAGAATAGGGGGAGGGTTTTATGAATTAGGATTAGCGATGCATAATTGCGTCGCTAATACGTCGCTAATCAGCGACGCTGATTATGCATCGCTGATTGCGTCACTAAGTTGCCGCCAATAGGCATTTTGATGGAAAATTAGCGACGCATTAGATTTGCATCGCAATATTGCGATGCATTCATTATGCGTCGCAATATTGTGACGCATAATGAATGCGTTGCAATATTAGTTTATTAATTTAATAAACTAATATTGCAACGCATTGTATATGCATCTCAATATTGTGACACATAATGAATGCATCGTAATTTTTGTAATATTAAATTAATAAAATAATTTATGACGCATAATGAATGCGTTGCAATATTAGTTTATTAATTTTAAACTAATATTGCGATGCATAGTATATGCGTCGCAATATTGCGACGCATAATGAATGCGTCGCAATATTAGTTTTAAATTAATAAACTATTATTGCGACGCATTATATGCGTCATAATATATGCGTCGTAATATTAGTTTAATAAATTAAAACTAATATTGCGATGCATTGTATTTGCATCACAATATTGCGACGCATAATGAATACGTCGCTATATTTGTTTATTAATCAGCGATGATCGATCCGACGATTATGATCCATTCGATCAACGACGATAT
The DNA here is from genome assembly GCA_900491605.1 of Calamus simplicifolius. Taxonomy (NCBI): domain Eukaryota; kingdom Viridiplantae; phylum Streptophyta; class Magnoliopsida; order Arecales; family Arecaceae; genus Calamus; species Calamus simplicifolius. The sequence continues at coordinate 376,754 of UESW01003856.1, forward strand.
CTGAAGGTTGCGAGCGATCCAAGCCATGATCACGATCAGCGATGATCGATCCGATGGTTGCGATCCATTCGATTGGCGATGATATCAGACGGTTGCAATTCATCCGATCGGCGACGATATCAGACGGTTGCGATCGATCCAAGCCATGATCTCGATCAGCGATGATCGATCCGACCATTGCGATCCAACCGATCGGCAACGATCCGATGGTTGCGATCGATCCAAGTCATGTTCCCGATCGGTGATGATCGATCCGATGGTTGCAATCCATCCGATCGGCGATGATATCTGACGGTTGCGATCGATCCAAGCCATGATCCCGATCGGCGATGATCGATCTGACGATTGCAATCCATCCGATCGACGACGATATCCGACGATTGCGAGCGATCCAAGCCATGATCCCGATCAGCGACGATCGATCCGACCGTTGCGATTGAACCGATCGGCGATGATCCGACGGTTGCGATTGATCCAAGCCGTGATCCCGATCGGTGATGATCGATCCGACGGTTGCGATCCATCCGATCGGTGATGATATCAGATGGTTGCGATCGATCCAAGCCATGATCCTGATAGACGATGATCAATCCGACCATTGTGATCCAACCGATCGGCAACGATCCGATGGTTGCGATCGATCCAAGCCATGATCCCGATCGGCAATGGTCGATCCGATGGCTACGATTCAACCGATCGACGATGATCCGACGATTGCGATCGATCAAAGCCATAATCCCGATCGGCGATAATCGATCCGATGGTTGCGATCCATCCGATCGGCGACGATATCCGACGGTTGCAATTGATCCAAGTCATGATCCCGATCGGCGATGATCAATCCGATCATTGTGATCCATCCGATCGGCGACGATATCTGACGGTTGCGAGTGATCCAAGCCATGATCCCAATCGGCGATGATCAATCTGACCATTGCGATCCAACCGATCGGCGACGATCCGACGGTTTCCGATCGATCCAAGCCATGATCCCGATTGGCGATGATCGATCCAACCGTTGCGATCCATCTGATCGGCGATGATCCGACGGTTGCGATCGATCCAAACCTTGATCCCGATCTGGGATGATCAATCCGACGGTTGCGATCCATCTGATCGGAAATGATATCTGACGGTTGCGATCGATTGAACCCATGATCCCGATCGGCGATGATCGATCCGAAGGTTGTGATCCAACCGATCGGCGACGATCCGATGGTTGCGATCCATCCAATCGGCGATGATATCCGATGGTTGCGATCGAACCAAGACATGATCCCGATCGGCGATGATCGATCCGACGGTTGTGATCCATCCGATCGGAGACGATATCCAATGGTTGCGAGCAATGATCGATCTGACCATTGCGTTCCAACCGATCGGCGACAATCCAACGATTGCGATCGATCCAAGCCATGTTCCCGATCGGCGATGATCGATCTGACAGTTGCGATCCATCCGATCGGCAACGATATCAGACGGTTGCAATCGATCCAAGCCATGATCCCGATCGGTGATGATCGATCCGACCGTTGCGATCCAACTGATCGGCGATGATCCGACGGTTGCGATCTATCCAAGCCATGATCCTGATCGGCGATGATCGATCCGATCGTTGCGATCCAACCGATCGGCGACGATCCGACGATTGCGATCGATCCAAGCCATGATCCCGATCGGCGATGATCGATCCGACCGTTGCGATCCATCCGATCGACGATGATCTGACGGTTGCGATCGATCCAAGCCATGATCCCGATCTGCGATGATCGATCTAACAGTTGCGATCCATCCGATCGGCAACGATATCCGACGGTTGCGATCAATTGAACCCATGATCCCGATTGGCGATGATCGATCCGAAGGTTGCTATCCAACCGATCGGCGACGATTCGATGGTTGCGATCGATCCAGGCCATGATCCCGATCGGCAATAATCGATCCGACGGTTGCGATCCATCCAATCAGCGATGATATCCGATGGTTGCGATCGATCCAAGCCATGATCCCGATCGGCGATGATCGATTCGACGGTTGCGATCCATCCGATCGACGACGATATCCGACGGTTGCGATCGATCCAAGCCATGATCCCGATCGGCGATGATTCGACGGTTGCGAGCGATCCAAGCCATTATCCCGATCAGCGATGATCAACGACGAACACTGCTGTGGCCGGCAATAAAGGGGGGAACCACTTTATATTTTTTGTTATTTTTTTTTTTCACGGGAGGGGTTGTCGAAAAAACCCCTTTTTTTTACCGGCGGCCTGGCCACAGTGGCCAGGCCACGGCCGTGGTTGCCAACCACGACCATGATAAAAATTAAATTTATTTTTATTTTTTTTGTTATATGCATCGCTAAATTAACGATTTATTTTTTAATTTTTTTAGTTTTTGCGTCGCTATATTAAAAATTAATTTTTTTATTTTTTTGGTATATGCGTCGCTATTGCGTCGCTATATTAACGAATTTTTTTAATTTTCTAGGTTTTTACGTCGCTAATGCGTCGCTATATTGCGACGCAAATGTTGCGTCGCAATATAGCGATGTAATGTTGCGTCGCTATATTAAAAATTATTTTTTTTATTTTTTTGGTATTTGCGTCGCTATTGCGTCGCTAAATAGCGATGCGCTATATTAACGAATTTTATTTAAATTTTTTGGGTTTTGTGTCGCTAATGCGTCGCTATATTAAAAATTAATTTTTTTATTTTTTGTTATATGCGTCGCTATTGCGTCGCTAAATAGCGGCGCAATCACTGCATCGCTATATTAACGATTTTTTTAAATTTTCTGGTTTTTGCGTCGCTATATTGGGATATTTTTTTACGTCGCTAATGACATCGCTATTTGTTTTTCTCGCTGAGTTGTCGCAATTTGATCGTAATTTAGGGATGCAAAAATGCATCGCTAAATTGACGTCACTATTTCTGAATTTTTCTGTAGTGTATATATACAAAACCAAAAGCCTCATAAAGGCTAATGAGAGTAAGATTCTTCTCTCTTTTTTTTTTCTTTTTTTTTTTTTCTTTCTCTTTCCTTAAAACTCAAGAAGACTGACTAAAATGTCAGAGGACTAATAAGAAAAAACCTTTACATTTATTTTGGAATGGTTGCGAGCAATCTTCGTTTTTTTTTATTTTTGAAGATTGGTTCTTGATTTTTTGAGCAAAGATTTTCATCTACGAGAAATTTTTTGGAACAAAAGCTGAGTTTAAAACTTCTTTTTAAATAAATTTCATCTATATATTGATATGGTAAGTCAAAAATCAGCATCAACAAAAAGCATTAAGTCTATCATCATTGTTTAAAAGAGAATGATCAATAAAGTTGGTTACTAGTTGGATAGAAGAGCTTCAATTCTATTCAACAAAATTGAAGACCTAAAAGGCTCTTCCAACATGCAGGATTATTTTGAAATTTGGTTGAGTTGTATGTCAAAGATTCAGCTATTCAATCGCCAAATGTCAAAGCACCATGTTTCCTTTAGCATGGGGGTTATGGTAGATTTTAATGATTTAAATTAGCAAAAGTCATTCTTAACTTTTATATTCTTGTGTTGATACAAGAAAATCTAGTCAGATCTCAAAGTGTCACACTGGCTTCTGTTTTACTCCGCTTGACTCCTCTTTGAAACGCATAAAAAATTAAAGTATTGGTTCACGTGCATCAATTTTGCATCCTTTACTAAATTGCATCTATTAATTAAACTAGCACCGCTCCCCTAATCCCGACACTAACTTTGTACTGATCAACCTACCTCATTATTTTAAGCTCTACCATTTAACCTCAATATAAAAAATTTGTATCAGATGTAGAGAGAGAGAGAGAGAGAGAGAGATTATTGCAGCAGGGACCTTAATTACATAATAAATAAGTTTGAGTTTGAGTACTGATACGGCTGACCGTCTCCTCTTGGTGGTATTATAATCTTTTGCATGATTTCCGAAAATCATGATGTGACAGCAAAACCCAGAGATGGAATCTTGGCTCCGGCATTTGGCTCCGGCCTTTGGCTTCGGCCTCCAGCGACGGCCTTTGGCTCCGGCATTTGGCTCCGGCCTCCAGCGACGGCCTTTGGCTCCGGCCTCCAGCGACGGCCTTTGGCTCCGGCATTTGGCTCCGGCCTCCAGCGACGGCCTTTGGCTCTGGCCTTTGGCTTCGGCCTCCAGCTCCGGCCTTTAGCTCCGGCCTTTGGCTCCGGCCTCCAGCGACGGCCTTTAGCTCTGGCCTCCAGCGACGGTTCCGACCTTTGGCTCCGGCCCAAACTTGATGCCTTTCTTGCATACACAATGACCCGCCTCAGGTAACAAATCCCGATATTTGAGATCTGTTGCCGTATACCTCGCTCACCAAAATCACGGGCAAGTGCTAGCACGCCCGGCAGTTACCGCTACAAGCGGCCCTCATCCAGCAACGGCTTGACCACTTGCCGTTTGAAGGAGCTTATCCCAACAAGGAAGATTCGGCGGAGTATGAAAAAGAAGGAAACCTTCCAGACAAGTATAAAAGGTCCTCGAACTCAACAGAAAAGGGGATCTTTCAATCTCTCTCTCACTACTACAGAACTGAGCGACAAGTTTACTAACTTGAGCGTATGAGGGTCCTCATCGGGAACACCGGTCGGGGAATTCTTGCAGGTTTCTGAAGAAGGAAGATGACCTCTCCACCTCATTTGGAAGCCCACGATAAATCTCAGCATGCTCGCCGCTCATCACTGTTGATTTGTCCGCATCAGATTAGCGCGTTAGGTAGGAACGTCCACACGTGAGAAAGGTGAAAGTTCTTCCTGTAACCCCATCAATTCTGCAAGAATTATTTTGAAATTTGGTTGAGTTGTATGTCAAAGATTCAGCTATTCAATTGCCAAATGTCAAAGCACCATGTTTCCTTTAGCATGGGGGTTATGGTAGATTTTAATGATTTAAATTAGCAAAAGTCATTCTTAACTTTTATATTCTTGTGTTGATACAAGAAAATCTAGTCAGATCTCAAAGTGTCACATTGGCTACTGTTTTACTCCGCTTGACTCCTCTTTGAAACGCATAAAAAATTAAAGTATTGGTTCACGTGCATCAATTTTGCATCCTTTACTAAATTGCATCTATTAATTAAACTAGCACCGCTCCCCTAATCCCTACACTAACTTTGTACTGATCAACCTACCTCATTATTTTAAGCTCTACCATTTAACCTCAATATAAAAAATTTGTATCAGATGTAGAGAGAGAGAGAGAGAGAGAGAGAGAGAGAGAGATTATTGCAGCAGGGATCTTAATTACATAATAAATAAATTTGAGTTTGAGTACTGATACGGTTGACCGTCTCCTCTGGATGGTATTATAATCTTTTGCATGATTTTCGGAAATCAGAATGTGACAGCAAAACCCAGAGATGGAATCTTGGCTCTAGCCTCCAGCGATGGCCTTTGGCTTCGGCCTCCAGCCATGGCCTTTGGCTCCGGCATTGGCTCCGGCCTCCAGCGACGGCCTTTGGCGCCGGCATTTGGCTCCGGCCTCCAGCGACGGCCTTTGGCTTTGGCCTTTGGCTTCGGCCTCTAGCGACGGCCTTTATCTCCGGCCTTTGGCTCTGGCCTCCAGCGACGGCCTTTAGCTCCGGCCTCCAGCGACGGCCTTTGGCTCCGGCCTCCAGCGACGGTTCCGACCTTTGGCTCCGGCCCAAACTTGATGCCTTTCTTGCATACACAATGACCCGCCTCAAGTAACAAATCCCGATATTCGAGATCTGTTGCCGTATACCTCGCTCACCGAAATCACGGGCAAGTGCTAGCACGCCCGGCAGTTACCGCTACAAGCGGCCCTCATCCAGCAACGGCTTAACCACTTGCCGTTTGAAGGAGCTTATCCCAACGAGGAAGATTCGGCGGAGTACGAAAAAGAAGGGAACCTTCCAGACAGGTATAAAAGGTCCTCGAACTCAACAGAAAAGGGGATCTCTCAATCTCTCTCTCACTACTACAGAACTGAGCGACAAGTTTACTAACTTGAGCGTCGGAGGGTCCTCGCCGGGAACACCGGTCGAGGAATTCTTGCAGGTTTCCGAAGAAGGAAGACGACCTCTCCACCTCATTTGGAAGCCCACGACAAATCTAAGCATGCTCGCCGCTCATTACTGTTGATTTGTCCGCATCAGATTGACGCGCCAGATAGGGGTGTCCACACGTCAGGAAGGTGGAAGTTCTCCCTGTGACCCCACCAATTCTGCAAGGAAGACGATGGTGACAACACAAGCACAGGAGGCTTCCTCCAGCCAGGCCGCGGAGCGCATTCCGCGGGCTGAGCAATCGAAGGCCAACTTCCATGTTCCATCTCCTGCACAGATGAGCCAGCCTGACCAGCTTGAGGTTCTGGCTCACCAGGTCCAGGACCTGATGATAATGGTACGGGAACTGCAAGAGCACTGCTTGGCCGCTGCACCTCAACCCCCTGCGCCTGGTGAAGGGGTGCGGGGGACAATTCAGTCTCACCAAGGCGGGACCCCACCCGAGGTCTCTCGTCACTCACCTCCTGAACCTCGTCGCCGAGAGGCCTCAAAGCGACGGCGGTCCCCCTCCTGTCACTCCGGTTGTTCCCACAATCGGTCGGACGAGAGAGAACCCAGACGGGTGCGTTCCATACGCCGGCGATCTTCTTCGGCTTCCTCTTCTGATTCATCTCAAGACGGCACCCTCAGGAAGACTACCCATCGGGCCGAGCAACGGCTCGATGAGTATCATCGACGGTTGGAGGAGCTTAGCCGCCGGATCGCTAACCCTCACGGGATGGACTATGAGCATCGCCCCCTACTTTTTCGGTGCATCATGGAGGAACCGGTCCTGCCCCGTTTCCCTCTCCCCCAATTAGACCCGTACGATGGTACAACAGACCCACTGGACCACCTGGAGAGCTACAAGGTCCTCATGCAGGTTCAGGGAGCGACAGACTCCCTTTTATGTGTCACCTTTCCAGCCACCCTTCGCAAGGCGGCACGTGCATGGTATTCCCGCCTGCCTCCGCGCAGCATCAATTCGTTTCGGCAACTCGAGCGATCTTTCCTGACCCACTTTGATGCGTGTCGGAAGATCCCATGAGTGGCTGATAGCCTATTTGCTGTCCAGCAGAGGAGTGGTGAGACTTTGAAGGACTTTGTCGCTCGGTTTAAGGAAGCAGCATTGGAGGTATACAACCTGGATGATTCTGTAGCCACTTTGGCATTAAAGCAAGGACTTCGTCCCTCTAGGTTTGCCTATTCCCTAGACAAGAAGCCTCCGAGTTTTTATGCCAAGCTTCTGAGCCGGGTGCAGAAATACATCCGTGCTGACGAGGCAGATTCTTTCAGGAGGGAAGTCGACAAGAACACCAGTAAGAAACCACCGCCTATTGAGCATGCCAGAGCATGACCCCGGAAGCCTGAGCCTCCTCACCGCCCAGATCACTGACCACATACGCTTATTCCTAAGGAGCAATTCACTCCCCTTATGGCTCCTATATCTCACATCCTACTAGAGATCGAGGAGGAACCTTATTTCAAGCGTCCGGCTCCGTTGAAGTATGGGACCCCCCGCAACAAGGAGCTCTACTGCCGGTACCACCGAGACTATGGTCATGACACCGAGGACTGCCACCATCTGAAGAAGGCCATTGAGGAGCTGGTTCAACAGGGTCACTTGGGCAAATTCGTTCGAAGGGGAAACCTTCCTACTCCGGGTCCATCGGTGCCTCCGACACTTCAGACCGGTGTGGATAATGCTCCTACAGAAAAGACCATAGCTACGATTTCCTAGGGGGCAGGTGGTGGTTCAAAAAGATAGCGAGAGGGAATAGATTCTGTAATTCCTTTCTTTGGAAAGGATTTAGATGGGGTAGTTAATAAGCATGACGACAGCGTTGTTGTGTCCATGACCATAGCCAAACATCATGTAAAAAGAATTTTAGTTGATAGTGGGAGTTCGGTGGATGTTTTGAGCTACGAGGCTTTTGTTCGGATGAATCTGTTGAAGTCTTCCCTCCGACCCGTCGCCACGCCTCTAATGGGCTTCACTGGAGACTCGGTGAGCGTTGAGGGGGAGATCGCCCTTCCTGTCATGGCTGGAGCCCCTCCATGTCAAAGCACTGTGGTCATAAATTTTCTGGTGGTCCGGGTCCCGCTGGCTTATAACGCTATATTGGGGAGACCAGGATTGAATTTGCTAGATGCCGTGATCTCCACTAAGAGATTATTGGTAAGATTCCCAACCAACGAAGGAGTTGGAGAAATGAAAGGAGAGCAAAGCCCGCCACCGCTTTGCTATCACTTGTCTCCCAGCCCACTGGAAGCGGTGTCGGCAATAGCCTCTGAGCCGCTCGATCCCCGGGAGTTGGGAAGGAGGGGAGAACCAGCCGAGCACCTCCTGACCCTCCCCTTGGGGGATGACCCGGCAAGGACTGTCCAGGTTGGGGCGTTGCTTTTAGAGGAGGCACGTGATCGACTTCTCACTTTCCTGCGTGCCAACACCGACGTCTTTGCATGGTCATCCTCAGACATGCCGGGCGTCCCTAAGGAGGTGGTCACCCATCAGCTCAACCTCAGGCTAGAGTGTCGGCCGGTCCGACAGAAGAAAAGGAGCTTCGCTCCATATAGACAAAAAGTTATCGACGAGGAAGTTCGCAAGTTAACGATTGTAGGCCATATTCGGGAAGTTCATTACCCTGAATGGTTGGCCAACGTGGTGATGGTCCGTAAGACCAATGGAAGCTGGAGAATGTGCGTGGATTTCACCAATCTCAACAAAGCATGCCCTAAGGACAGCTTTCCCCTGCTCCAGATCGATCAACTGGTGGACGCTACATCCGGTCATGAGGTCTTTAGCTTCATGGATGCTTTCTCTGGGTACAACCAGATCAGGATGAATTCGATGGATGAGGAAGCTACCTCCTTCATAACTGAGAAGGGGTTGTACTGCTACAGGGTAATGCCTTTTGGGCTAAAAAACGCGGGAGCTACCTACCAAAGGTTGATGAATAAAGTCTTCAAAGGCCAGATAGGACGCAACATGGAAGTGTACGTGGATGATATGTTGACAAAGAGCGTCCACACCACCGACCATATCGCTGACTTAACGAAGACTTTTGACAACCTTCGTCGATACCAGATGAAGCTGAACCCACGCAAGTGTGCATTTGGGGTGACAGCCGGAAAGTTCTTTAGTTTCATGGTGACCCGGCGGGGGATCGAGGCAAACCTGGACAAAGTTCAAGCCATCTTGAACATGAGGTCTCCCACCAACAAGAAGGAAATACAGCGCCTGACGGGAAGGGTGGCCGCCTTGAGTTGCTTCCTGTCCAAGTCCGCTGAAAGGTGCCTACCTTTCTTCAAGGCGATCCGCAAGGTCAATGGATTCGAATGGACGAAAGAATGTTAAGAGGCGTTCGAGGGGCTAAAGGAATTCTTATCTACCCCGCCGCTGCTATCCAAGCCAACAGGTGGAGAAGAACTCCTTCTATACCTCGCGGCTTCTCCCGAAGCCGTTAGTTCTGTGCTGGTCCGCGTGGACACCAATGGCATGTAAAAGCCAGTGTATTACACAAGCAAGGTGCTCCACGATGCAGAGACCAGGTACTCAAAGATTGAGAAGATTATCTTCGCATTGATCATGTCTGCCCAGCGTCTGCGGCCATACTTCCAAGCCCACCCGATCGCGGTGATCACAGACCAACCTCTAAAGACAGTTCTCGCTCGCCCGGATACTTCCGGTCGATTGGCAAGGTGGGCGCTTAAGTTGGAGGAATTCGATCTTCTTTTTGCCCTCGGTCGGCCATGAAATCTCAAGTCTTGGCAGATTTTTTGGTCGAATGCACCTGGGGAGAGGAGCAACCCGAAGAACCTTCTGCGAGCCCCCCGCCTCTCGGAACCAGTGATGATGAATGGGTTCTCCATGTAGATGGGGCATCGAATTCTCAAGGGAGCGGAGCAGGCCTCATCCTGGCCAACTCGGATGGAATTGTAACCGAGTGTGCACTCCAATTCCTTTTTCCTGCCACCAATAATCAGGCGGAGTATGAAGCTCTGCTGTCTGGAATAATATTAGCCCGAGAGCTCGGGGTAAAATGCCTTAGGGCGTTCACTGACTCACAATTGGTCGCTGGCAAATCGCGGGGAATATGAAGCAAGGGATCCCATCATGTCCTGCTACTTAAGTATGGTGCAATCGCTAGCTTCTCTCTTAGCTTACTTTAACGTCAGCTACATCCCTCGACAGGAGAATGCTAGAGCCGATGCCTTGTCCCATCTTGCCACCTCAGTTGATGGGATGCTGGGAAGAGCTTATGTAGAGCACTTGGAGGCCCCGAGTATTGATGCAACAATAGATACTCTACCGGTCGAGCAGGAGACTTCCTGGATGGACGCGTATGTCCGGTACTTTGCCGATGGTACCCTCCCAGAAGACCCAGCCGAGGCCAAGAAACTCAAAAGGCAGGCCCCGAAGTTTTTCATAATGGAGGGAAAATTCTATCGGAGGTCGTTCTCATACCCAGTTCTCAAATGTGTTGGCCCTACCGAAGCGGATTATATCCTGCGAGAGATACATGAAGGTATATGTGGAAGCCATCTGGGGGCATAGCTCTCGCATACAAAGCCCTACGGCAGAGGTATTACTGGCTGACAATGAAGGAGGATGCGTCCGAACTTGTTAAGAGGTGTGACAGCTGCCAGTGCCATGCTAACATTCAACATCAACTGGTGTCCCAGCTGACCCCCCTGGCCGCACCCTGGCCCTTCGTCCAGTGGGGCATGACATCCTGGGACCATTCCCTCCAGCCTCTGGACAATGCAAGTTCCTAGTGGTGGCAGTTGACCATTTCACCAAGTGGATCGAGGCGGAGGCTCTCGCTAAGATCACCGAGGGTAAAACAAGGTCTTTCTTTTGAAATTCTGTGGTGTGCCGGTTCGGGCTACCGCACACCCTTGTTACTGACAACGGCCGACAGTTTGACAACATGGCCTTCCAAAAATTCTGCATTGGCCTGGGCATCCATCAATGATTCACCTCTATGGGGCACCCCCAGACCAACTGCGCGGCTGAGGTGACCAACCGCATCATCCTCCAAGGGCTTAGGGCTCGGCTAGATGGCTGCAAAGGGTGTTGGGTGGAGGAACTCCCCAGTGTATTGTGGGCCTACCACACGATGCCACTAGCCCCCACCGGGGAAACTCCTTTCAGCCTGGTCTTTGAGACTGAAGCAATCATTCCGATGGAGATAGGAGTTCCCAGTCCCCGTACAGAATTATACCACGAAGAGAGCAACTCAAACCAGCTGCGAGCCGATCTAGATTTAGTGGAAGAATTGCAAGACCAAGCGCAACTTCGCATGGCGGCTTTCCGTCAGCGAGCGGCCAAATACTATAATGTTCGAGTACGATCCAAGATGTTCCACTCTAGAGATCTTGTTCTGCGAAGAGCTGAAGTATCAAAGCCAATGGAAGGGGGCAAGCTAGCACCGAAATGGGAAGGACCATACCGTGTCAAGGAGGTACTTCACCACGGGGCATACAAAGTTGAAGAGCTAGACGGGAAACCGCTTCCTCGCACCTGGAACACCGACAATTTACGCTGGTATTATCAGTAATGTGCTAACTTCATTAATTTGAATCTACTTGATAGATTGCTGTTCGAAATGTTTGCATTATTTTTGAGTGATCATGCTTTGCACCAAAGACCGGCCCCGCGCCGGCAACAAAGACCGGCCCCGCGTCGGCAACAAAGACCGGCCCCCCGTCGGCACCAAAGACTGGTCCCGCGTCGGCAATAAAGACTGGCTCTACGCCGGCAACAAAGACCGCCCCGCGTCGGCACCAAAGACCGGCCCCGTGTCGGCAATAAAGACCAGCCCCGCACCGGCAACAAAGACCGGCCCCACATTGGCAACAAAGACCGGTCCCGCATTGGCACCAAAGACAGGCCCCATGTCGGCAATAAAGACTGGCCCTGTGGTGCCAAAGACCGGCTCCGCATCGGCGCCAAAGACTGGCTCCGCGTCGGCAATTAGGACCGGCTCCCCGCGTCGGCACCAAAGACCAGCTCCCCGCGTCGGCAATTGGGGACAACATTTTGGCGTACACAGTCCTATTCTGCGCGACATATCTAACGAGGCAGTAAGCGTTCCACGGCTTCGCACCTGCACGAGCAGGGTCTTGCATTACCTACTGTTTCCAACTGTCGCCTCTACAACCGAAATTGATCCCGCATTAGTTTCCTAACAGAAGGAATCGTGTTGGTTGGTGATTCGCAACAACTCACACAGCCAAAGCTAATTACGACCGAAGGCACATGTTGAGAATTAAAATATTCATTGATGGCTAAAAGTATACAAAATTGCCGATCTGAGTCGGGCTTGGAGCAATACAAAAAAAAAAACTAAGGGTCATTTGGGGCCGGGTCATCATCTTCAGGGACTTCATCTGGCACCAACCCTTCAATATCCTCGAGGCCGTAGAGTTCTTGGATTTTTTCCTTGCAGTCTTGGAAGCTGGCCTCGTAAGCAAATGCCGTCGATTCGGCTAGCTCCTTATTAAAGGCTTTAGACTTCATGAAATCCTCTACGGCCTCTGCAGCTCTTTTCTCCGCCTCGAGGGTTTTTCGCTCGGCCTTCGTGACCTTTTTATCGGCCTCGACGGCCTCCCTCTTGGCTTCAGTCACCGCCGCCTCCAAGTCGGCAATCTTGGCGTCGGACTGGCGGGAGACCTCTTTGGCTGCATCTATTTCAATGGAGGCGGAATCCAATCGATTCTTCAAAATGCACATTTCTGATTCCACTACCTCCAGCCTCTCCTCGGCCATTCTTTGCTTCTCTTCGGCCGCCTGGGCGTTATCCAGCTCGTTGGCCGCACGACGCTGGGCAACTTCCAGCGCATACTCTGCCTTCTCAGCTCTCAGCCGGATGGCTTGACTTCACCTTTAAGGTGGCCCGGGTATCCTCCAAGGCCATCTCTGCCTTTTCTGCCCTAGCCTGGAGTGATAGCATCTCCTCCCGCGACTGGTCGAGGGCAGCATCGCTCAGGGTCCAAAGGTCCCTCATGGCGATCAGAGAGTTCAGTGCTGGATGGAATGTCAATGTTAAAAAAAAAAAAACAACAAAACAAAGAGGAAAAGGATAATGGGGCAAATTTCACCCAAAGATGTGCCACAGACGCCTCGTGGAAGAAGGTGGCCCTCCCTTGATGCCGGAGAAACTCCTGCACCTCTACCATAGATGCTTCGTCCAATGCCCGCTCGGCCCAGTGGCTGTGGTTCGCCAAAAGTGATTGGAAGGAAGGGTCGACGCCCCTCCTTTCCACTGGCATGGGGGCCGCAGGGGAGGATTCCGCCCCCGACTCTACTGCCTCTGGCCCCTTGGTTGGTGGAGGCGCTTCGGTTGTTGCCCCTATGGGGGGAATGGTAACTGCTGGAGTTGGCCTTATTGTTGCAGGGACCTGCTCCATCTCCATGGCTTCGAGCGGGGCGACGGCGCTTTTGCGACCTGCTCTGGAGAAGGATCGAGTAGAATGATAGGAGGGGAGCTGGAACTGAAGGTGATCTTCTTCTCCTACTTGGCTCCGCCCAACTTCCTCGCTGGCCTCGGCCCTTACCGTGTCTTTCCTGGCGGGCTCGTCGGCTTGGGCTCTTGCCACCTCGCACACACGGGGGATCCACAACTTTGGCCCTTTTGGCATCGGCCTCCCCAGCGTCGGCCCTTCCAGTGTCGGCCTTCTTCAAAACCTTAGCGCACAGGGGCTTCACAACTCTAGCCCCTCCAGCGTTGGCCCTCCCCGCATCGGCCCTCCTTGGAATTTTGGCGATGACCCTCCTTTCAGCAAGGGACTCATTCCCCGTTGCCTTCCTCTTCTTAGTGACCGCCTGCCTGAGCTCGCGAAGCGATGGAATCATCCCTATAAAGGCAGGAGATGAGTAAAAAGGAAAAAAAGAGAAGAGAAAAAGAAGGAAAAAGGTGAGTAATCAAGTGCTCACCACCAGAAGGGATTAGGCCGGTGAGACGAAGGTTTTTATCGACCAGAAGCTTATTGCATCGAGGGACATCGGTAGTCAGAAGCTATCCGAATGCCATTCGATCCCTTGGGAGGATAGTAGAATCCCTATTGGCTCAATGTTGGGTGTCCCCCAGCTTCCACTCACCCCTTCGATATCAGCAAAAAAGAACTTATCCTTCCACCCTTTAACGGAGGTGGGAAGGTACAACTTAAGGATCCTAGTGGGCCTAGGAGTGAAGGACCACCAACCTGACTGCTTGCGAAGGATATAAAAACTGCGAAATAAGGAGATGCTGGCCTCTATGCCTTGCAGGTGACAGAGAACTAGAAAGCCAATGATGGTTCGGATTGAGTTAGGGACTAACTGGGAAGGTGTTAAAGAATATCGGTCCAGAAGGTTGAGGATGAAAGGGTGGATAGGTAATCAAGTCCTGCCTTAAAGAAGGCTCCATACAAGGCAACTCTTCCAGGACGGGAAGAGGTTACCCTGTCATCAGGAGCGGGGTAGGACAGACGCAGGTTTGGCGGAAAACTATACTTGGCTCTTAGGTTTACTATGTCTTGAGCGGACATAGTGGAAGCAGTCCCTTTGGGGGACTCCTTGACAGCGCTGGAAGGACCAGCAGCTGTCGGACGGCTCCGGCGGAGGTCCGCCCGCCGGTCAGATGACTCCCGGCTAAGGGGCGTCTGACCGGCCGCCGCTCCGGCAAGGAGTGGTCGGAGGATGGGGTAGACCATTGGCTTGGTAAGGAAGCGGAAGGTTGAGAAGGAGTGGGGGAACGCTCTCCGGAATCGGAAATAGAACAAGAGGGCGAGGAAGCCATGGGGACTAACCTGGAAAACTTGAGCTAAGACCGAAGGAGCACGAGGAGAAAACAGACATGGGGGGCGGACGGACGCTCGCAAACTCAGGGGAGGAAGCTGTAGCGTAAGGAAAGGGAGAATGGGAAGATAAGGACGATTTTTTCTTTTTATAGCCCCATTTCAAATCATCCTGCAGCCGTCCGGTCTGGCCATGTGTCCACCTTCAAATGGAAGCCGCTTCGGCGGACTACCGGCCTGAAAAACACGAAAAGCTCCACCAATAGAAAGATGGCGGTGGCCTTACCGCAATGATGACTCTTCCCTTTTTACGACTCGTTACTCGAGGGAAATCTTCTCCAATCCCAACAGCCCGAACAAGACGAAATGATGGCGCAAAGGTCAGCCGCCCAGTGGATATTAACACCCCTTTCGCTGATGATTGTGCGCTCACTCATCTCAGGGGCGGGGGGCATCTGATACGGCTGACCGTCTTCTCTGGGTGGTATTATAATCTTTTGCACGATTTCTAGAAATCATGATATGACAGCAAAACCCAGAGATGGAATCTTGGCTCCGGCCTCTAGCGACGGCCTTTGGCTCCGGCCTCCAGCCACGGCCTTTGGCTTCGGCATTTGGCTCCGGCCTCCAGCGACGGCCTTTGGCTTCGGCATTTGGCTCCGGCCTCCAGCCACGGCCTTTGGCTCCGGCCTTTGGCTCCGGCCTCCAGCCACGGCCTTTGGCTCCAGCATTTGGCTCCGGCCTCCAGCGACGGCCTTTGGCTCCGGCCTCTAGCGACGGCCTTTAGCTCCGGCCTTTGGCTCCGGCCTCCAGCGACGGCCTTTGGCTCTGGCCTCCAGCGACGTCTCGGACCTTTGGCTCCGGCCCAAACTTGATGCCTTTCTTGCATACACAATGACCCGCCTCAGGTAACAGATCTCGAGATTCGAGATATGTTGCTGTATACCTCGCTCACCGAAATCATGGGCAAGTGCTAGCACGCCCGGCAGTTACCGCTACAAGCGGCCCTCATCCAGCAACGGCTTAACCACTTGCCGTTCGAAGGAGCTTATCCCAACGAGGAAGATTCGGCGGAGGACGAAAAAGAAGGGAACCTTCCAGACTGGTATAAAAGGTCCTTGAACTCAACAGAAAAGGGAATATCTCAATCTCTCTCTCACTACTACAGAACTGAGCGACAAGTTTACTAACTTGAGCGTCGGAGGGTCCTCGCCGGGAACACCGGCCGGGGACTTCTTGCAGGTTTCCGAAGAAGGAAGACGACCTCTCCACCTCATTTGGAAGCCCACGACAAATCTCAGCATGCCCGCCGCTCATCACTGTTGATTTGTCCGCATCAAGTACCTTGATGAAAGGTAAACAAATGTGTTAAAAATATATGCCCACGATGATAATTACTACGTGGAAAAGATGGTTTCGAGTTGCAGTTTTCGTAACTGCAGAGAAGGTGGTTTTTCTTTTTACTTGGTTTTATTTTTAAAAGGGATGCCTTCTCTTTTCTTTTGAGAACGGAGGACGAAGAGACTGAAAAGAAAACAGAACAGGATCTTCTCTTCTTGATAAGATTTTTAAAAGGACTTGCGCTGTGGATTAAAAAGTATTTTTTCTCTTCTTCTATGAAATCACTCTGACCAGAAGTTACCAGAAGTTAAAGTAAAGCAATTATTGTTCCTGTTGAAGATTTGATTTAACATTGGTATTAGAGCCTTAGGATTGCTTTCTTTCCGATCTTGTAATCTTTCTGATATGCTTCACATAACAACCAACGTAAATGATCTATATAATTTAGTTCGCTTTGAATAAATTAGATGATATCAAAAAAAAATTGAAATGCAAATCACACTTATTCATTGGATAAACATTTAAAAATTTGAAATGCAAATTACACTTATTCATTGGATAAATACCATCAATTTCTTTTTAAGTTATCCTTATCTAGATATCGGTATTACCGTCAAAAAGTTGCTGAAGACCTCCTTCCGGAGCCCTACGAAGGTATTGCAAAGATCCTGTGCTCTAGAAAAAGGAGTGTAACCGCTTTTACCGGAGATAATTATGAGATGAGTAGAGATTACTTTTCACCTCATCCGAGAATAACAACCTTAAAGTGCAGGATTAGAATAATTGCCAACACAAGAACTATGATGATGCCTCCAATTATCCACTTGTTTCTGTCTGTTCTTTTGGACATGGCTGTAAGGATTTTTTTTTTTATTCTTCCCAATATTATCATCCACCCCTAAAAAAATTGCAGGCTTTTAACATAGGAGCACTATTATTGCATGACATGCAATGGCCTAGTCAAAAGGCATGTAGTTCCATGTCCTATGATTTGGGTGGCAACAGCACTGCCCAGGACCCAAAACAATACGTGGATGACAACTAATTAGTAGGGGTAAGTCTCTATTTTATTTTCTTTGACTCGTTTTCCCTTCCCTTCGAATTTCTGGCCCTTTACTATCCAGTTAGCCCTCCAATTGTTATCCTTCCTCCAGCTACAGGAATATAAGAATGTTGTCAAAGGTTGTATCTAGGTAAAGCTGCCACCTAGCATAATATATATCGATAGGAGAGGGTACCTGGGAACTTCGTCACCTGGTAGGTTGAATTCATTAAAGGGACAGTTCATACGAGGCATCCATCAGAATACTAAGTTCTAAATGCTCAACTCATAGCTAAAGTACAGTAATATATACCGTCATACCAATCCAGTTGGTTATAAGCAAATCTGGACAAATGGACTTCGCCCAGCCCTGTCATCCTCAGGTGAGACCAGACTTTCCTGACTTCCATCTAATCCGCACGATTGGCTAGGTACGCCCATTTCAAAATATAATTTGATGTTTTCTGGATGATATAGTTGTTGATGGCTTCACGAACGTTTTCATGAATATGTTGTCAAGCCATCGTCATGTAATTTGAGATAGACTAAATTGATCTTTGCATCCATTAGATGCATCATTGAGCAACATGGAGTTTCATCGGTAAGTTCAGAAAACCTACAAATTTGACCATCTTAGATCTATTTTATTTTTTTTATCTTTATCCCTTTGCTTGTAAGAGGGCTTTGTTATCCAATTTTTCTCATTTTTGCCCCCTCGAACAGTCCAAAGGTTTTTAAACGCATCCATTGAATTTGTTGTCAACTTAGAAAGATAAATGAAATAGGGATTTGCTATGATACTCCTTAATTTTTGTTAAAAAATTCTAGCTGTACATTAAAGGAAAGCTTATTTATAATATATTGGTAAATAAATAGGTTTTTTAGTTATAATTTTTAATTTATTATTAGAGCAATAACTATTGTTAAAATAAGAATAGAAGAAACTAGTGAGTTTCTAATTACTGTAAGTTACATTAAGAATATGCCTTAAGTCTGTATCTTTTTGTATTAGTTATGGATGAATTAATTAACCAGTTTATATTCAAAATGATATCTCATGATGTATGTTATTTTCAGATGATATAATGTTGATTGATAAAACTAAATATGAAGTAGATGCTAAGCTAGAGATTTGGAGAGAGGCTTTAGAATCTAAAGATTTTAAGATTAGTAGAACTAAAACTGAGTACACGAAATATAATTTTAGTGGAAGCAGAAATATAAATAAAGAAATAGTCAAGATTGCAAACTAAGAGATACCAAGAAGTAAAAAATTTAGGTATTTGGGATCAATTATTCAGCAAGAAGGTGAAATAGGTAAAGATGTGAATCATATATAGAGTTAAAGTAGGATGAATTAAGTGAAGGAGTGCTTCGGGAGTACTGTATGATCGGCGCATCTTATTAAAATTAAAAAAATTATAAAATCGCTATTAGGCCATCTATGCTATATGAAATAGAGTGTTGGGCAATACTGAAACAACATGTGAATAAATTAAGTGTAACAAAAATGCGCATGCTAAGATGGATATGTCGTAAAACTTTAAAAGATAGAATTAGAAATAAACATATAAAAGAAATAATAGGAGTAGCCCCAACTAAAATTAAAATGATAAAAATTGATTACGGTGGATTGAACATATACAATGAAGACTTTTAAATGCTCCCATTAGAAAAAAGTGATCTTTTAACAATCCATAGTAAAGATAGAGATAGAGGTAGACTTAAATTAATATGAAAATAATTAAAAAATATATAACTATTTATAATTTGAATATCAATTTAGTTCTGAATAGAGCAGAGTAAATGAAGCAGATTCATGTATCCAACCCTATGTAGTTGAGAAAAAGGCTTAGATGAGTTAAGTTTGGTTGAGCATTGTTCTCCTCCTCCTTCGAGAATACCACCACCTTGTTGTTAGTAGAGCTTTATGATATCGGATCTATATATTAACTCTGCTTAACTTAAATAGGGTCCTTCTTCTCTTCTTCTTTTCTTTCTCTAAAAGTAGTTGCCATTTCAGAGCTAACATCGATTAGGTCGGTCCATCGGTAAATGCTATGTGATCATCCTCTCTCCCATTGATCGCAAAGCAGCATTATTCAATCAAGATAATAGCCAATGTTGCATTTTTCCCTCATTTTGTAAATACCCCCTCATATAGGCTTAATTATGCAGACCAACCATTGTCTTTATGGAAACAACTGTTTATTAAATCTGATTCATGAAAAATTAATCAAATGGTCAAGAAGAAGAAAATATTAAAAAAGAAAAATAAAAAGTTCATGGAGTACCATAACAAACCTTTATGAAATAATATTTTAATTAAAAAATATACTAGCATATAACCCTTGTGATATATGAATATATATTTTTTGAATTATTGAAATATAATATAACAATGTGCACAAAAAACTTTACACAATAAACACTATAAGAAAATGCTGAAATAGCGACGAAACTTTGAAACGTAAAATTTGCATAGTTAAATAGTGACCAAATTACGGTACTTCAGTGACCAAATCAATAAACAAAAAAATAATGTTGCATTAGCAATCCAAATATATACATAATAAATAATTTTTTTGTTAATTTTAGCAATGCAAAATTGGCGTCGCTAAATAGCGACGCAATTTTTTGTCTTAACATTCCAAAGTTCTTATCATTAATTTGGTCTTAACTATTTTTAAAATCTAATATAGCAATATTGTATCAAATTATAATAAATAGAATGCTTTAAGAGTTAAATTTTTGTTACACAATAAGCTATAAATTTTAATAGTAGCCGAGTATATTAATTTAATGATATTGAATTCCATTGTACATTAATTAATAATTGTTAATGATGACCGAATATATTATACCAGCATTCACATGATAACTAAAGCATTATGAAAGTCAATAATAATAATAATAATTTATTTTAGCAAATATCAATTAAGAAGTTGTTTTAATTACAAATATTATTGTTGAGTAATGCTAATTTTTTTTGTATTAGTTATGGATAAATTAACTAAATATATTCAAAATGATATCCTATGGTGTATGTTATTTGCAAATGATATGGTGTTGATTAATGAAACTAAATCTGGAGTAAATGCTAAGTTAGAGTTTGGAGAGATGCTTTAGAATCTAAAGGTTTTAAGATCAATATAAATAAAACTAAATACATAAAATATAATTTTGATGGAAGTAGAAATACAAATAAAGAAACAGTGAAAATTACAAGCCAAGACATATCAAGGAGTAAA
Organism: Calamus simplicifolius; assembly: GCA_900491605.1. Taxonomy (NCBI): domain Eukaryota; kingdom Viridiplantae; phylum Streptophyta; class Magnoliopsida; order Arecales; family Arecaceae; genus Calamus; species Calamus simplicifolius. The sequence continues at coordinate 397,217 of UESW01003856.1, forward strand.
AAATTTAAGTATTTAGGATCAATTATCTAGCAAGAAGGTGAAATAGGTGAAGATGTGAATCATAGAGTTAAAGCAGGATGGATTAAATGAAGGAGTGCTTCGGAAGTATTGTATGGTCAACACATTTCATTAAAATTAAAAAAAATCTATAAAATCGCTATAGGCCAGCTATGCTATGGAACAGAGTGTTGGGCAATATTGAAATAATATGTGAATAAATTAAGTGCGACAGAAATGCGTATACTACAAAAAAATTAAATATAGCGACATCCAAATGCGTCGCTAATGGGTCGCTAAACAAGCTATAGCGATGCATTAACGACGCAATAAAGGCGTCGCTAAAATATTCCTCGTAATTTCAATTTGTTGCAATTGTATCGCTTAACAGCGACTCTCTGCGAGGTCCTATGCGTCGCAACGCCAATAAATGCATCGCAATATTGCGACGCAGACTTAATGCATCACTACTTTAAAAATAATTTTTTTAAAAAATATTTGAGATAGAAAATATCATCGCAATTGCATCGCTAATTAATTAATTATTTTTTAAAAAAATTTAAATAAAATAATTTTTAATATATTTTAAATAATTACGACAAAAATTAGCATCGCTAATTATTTATTTATTTATTTTTAAAAAATAAAAATAAAATAATTTTTTATTTTTAAAAAATAGTTGCGACGCCCTAAATGCGTCACTACTTTAAAATAAATTTTTAAAAATATTTGTGATGAAAAATCTTATCGCAATTGCATCGCTAATTAATTAATTTATTTTTTTTAAAATTAAAATAACATAATTTGTAATTTTTTTAAAATTAATTGCGATGAAAAATAGCATCGCTAATTAATTAATTAATTTTTTTTAAAAAATAAAGTAATTTATTTTTAAGTTTTAAAGGAAATTAATTAATTTATTTAAAAAAATAAAATATAAAATAAACTTGCTAATACAATGTAATTGCTAATACAATTGATCAAAACAATCATAACAAAATTTTCAAAAATTGATAAAATTTATTTTATTAATTATTTAAAATTTTCATATACAAAATAGAAAAATAAAAAAATACATTAAGTAGTGAAAAAAATACATCATGTATCTGCAGGCGGTTGTAGAGGCTGGACTGAACCCTGCGACAGGAGACGAACTAAATCCTGCATCTGACGCATCTGGTCTCTCATCTCTGCAAGCTCCTTCCGAACCTCCTGGCGAACTTTCTCCTTGATAGATCTCCGGATGTCGTCTATCTGCTCGGAAGGAATATCGCCAGAATCACGTGAATTGAAGTCCTAATGGAAAAAATATCTGGAAGCTTTGGTGCCCAAACCATAGACCCTATGGTCTCGCGGCTAGGCACCAACAGCCTCCAAAACATATGTCAACTCTCTCTGGTGAGAGTTCAACGGGCGGTCCCCCCATCAGTGGAGTCGACTTGCGAAGCCTGAGACTGAAGCTCCTCGACTCGTGCCTTGAGTTATAAAATCAATAATAATGAATTAATATAAAGCTAAATAAAATATTAGAAATTAAATAATAAAATATAAATCTAATTTCTTACCCCAACCTTCCGTGATCGTGTATTGACCCCAGAAACCATCCTCCTGGTGTGTGTCGCCCTGAATAGACGAAACTCACCAAGATCTCTGCCCTCTTGCTGTACTACAAAAGCAGAAAAAAGAATATATGCAAGTATTTGTAAATGACTAAATTAGTATTTAAATTGTTATGTTTTCTTACCATATGGAGCAGTGCTCCTGAATAGAAATGGATCCCGCAGTGTGACAGGAGAGGCCCGTGCCACGACCGCCCTTCTCAGATCGGTGGTTCGTGTGGCTGATGCGGACCTCCTGATCCATGCCTCGGACTACCACGCCTACTGCCAGCTGGCCCAAATCCTCTGGCACATGCCCTGGACGGTCACCCGAACTCCTCCAACGATAAAGCATGTCGGAGTATCGGCGTGCCGCAAGAGCATTCCATGCTGCCCTAATGGCATCATGGATAGTAGGGTCCCACGTAAACTTTTTCTGCATTGAAATAAACAGTTAGTTTCACAATATTAGATTAAAAAATTTTATATTAGTTATAAAATTTATTTAAAAAGTTTACCTAAAACTCTGAAAAATAAAACTCCCTCGTGGCCGCAGATACATGGTGCCAATCGTAGCCACTGGGATCAGCACGACTCTGAAATATAGAGCTGATCTAGCTCGATACAGTATGCTGCTCAATAAAGCTGTTAAAAAAACTAATTAAAATAAGTAATTAACTTAAAATATAAACATATAGTTACAATTAGTATACTTACAGCCTATCGGCATCCAATCGAAGTATGGTGCGACCGACCAAAGAAGAACTCTCAGAGGTCTGTGCCGATCGGGTAGAGGAAAATACTGGATGAGCGTTGACGCCTGGAGAGGCGGAAGTCCGTGCGTCTGGGCTGGTAGTGGGATGATGCAGCATGGCTATCTTCGTCAGGGTAGATCTACCTCGATCCGTCATACTGTAAATACTAAAGATTAATGCAATGCAATATAATTATGAATAATTAATAAACATACAAAAATTTAACACTTATAAAAATAAATCGAAATCGAATGAACCTATATCTTTAATCAGTGTCATTTTTTCGTGAAATATTGGTTCAACATCCGATGTCGTATCAGACTGTGATTCAGTTTCATTATCATCGGAAGGAAACCAAACATTTGCATCCTCAATTACTTGGACATCACCATTTAGATCTCTAAGTGATGTTTCAGGAGCCCTTGTGTCATCTTCAATTGCATGCATTTCCATCTCATCCTCTTGAAATGCAGGGCACTCAATTGATTGACTTGATGAACTCTCATCTAATATGATTGTTGAACGTGGACGATTTTAGAAAAGCCCACCAATCTCGCTTGTCGTTGCGCAAACTTAGATATCCGTAGTAAAACACTTGCTGACTTGGGATGCAAGAATGAATGGTTCATATTTCTGCAATATTCGTTGATGATTTACTTCAACTAGATTGTAGTCGTTATGAACCCTTTTACTGACAGGAATTGTCAGATCAAATCAATCACAACGAAACAATACAGTTCATTTCATAGGCCAACCAGGATATTCAACTTCGACCACCTCTACTAACTTTCGTAATAATCCTGCATATTTGCTCCAGCACTTTCTCCTTTATCACATACGCCCCAATTCTGCGTCCTTATTGAAGATGCTAGTCGTTCAATTTGAAATTTGTATCCATTAACAAAATAGCAAGTATAGTAGTTACGGTCTTAATGGCCACTGCGCCAGACATTTAATGAAAATATTATCGGTTGTGAACCATGGACCGTTTACCTATAAATTAATAAGTTTATTCACAATCAATTCAAAAATAAAAGCCATTATTGTAATTGATTGAGTGATAGTACTCACAAATTCATAAAACCAATAAGCGAACTCCGTTTCTAACTTCTGCCCAATGGCAAGTTGACTGATGCTGGGATCCATCTGTCGTTGTCTATCACAATACATCCTTAAGGGATTATAACATTAAAACTTCTGTTAGCAATTAAATAGTATGGTATTTTACAATTTAAAGTAGAAGTTCTAATTAAGCAATTAATAAAGTGTACATATACTTACTCAATGTATAGGTCGACTTCTCTACAGTTCATTAGGATGTAATAATGTGCTGCATTATACTCCACATCGCTTGATTGTCTTGACTTCTGCCTCCCAAATAATGGTCGATACTTTTAAATATTGATATTCTACCGTCAGTAGGCTCTCCTTCATCAATACATATGTCATCGTTACGACCAAGATTGCGGGTCCTCGTATGAACGTGACCCTAAAAGTAATGCGAGGCAAAAGCTGAAACTTCTTCAACCAAGTGTGCATTTGCATAGAACCTTCAACCCTTCCTTATTCCGCACATTATTTTTTAACTTCTTAAGATACCTATATGTAAAGTTGAAAATATAAATAAACCAACTTCCTCACATAAATAAAATAGTATTTGAAATGTCAACATGTATTACTGATTTGGGTGTTTACCTCTCGAAAGGATACATCCAGCGATACTGCACGGACCAGCTATACGTGCTTCGTATGGCAAGTGAACCGATAATGCTCCATTGAGTCAAAAAAACTTGGAGAAATATTTGCTCCAGCTTGCATAAAATTATTGAAATTTCCTCCTCAAGCCTTTCCATGGATGCAGAAGTAATGACTGTGGCAGATAACTCCTTAAAGAACAAGCTAAGCTCTGTCAATGCCTTCCACACATGTTGCGGAAGCAACTCACGAAAAGTTATGGGCAATAACCGTTGCATGAAAATATGACAGTCATGACTCTTCATGCTAAACAACTTGAGCTTATGCATGTCCACATACCTACCGATATTGAAGCATAACCATCAGGAAATTTTAATCCTCTAATCCATTACATAAAACTTCTCGTAATTTTTTGTCAAGAGTGTAACAGGCTTTAGGATAGGTCCCGTCAGCATTCCTTCTCAAATCACCTCTTCTGCAATACTGATTAAGTCTTCTCTCGACTTTGTAGTGTCTTTGGTTTCCCGGGATGTTTAGTACCATGTTAAATATGTTATCAAAGAAATTTTTCTCAATATGCATAACATCCAAGTTGTGCCGGATGAGATTTGTGCTCAATACGGCAAATCCAAAAATGCTCGCTTCTTCCAGTTATGTTCTTTACATATACGGCCATTTATTCTATCTACATCTGGTTCCCAAGCATACCTCAACCCCAAATGCTCTATAGTATCAAATATATCTGTGCCAGACCTAACCGGTTCGGCGAATTTTGTGACTGCTTTGTTCTTCCAGAAGGCGATCAAGTTCCGCCTATAAGGATGATTTGAAGGCAAGAACTTTCTATGATTATCAAACCATGACTGCTTACCACTCTTCTGCAATGTAAATGCATCTGAATATACATGCAATGAGGGCATGCCAGATGCCCAGAAGTGCTCCAACCAGACAACATTGCATATGCCGAAAGTCACTGATTGTTCCACATCAAAGCAGCTCTCATGATGAAATTTGTTTCATAGAAATGTCGTAGGCTATGACTCCTGTTTTCCATAACATTTCAATTCGGCTACCAGCGGTTGTAAGAAGACATCAATCTTCTCTTTTGGATTGATGGTCCTGGAACCAAAAAACTGTCAAAAACATTGCAGTATCTTTCATGCACTTACACGGTGAAGATTATATACAGTCAGTATTACAGACCAACATGAATATTATTGCCCCGCTTGACCAAACAGTTGAATCCATCGGTACAAAGACCCTAATCTCACATCGTTATTTCTTCTATGAAATGAGATGATTTTCATTGAAATGTTTCCAAGCTTTTGAATCTGATGGATGTCGCATTTCATCTTCTTTAGATTCATGTTCGCATGCCATCTCATATCAGCAGATGTAGCCTCAGATCTGTATAATCTCTGGAGGCATGGAGTAAGAGGGAATAATGCATCCTCTTGTAAGGCACTTTTCTCCTACTTGTACTAGCTCCTCCTTCGCCGTTTTGTACCTCGATTGCCCGCAAATCTTACACCATCTCAGCTCTGAGTCTTCACCCCAATATATCATACAATTGTTCAAGAACAATCGATCTTATTAACTGGGAGCCCAAGGCCACGCATAACGTCTTCGTTGAACAGAAACTGTCTGCTACAAATTATGATTTGGCAAAATTCCTTCCTTAACCCAGCTACAGCATTGAATGCCTTTTCTGATAATTGATGTTCCGCCTTAATATTCAACAACCGAGCAGCCATAGACAATTGAGAATAACTCTCACAACCAGGATACAATTCTTGATTTACAGGACACAACATATCATAAAATTATTGTGCATCTGGATTTGGTTCTTCCATAAATGTATTTTGATTGAATTCATTACCCGATGCATTCATCACCATTTCTTCGTATGTGTTTAAATCACAAATGATTCATCAATAGGATTGGACACTTCTTGTCTAGTGACAGCTGCAAACATTTCCTCAGTTTCATCATGACAATTCCAAACATCATACCCGGAACAAACCCCTTTTTACAGAAGTGTACCTTCACAGTTTCAACATCTTTATAGGCTTTATTCTGACACTTGCGTAAGTTGCAGGGGCACCTGATCCTAGGTCCATCCATCCATTCGGGTTGACTACATGCAAATGCTATAAATTCTTCCAATCCATTCAGAAAATCTGGATTAAGCAACCCATTTTTTAACGTTACATACATCCACGAGCGAGCCCCGCTCATTTTTGACCAAGTTATACAATTCCTGGTAAACCATTAAAGGAGACAATGGTAATTTTGCATAGTCATTATTAGCAATAGATTAATTCTTTTACACATCTAAGCTAAATAATAAATATTTGCCTCTTTAATTATACTGATAAATCAAGGCCGGGCCATGGCTACGATCCTTGACGTGCTATCTAGGACTGAGGCCCAGGACGGGGTCCGTTCAATCATTAGACTTCACAAGTTAAGCAAGTGTCCTAAATGAATTTCACTTTCACTCTACTAGGACTTAGGTAAGCCCCTATCCCATTCAAGATTATTTTATGCGATATTATTCTGCTCGAAATTATCATCGTTTATGTGAAAATTCGACAGTAATTCCTGTTGGCCCAGATAGCAACCCAAAAGGGGGGTTGAATTGGATTCTTTAAAAAAAATTGATTCTTTAAAACTATGTGCTGTGAAACAAATGAGATTGAGAGCAAGATAAATGCAAAGCACAAATGAAGAGATAGAAAGATAGAAAGTCAAGGCATGGCAAACACAATGATTTTATAGTGGTTCGGTGTATTTAACACCTACGTCCACTCCTAAGTATCACTTGGGTCCATACTATAATCCACTTGATTACAGTCGAGTTGTTTTACAAGCTCACAACTCAAAACTTGTTGTTTCCCTCGGGATCACAATGAACCCAGCTGGTTTTTCGGGCTCACCAGCACACAACCCTACCACAAGCTATCCTTAGCTTGTACCGAGGTATACTACCT